>JAANYP010000607.1:0-361341 GCA_020465985.1 Centrapalus pauciflorus | reverse complement strand
TCATGTTCTTAAGACCGAGTGTTTCTCTCATAAAAATTCGTCTTCATTTGTTTGACTATTTTATATTTATATTTTTTGGGTTCTTTTAGATTATATATGATATCAAGAATGTGTTCATTATTTAGTTTGTAGTTTTCTTTTCATATATGTGTTAAAGATTAATGATCTTCATGGTTATGTTTCTATTTCAGCATGATGATTTTCAACAAGGACCAATGAATACTAAAAAGGGTGATAGTGTCGTCTCATGTTCGTAAGACCGAGTGTTTTTACATATGGTAATGTAAAAAAATGAAGTTTTATAAAAATTTGATAGTAATGAGATGATTTATATTTACTTATACTCTTCATATGTGATCATCAATGATTGTCTCATCATTTTATACATGATTTATCAATTCTTTTATATGATATTATTCTAATTGATTTTTGTTATCTCTATAACGAAATTCAAGTTTTGTCATTTTGACACCTAAATTTTATACTTACTCGAGAAATGAGAGTTAAGATGATTTAATTTGACTACTCATTTATGTATTTGAAATCATTTCAATCTTAATAATATTGGATGTGGTTAATGTAGTGTTTATTTGATGAAATGATATAAATTCATGCAACACCCGATATTTGTCATGAAATTTGTTGCAAAAAATTGTACTTAAAATACAACGTTATATATTTTTATTCGTTAAACTAATTTCTAAAAAAAATAATATTTAGTTAATTTTACTACATAGTTCTTAAAATGTGTTATGTTCTGTGATTTTATTCATTATCTAACTAAAACATGATTACAAGTAAAATGATGACATTAACTTAAGTTTCATTCTATATGATTTACAATGTTATTTAGAAAAATTAATATTTAATACTACTATTTATAATATGGACTAAACATAATAAAAAAAGGAATAGCAAGTTAATTATTTATTAATTTTGAAGGTGGCGATGTTGATAGAGTATACGTATTTTAAATCATTGAATTAAGAAATTAATATTTTCATTTTATTTTAACGATTTAGTAAATTAAGATTTATTTTTTTGGTTTTACTCTTCATTTTATCATGTTAAGAAATATTATTTTTCACTGCTTTATACATGATGTCTCACTACTGTTGACGTGTAAACAACAATTTTATTATAAAAATATTTAACTTCTTTACATTAACTTAAGTTTCATTCTATATGAATTGCAATGTTATTAGAAAAATTAATATTTAATACTACTATTTATAATATGGACTAACAATAATAAAAAAGGAATAGCAAGTTAATTATTTATTAATTTTGAAGTTGGCGATGTTGATAGAGTATACGTATTTTAAATCATTGAATTAAGAAATTAATATTTTTATTTTTTTTATTATTTTAACGATTTAGTAAATTAAGATTTATTTTTTTGGTTTTACTCTTCATTTTATCATGTTATGAAATCTTATTTTTTACTGCTTTATACATGTATATTATGTCTCGCTACTGTGTACGTGTAAACAACAATTTTATTATAAAAACATTTAACTTCTTTACTTAATTTTGTATACAAACTAGATCTTGATCAATAACTAATAATATATAATCACTTAAATTGATTCATCTATAAAGCAACATCATTAATTTATATGCTTTTTTAAAAGATTAATTTATATGCTTTTGAATATGTTCTTTAAAATTTTTAAGAAAACCAGGTTACTCCATATGTTAATATTTAACTTTTTTTACTTAAATTGTATACAAAGTTGTCAACTTACAAAATTGTAGTTATACTAATATAAGTTTTCTTAATTTTTAATTTCCTATTCTATACAACATGTATATATTTAATTGATTGAATTAGTATTCTTTTTTAAATAAAATGGTATTGTTTCAAAATAACTTAAACATTGTTAAATTTTGGTTCTAATAAAAAATTCAATTCAATATAAAGTTTTAAGATCTTTAATTCACTTTGATGGTTAGAGGGGCCCTACTACAAGATTTCTTGAACTTTATTATAATTCTTCTAAGATCAGATTCAAAATAAATGTTACTATTATTTATTTTTTTACATTTTATTACGGGTCAAATTACCAAAAAAAATGTAACATAATTTACAAAAATTGACAATAACGGTAATGTAAAATCTTTTAGACCAATAAAGATAACATAAAATTCAAATTTAACTAAAATGGTATTGCTGACCAAGTAATAAGGTAAATTTTTAATTTTATGCTCCATGTTTTGGTAAAACAATAATATTTGATTATCTTTTTTGGGCTAAAATTCGATTTTCATGTGCTTTATCGGCAAAAATAGAATTTCACATTGTCTTTCTCGATCAAAATTTTTTAAAATACCTTTATTGTCAAAAATTGTGTTTTAGATAATCATACTTGGTAATTTTTCCTTTATTGTATATTATCAGACACACATTGTATTATCTAAAAAGAATATCTAAACTTAATAAAGCAAAATAATAAACCAGTGCATCGCACGGGTCTACATGACTAGTATACATATAAAGTTGAGTACAAACTCATCAATATTGACGATAAATACATTTATAAAAATTTAAAAAATAAAAATAAAAATCTAAAACATTACTACGTACTAAAAGAATGTAACTTACATGTGATCATTATTATGCAAATAATTAAAAATTTATAACTCTCATCACAATAAATACATTACTAAACATTAATTAAAAACTGTTACACATCTAATCATTGATATATCAACAAATGACCATCCATTTCCCAAGGTGAGTTAGAAACTATAAATATGTTCCTATGACAAGTTTTTTTGTTACATTTCTAGCTTTCTCTCATAAAAATCCATCTTCATTTGTTTGACTATTTAATATTAATATTTTTTGGGTTCTTTTATATTATACATATGATATCAAGAATGTGTTCATTATTTAGTTTGTAGTTTTCTTTTCATATATATGTTAAAGATTGACGATCTTCATGGTTATGTTTCTATTTCAGTATGATGATTTTCAACAAGGATCAATGAATAATTGAATACTAAAGATTATATATGATATCAAGAATGTGTTCATTATTTAGTTTGTAGTTTTCTTTTCATATATGTGTTAAAGATTAACAATCTTCATGGTTATGTTTCTATTTCAGTATGATAATTTTCAACAAGCACCAATGAATACTAAGAATATGAGATACTAAGAATATAATAATCATTTATTTCATTAAATTAATATGTAAGTTACATATTATATTATTTTATACCTAAATAAGTTAACAAAGAGGAAAAAAATATTGTGTTACATTTTAATTTATTTATTTAAATTTAATATCTTTGATAACCAAATTATCTTACCAAAAAACGTAATTCATAAATCTCCTTTAAATGACAAGAGACTAAGAATTTTATTTGCAAATAGTATATTGAAAAAAATATATGAAATATCACTCTTTGTAGATGTAAAATTTCTAACAAATATATTAATCTTTATAGAATCATAATAATGGTAATGATTTCATGTCTATAGTAATTAATTCCATGTAATATATTACAATGATCATTTTTTATATATATTGCAAAATTATATTATTTAATTTGATAAGTTGAGTCGTATATTGATAACTATATATAATAAATATAACTAGGTTGTTTACCCGCGCGTTGCAGCGGGATCGAAAATTGTATATTTATAAATATATCACCTTAAAATAATAAAATAACATTAGCTACTAATCGTGATATTCACTCGAGAATCACTCTCTACTTTCGATATAAGTTTATAAATAGAAAAAATGTGATTGATCAACCAACAAATAATACAAAATTTGTCATTTTAAAAATAGCTGAGACAAAGAAAACAATTTTATGTTGGAATATAAAAAAAAGAATGTGATCATAATAATATATTCATCCTTTTGTATAATATAATATATCAAACGTTATAACACAAAAAAAACAATTATATATAACATATAATATAATATAATTAGTTAGCTTCATATCTTCGTGCCTAATAACAATAGTTTCGACGATAACAAATTTTTTATCAGAATGTAGACAAAAATAATGCGTTCACAATAATATATTCAAAATTTTAAAAAATATAATATATCAAAAGGTTATCACAGAAAAATAAAAATGTTATATATCATATATAAAGTAAAAAAAAATCACTCGTTTACCTACCTGCTAGCTAGCTTTAGTATTTAGTGAATCGTGAATGAGTGATTGATCATTCAACTAATTAATAAACATTTTGTCATTTTAAAATAGTTTAGACGAATTCAATTTCATGTTAAGATGTAGATATAAGGAAAGTGATCATAATGATATATTTGAATTTTTATAAATATAATACATCAAACGTTATAATAGAAAAACAAAAGAAATATATACCATATAAAATAAAAATATTTAGTCAGCTGCATACCTGTCTGGTTAATGAAAATAGTTCCAATGGTAATAAATTTTATATCGAAATGTAGATGAAAACAATGCGATCATAGTGATATATTTAAATTTTTATAAAAACTAATATATCTATAGAAAAACAAAACCGTTATATATTATATATAAAGTAATAAAATAAGTCAGCTGCTTACCTGCCTGCTTGAGCAGCCTAGCAGACTGCTTCACTGTTCATTGAACAGTAACAGGTTTACAAATAGTTATATTAGTAATTAGTATATATTTAGATTAAAAAATTAGTTTATTTTTTAATTTAGTTTGATAAGTTGAGTCGTGTAGCATAAATCTCATGTAATAACATATATTTATTTAATGTATTAAAATTTTTAACATACTTACATGTTGTATCTAAAATTTAAGAAACATTTTTTTTAATTATTTAAAACTTTTATGAAAATATATGATTCCTTAAGTAGCCTTTAAAAATAAATTAATCAACAAAGTAATCCAAACAAAATATATAATATAGAATTTTATGATTAAATATATTATTTTTAATTAATATATATTTAAATTAACACATAAAATAATTTTTTTGATATACATAGTTACACATTGTAGAAAAGTTTTAAGATATAATTTTTAAATTTTTAAAAATCTCTTTATGAAAATATATAATTACTCAAATACCCTTTGTAACATCCCAATTTTGAGATAATTGCGTGTAATTATTTTAGTGGATAATTAAATAATTATATTTGGGTTGGACCAATGAGATCCCGAGTAGTGGATTGATACGTGTCGGGTTGCGAGTTACGTGTCTCCGGGTTATAAATTTAGTGGATTAATTATATATTTGGGTTCGTGGAGTTCAATGGGTTAAAAGGATATTAATTGCGAAAATGTGGTATCGGGTTCGGATTATTGGGTTCGGGACCGGTTGAGATAAAGACGTACATATAGATGGTTATCCTTTTCTTTCCTTCTTCACTTTGCAAGAGCCCTAAAAGTGTATATGTGTGTGTTGTGTGAGCTCCAGCAGGGAGAAGCTATAGCCAAGCTCTAAATTAGCTTGTAAAAGCTGAGATTTAGCCTTACATCCTCATCATCTTGGTGTATAGGTGTTCTTGAGGCTTCAAGGAGGTAAGCAACTTCAATTGAAGTTCTTAATTGTGTTATGTGTTGTGAGAATGGTATAAATCAGTTTCTGAATTGCAAGGGTCATCATGTACTGGTTATATGTGTTTATTTGGGATTGAAATCGAATTGAAAGGGGTGTGATACTCCTGGTAGCCATGAAAATCGCAGGTCAAGAGTGCAGGGCTTCGCGGTGTCGCGGCGCGACCACCAGAGTCCCCGCGGCGCGACCAAGGGCCTGCAGGAGAAATCCGAAGTTAATCTTGTGAAAGGGATTTTGGGTCAAATTGTGTCGGGTTCCTTCGGGGTTGCTCGGGATGGGTTTTGTGTATATTCAGAGTCTTGTTGGAATTGCTTTGAGTCGAGTCTTGGGTCGGGTTTCGAGAATTGGTCGGGTTTCGGTTCCGATTGGGATTGTTTCGGGGTTCTGTCGGGGATCGAAATTAAGTCCGAGTCGGGTTCATGTTCATTATGAGTTTGCGATATGTGTTCGTGGGATTTGTATTAACAAGTGGGATCCGTGTGTAATTTCAGGGACGAGTCAGCGAGCCGAGCCGAGTCAGAGATTCCGGGATTAGTGGATCGATCAGGTGAGTACCCGAGTTCTTTTCTAAACCGCGGGACAGTTTTCAGAGTCATGGTTGTGTAGATAGTTTCGTGTATGTGTATATTGTGTATATTGTGTATTGTGAAAGAGACAGGGACGTGAGCCACATGTATGATTCTATTCTTACATATGTGATATATGTGCATGAGATGAGATCCAGTCCGGGGGTCCGTGGAGAGTTCCATACGGACGGTGATTCGCGAAGGGTTATCGCGCGGGTTGACTGTCCCTAACAGTCCTTGGGGCGTGTATACACGGCAGGGCCTGTAGCCGGTTCGCGCCCGTGCTACAGGGTGTGAGCTAACCACCGGTGCGCACGGTCGTTAGCTGGGGAAGGGTTTCCCCCTTAGTGATTCTGTGTGCAGGGCTTGGGATCTCATGTATGTGTTCATACCTGCATCGTGATGTTGATTGCCAGAGACAGAGTTAGGGTTTGTGCTGTGTGTATGTGCTATGTGTACGCTTGTTATGTGCTTACTGTGCAGAGTCTAACCCTCGAGTACTCACGAGCTTTCGAGCTTACGTATTCGAGTCTTACATGTTCAGGGTATCAGCGACGAGATCAGTGGCCGTGTTTGTTGATTCGAGATCGAGAGTTATCGGGAAGGCTTGTGCTAGTTTTGTGTAGTGATCTGTTCAGTACTGATTATGTTAGCACCTTGTGGGTTATGTAAAATTATCGAATTGTGAGTTAGTGATGTTTAATAAAAGTTTTAAATTATCAGTGATTCTAGTTTATCCTGTGACGTGTGCATAATAGAGCTATTGCGATAAGCCACCTGTGTATTGAATTGACGTGGCATTTCCGGGATCGGGAGGGGTGTTACAGCATGGTATCAGAGCTTGTGGTTTGAAGTCTGAGTATCATTAGTGGATGCTTAACTTAAACCTTGTTTCGATCCGTGGGAGATCTATTGCGATTGATATTAGTGGAGTTAACTAACCTGGCTTAGTGTACAACGCTGGGTGATTTATCTGTGGTTCTCAATTGTTTTGATTTGTGCAGATAGTTATGGCAGATCAGGGCGAGGAATCCGGCGCGGGCAAGCCGGTAGATGACGAGTTCATTCGCAAGTCAGAGCTTCTGGGGGTATTGACAGAGTTTTACAGGCAACAGAGAGAGAGGGAGCGGGAACAAGATCAGGGGATGGGATCACGTGCTGGGGGTGGTCAGGATACGGGTATGGGTGCCTCTTCATCTACGTCGCGGCGAGGGGCTTCGTTTAAGGAATTCATGACTGGGAATCCGCCGGAGTTCAGAGGTGGGGGGTGAGCCAGGGATGGCTATGGCATGGGAGCGTGAGGTGGAGGCTGCCTTTAGAGTTGCGCACGTGGAGCCGAGAGATATGGTCGGTTATGCGACCTATCTGTTGAGGGGAGGGGCGTCACAGTGGTGGCAGTCTATAGAGTCAGCAATGACATCTTCTGCGGCGTATGCGATGACGTGGGATCAGTTCAGGGCTGTGTTCGAGCTGCAGTATATTCCTAGAGACGAGAGGCGGGAGATGGAGCGGCGATTCCTGCATTTGTAGCAGGGTGAGATGACAGTGCAGCAGTACGTGGACCAGTTTAATGAGTATTCGCAGTTTGCGACCCATCACGTCGCCACTGAGCAGCGAAGAATCGATGCGTTTGTTGATGGACTGCGAGCGGATATCAGAGAATTCGTCGGGATGCACGAGACTTCTACTTTTGCCAGAGCACTAGAGATGGCCCGCATAAGGGAGCGGGAGATAGCCAAGCAGAGGGAGGAGCCATCTTCTCAGAGTCGACGTGTAAGGACTCCTGAGCGGTCCTCGAGAGATCGGAGGCATTCCAGAGATGATTCTAGAGAGCGGCGTTCGGGACAGAGTTCAAGAGACAGACGAGATCAGGATAGAGACAAAGACAGGGATAGGGAGCGGAGGTCGAGTGGACCGGGGCGGAGCCATCGATCGGATAGTCAGAGTCAGAGGCAGAATTCGAGGTATACAGGGCAGAGTCAGAGCAGCGTAGGGCAGAGACCTCAGGATGGGGGAGATAGAGGGGACAGTTCGGTTGGAGATCGGGAGTGCCCGATATGTCACCGTCGCCATAGTGGGCCGTGCGTGCCTAGATGTTATCGATGCGGTCAGCGTGGGCATGCTGCCGCCACGTGTACTGTTCCAGAGTCATTGTGCTTCCGTTGTGGGAGACCGGGGCACAGAGTACGAGACTGTCCAGAGCCGGGACCAGCGGTTCAGGGTGCAAGTTCTAGTGGGGCCAGAGTAGAGCCGTCGTCATCCAGTCGTCATGATGCTAGGGTGAGGGGTCGAGTCTTTCAGGCGACTGCAGAGGAAGCTCGAGATGCTGCTGACATGGTTTCGGGTATGTCTTTCTGAGTTTGATTTGAGTATGTGTCAGTTGTGGGGCGGGTTATTGGGCTATGTCTGCGATAAGTGTATGTGTTTTGTTGCGTGTGACTGTTCTATTATGTCTGTGATTATGTGGCTCAGTGATAGAGATGTGGAAGGGTTGTGTATGAGTTATATGGGATTGTTATATCTGGGTATGTGTGTGAGAGTGGGATATATTGTGGTGTAATGGGTTATCAGAGTTTCGAGATTGGGCATTGTGTCATGTTAGTGGATCAATTATATGAATAATTATTGCGAATGTGTGTGTGATTGTGGGATTCAGTGACAGAGGGGAGGGATTGTGTGTATGGGCTGAATGGGGTCGTTATGTTTGGGGAGTATATGTGGAGTCAATGTGCTAGATTTGGGTTTATTGTGATCTGGGTTTTCGAGTTCTGAATTGTGCTATGTTAGTAGATTAATCCTGTTGAGCTATGTGAGTTATATGAGTGATTATTGCGAATTTGTTGTGATGTGCTAGTGGATTATCATATTGACAGTGGATTTAAGCTCTTGTGTGTGTGCTATCCATATCTATGATATTGCGTATTATGAGATGTGGTTATCTGTTGTAGTGAAAAGAGTTGAGAGTTCTGCTGTGGTAGTAGATTAACCTATTGAGAGTGGATTTAATCCCTTATGAGTCTAACCATGTTATGAGCTTGCGTTTAGTGATTCGATGGAGATGTCCTTATGTGTTGTGTTAGTAGATGATCTGTACAGAGCTATGCGAGTATGTGATGAGAGAGAGTGAAGACCGATGGATTGAGGTCATATGTGGATTGAGTGGCTTATGAGGTGACGCCACGTGAAGATTCTGTGAAATGAAGATGGGCGATAGTGATGATTGTGTCGTTCAGAGTTCAAATGCGAATTTATCAAGAGTTATGAGTTAGTGTTTCGAGGATTTGACTTAGAGATGTGTATTTGCGAATAGTTTGCGATAGATTCCGGGGACGGAATCTCTTTAAGAGGGAAGGATTTGTAACATCCCAATTTTGAGATAATTGCGTGTAATTATTTTAGTGGATAATTAAATAATTATATTTGGGTTGGACCAATGAGATCCCGAGTAGTGGATTGATACGTGTCGGGTTGCGAGTTACGTGTCTCCGGGTTATAAATTTAGTGGATTAATTATATATTTGGGTTCGTGGAGTTCAATGGGTTAAAAGGATATTAATTGCGAAAATGTGGTATCGGGTTCGGATTATTGGGTTCGGGACCGGTTGAGATAAAGACGTACATATAGATGGTTATCCTTTTCTTTCCTTCTTCACTTTGCAAGAGCCCTAAAAGTGTATATGTGTGTGTTGTGTGAGCTCCAGCAGGGAGAAGCCATAGCCAAGCTCTAAATTAGCTTGTGGAAGCTGAGATTTAGCCTTACATCCTCATCATCTTGGTGTATAGGTGTTCTTGAGGCTTCAAGGAGGTAAGCAACTTCAATTGAAGTTCTTAATTGTGTTATGTGTTGTGAGAATGGTATAAATCAGTTTCTGAATTGCAAGGGTCATCATGTACTGGTTATATGTGTTTATTTGGGATTGAAATCGAATTGAAAGGGGTGTGATACTCCTGGTAGCCATGAAAATCGCAGGTCAAGAGTGCAGGGCTTCGCGGTGTCGCGGCGCGACCACCAGAGTCCCCGTGGCGCGACCAAGGGCCTGCAGGAGAAATCCGAAGTTAATCTTGTGAAAGGGATTTTGGGTCAAATTGTGTCGGGTTCCTTCGGGGTTGCTCGGGATGGGTTTTGTGTATATTCAGAGTCTTGTTGGAATTGCTTTGAGTCGAGTCTTGGGTCGGGTTTCAAGAATTGGTCGGGTTTCGGTTCCGATTGGGATTGTTTCGGGGTTCTGTCGGGGATCGAAATTAAGTCCGAGTCGGGTTCATGTTTATTATGAGTTTGCGATATGTGTTCGTGGGATTTGTATTAACAAGTGGGATCCGTGTGTAATTTCAGGGACGAGTCAGCGAGCCGAGCCGAGTCAGAGATTCCGGGATTAGTGGATCGATCAGGTGAGTACCCGAGTTCTTTTCTAAACCGCGGGACAGTTTTCAGAGTCATGGTTGTGTAGATAGTTTCGTGTATGTGTATATTGTGTATATTGTGTATTGTGAAAGAGACAGGGACGTGAGCCACAGGTATGATTCTATTCTTACATATGTGATATATGTGCATGAGATGAGATCCAGTCCGGGGGTCCGTGGAGAGTTCCATACGGACGGTGATTCGCGATGGGTTATCGCGCGGGTTGACTGTCCCTAACAGTCCTTGGGGCGTGTATACACGGCAGGGCCTGTAGCCGGTTCGCGCCCGTGCTACAGGGTGTGAGCTAACCACCGGTGCGCACGGTCGTTAGCTGGGGAAGGGTTTCCCCCTTAGTGATTCTGTGTGCAGGGCTTGGGATCTCATGTATGTGTTCATACCTGCATCGTGATGTTGATTGCCAGAGACAGAGTTAGGGTTTGTGCTGTGTGTATGTGCTATGTGTACGCTTGTTATGTGCTTACTGTGCAGAGTCTAACCCTCGAGTACTCACGAGCTTTCGAGCTTACGTATTCGAGTCTTACATGTTCAGGGTATCAGCGACGAGATCAGTGGCCGTGTTTGTTGATTCGAGATCGAGAGTTATCGGGAAGGCTTGTGCTAGTTTTGTGTAGTAATTTGATCAGTACTGATTATGTTAGCACCTTGTGGGTTATGTAAAATTATCGAATTGTGAGTTAGTGATGTTTAATAAAAGTTTTAAATTATCAGTGATTCTAGTTTATCCTGTGACGTGTGCATAATAGAGCTATTGCGATAAGCCACCTGTGTATTGAATTGACGTGGCATTTCCGGGATCGGGAGGGGTGTTACACCCTTTAATAAACAAGTTAATTAACAAATTAAACTAATAAAATATATAATCAATATTTTAAGATTATTCATAAAATAACTCGGTCTATATAAATTTTGTTATAAAATGGACTCAACTTTGATACAATATGTTTAATATAAATAAATATTACTTGAACTCAAATAAATATAACATAATATTATTGTTATTTATCACATGAATTTTAGTTACATAAATTCAATGTAAAACCTTATTAATGTTCATTTAAATTAATGTATTAAAAAAAACTTCTAATATAATTACATGTTATATATAAACTTTATGAAATATTTAATTAAAGAGTTTTTATGAAAGCATATAACTAATCAAATAACCTTTAAAAATAATTTAATTAAATATATATAATTTAACCTTTTAAAACTAATTGCATTATTTGTAGTTAAAATTGATATATTTTTATTTCATAAAATGTGAAAACAATACATTAATGCATAAATCTTGAATTTTATTAGGTTCAAGTAACTAATATATGCATTATGTACAACTTATAATTACACATAAATGATATTGATTGTTTGATTCTTTTGAAATTCTCTTATAGTTTTCAAACATAACGTATATTGTACACATTATAATTACACATAAATGTCATATTAATTGCTCAATTCTTTTGAAATTCTCTCATAATTTTCAAACGTAACCTATTGCACATAAATGTCATTGATTGTAACATTTTATCTATAGTATCTAGGCACTCTAAAATCGTAATAAAATTTGACATTATGTCATTATCGTTTTCATTTTTATCTCTCATGCATGATCAATTTTAAGAAATATCATATTCTTACGTTTCTAAAATCTTTTATCATTGCAGGATGAAGAAGCATGGGTGTAGAACGAGCATTGACATAGTCATGGTCGATATCATCCATCTTTTCATTACAAAATTTATCTACAATTCTACTTCTCAGATGTATATTTGTTATTGTTTTTTAATTCATTTCAATCAATTACACACTTTCGTATACGTATTTCTCATTTTCAGTTGTTTTAGAAAATGAATTATGGAGAACTTTTTTATGTTAACATGTATTTTCTGAGTCAATTTTATTTTGTTCTGAGAAAATAATATTTTAAACTTGAAGGATGATGAAAAAAAAGAACACAACAAGTATAGTGGCTGTTAAAATTCACTTTTGTATGACATGGTTTTGTTTTCGGGTATATAAAACTATATAATATTATAATATTTTTTAATTATCACATATATTTTTGTCTCATATGTTTTTCAATTTATAAATATCAAATGCACATGAATCAATGGCAGTCTTGAGCATAAATGATTTCATGTTTGTAGTAATTTAACTACACATAATAAATTACATTATTTAATAATTTAGAATAAAACATATTATTTTATTATTTAATTTGATAAGTGGAGCCATATATTAATAAATTCCATATAATAAACTATAATGGCCATTTGTTCAAATCAAAATAAATTATTCTATTGTAATTTAATTTGACAAATTGAGTCCAGTATCAATAAATTTATTGTAATGACTTATAATGATAATTACTTAGATCAAAATAAATTATTTTATTAGTTAGTTTATTTTAGTTGATAACATAAAACTAACATGAGATACGGAGTATGTAGCAATCTTTTATAACATTTAAATTATGTCTAATATTGAATCATTGAATTAATTTATTTAGTAAAAGAAGTAGCTACACAATCATTTTTAATTTAATAAAACCATAACAATCACATGTCCCTAATTTATACATAATTATTTAATTAAAAAATCATTTAGCCCGGTGCATCGCACGGGCCGTCATGACTAGTTTCACATATATTCAACTTGTCTTAATAATATCACATATATCTCTCTCTTAAATATCATTAATATCATCTATACACAAATTCATTAATTAAATTATTTCAACACTCATAATTAATATTATTTATTAATTAATGACCATTATACCCATATTTATTTATCATTTTAACTAAACTTCATAATATTATATTTATCCAATTAAATTCATTCTTAATATTATATGTGATGTGGTAATTATTTATAATTTATTTTGTAAAACCTGTATCATATAAATTTTTTCTCTTAAAACAAATTAATATTAACAATATAATTATTACGAAACTTTGGTTTGTTTAAAAAAACTGACTTCTTTAATAATGAAAATAACCCTATAATTATAATTAAAAAAATAATTTACTAATAATATACAAATTTCATTCGGTAATTTTTGTAACATCCCACTTTTGGGACGGGGACGTGGAATTATGTGATTGGGTTGATTATAATATTATGATTGAGTTGGACCAATTATTGAGTTTTACGTGGAAGTGTCACGTGATAAGATTTTGGGTTAACCGGGTGTCGGGATTAAATTTTAATAAAAGAATATAATTTTGAGAATTATTGATTAAATTGGGATCCGGTGATATAAAGTATGTATTTTGAGTATCGGGATCGGATTATTGGGTATCGAACCGAGTTAAACCCAAAATGTATATATATGTTGCTTCTTTTGTTTCTTAAGCTCATTTCAAATCCAGAGCTCAAGGTGTGAGTGTGTGTAATTGTGAATAACAGCAATAATATCAGAGACTGAAGCTTCGAGTTGAGATTAAAGCTCCTGAGATCTTCATCAAATCCTTCTTTTAATCCGGGTCCATATTTGAGGTAAATTCGAGCTAAAATTCACGGATTAATTGATGTTAATTGTGGTTTTGTAGTTGAATTAGGTTTGTATCTATTTCTGAGTAAATTCGAGTTTGTATCTGTGATTAAAATCGAGCTGGAATCGAGTTTGGGGTGATTCCCCTGGTCTGTTAAGAAACAGAGCATAACTGCTGCTGTTCGTTCGTGAGCGCGACCGCGATCCTGTGAGCGCGGGCCGCGATGTTCTTGAGATGATCGCAGGCGGTTTGAGCCCGAGCTCGGACCGCGATGTGAGCTCGGCCGAGTTTGAGGTCAGCGCGGCCGCGACCGCGATAGGGTTAGTGCGGCCGCGATTTGTTGAGTTCGGCCGCGATGCGGCTAGGGTTTCGGGTCAGGTTTTCGGGTTCTGTGGATCATATGTTTGGGTCTTTAGGGTCTCGTGAGTTATTGAGAATTGTATATAAAGCTGATGGGTTGAGATTGTAATATTGAGAATGCGTCTTTTGGGTATCTGGATTGTGTGAGTTGGTTGGGATCTTGTGTTCGAGTATTCGGGTTGTGTAGTTTGGTAGTTGGGGATCTGGGTTTGAGCGAGTTATCTGAGTATTGTGTTAGAGTTGTTGAGTTATTGAGAAATCGTGTATAGAGCTGTCGGGTTGTGATTGAGTCATTGAGTTGTGATTGTGATATAGAGTCATTGTGTTGTGATTCCAGGGTGTCGAGTTGACAGGGTAGGGAAAGGGCAGGGAACTGAGACCGAGTAGTGAGACTCCAGGGCAGGTGAGTTTGCATGTTTTTCTTGAGGTACTTGTACGATTATTTATTAATACTTGCATGATCTTTTACTGAGCTTTTTACGAGATATCATGAGTTTCTTATGAGTTTTTATTGAGATATTATCATGCATGTATTACTGTGCTTTATTGAGAAATGTGTTTTATTATATGAGATTTGAGACACTTGAGCTGTTGAGATATTAAACCGTACAGCTGGGCAGGGGTTGGGTCGCTCCCAATTCCCTTTTGAGTTCCTGACGACTGCTTTGTGCGGTCTAGGGATTTTGGCACGTGGGCCTATCCACGCGAGTTGAGCATCATGTGGGATCTCATATACTTGTTCAGTAGAGAACGCTGAACGTCTTATTATTGAGTTTACTTTTTATTGAGATTTATAATCGTACACTAACCCTTGCATTCTCACCAGCGTTAGCTGACCCAGTGTGTGTTGTTGTGCGTGTGTGTGTCTCAGGTGATCAGAGATTTAGTAGGCCTGCTGGACCCAAGTAGAGTTACTGTGACATCTTCGAGGAGTTAGCTGCCTATTTCAGAGGTAGTTATATTTTGGAGAATGTTTATGCGTACTTCGGATAGTGGGTAATATATTCAGGGACTTCCGTGACTTATTTATGTGATTAAAGTTTTAAAACTATCGGGTTTCTGCATGTATGTATTAGGAATAGTATAGGGATTATTATATTATATCATTGCTGACGTGGTATTTATGTGGCATTGCGGATTAGTTTGAGGGTGTTACAAGCTTGGTATCAGAGCCTAGGTTTAAGAGATTAAGTATCTAGTGGATGCTTAAGCTTAAACCACAGAGTCTAGATCCTTGGATTGTAATCCGAAGTAGAGTACTAAGTGATAAACGAGTAGGGTATAGAGTTAATGTGTGTTGTTGTTCTTAATGTGCGGGTTAGTTATGGATTGTGAGGGCAGCAGGCCTCAGGGTTATGATTTTAGGGGTGATGAGTTTGTGTGTAAGTTTGAGTTGTGTTCGGTATTGAGTCCGATATTGGATGAGCGTTTTCCGGTGCAGTGATCGGGTTGGGATTGGGGAGTGGTGCCTCCGCCTGAGGGAGGCCAGCGATCAGGGGCTGGTGCTTCTTTTAGCCAGCTATCGTGGGGGTCCTTAAGGACTTTATGTCGGGTCATATTTTTGAGTTCTTTGGAGGTACCGGTGCCTTGAAGGCACTGGATTGGTTGTGAGAGGTTAAAGTTGCTTTTTGGATAGTGTATATAGATCGAGCTGATAGAGTAAGTGATGCGTCTTATTTGCTTAAGGGCAGAGCGTTGCGATGGTGAGATTCTATGGAGAGTGCTTGAGGAATTGATGATGCGTACTTGATGACATGGGAGGAGTTCCGAGTGGAGTTTGAGCTGTAGTGTTGCCCCCAGAATGCAAGGTGAGAGTTGGAGTATGAGTTTATCTTCTTGTAATAAGAATCCATGTTAGTCTAGAAGTATATTAATGTGTTTAATCATAGAGTTTAGTTTGTGCCACGTCAGGTGGCTATTGAGCGGATGGCCAGTATGTTTATTGAGGGTTTGAGATATGATGTTAGGGAAATTGTGGGGATGTTGCGTGACCCCACTTTTGCATCGGCTGCGGAGTGTGTGGGACGTGGAAAGAGGAAGGTGGAGAGGCAGAGGGAACAGCTGGCTTCCTAGAAACAGCGAGTTGAGTCATTGGGCCGGGGTAGAGTGCTGGGTCATCGAGGGGATGCCGAGAAAGTCGACAAAATGAATGCTTTGAGCAGAAAGGCCAGATTTTGGTGGATCAACAGGATCAGGGTTGAGATGGGAGGAGGTCTGGGATTAGTCAGAGTTAGAGTCGAGGTCGGGATCAGGGTCAGAGACAATTGGGGCAAAGCCAGAGATTGAGTCAGAGTCGGGGCCAGGGTTAGGGAAGTGTTAATAGAGGATCTAGGGATTCGGGAAGTAGGGTTGAGAGCTCGGTGTTCAGAGCAAGAGATTGTCAGCGGTGTCATCACCGCCATGCCGGGCCGTGTGCCCCGGAGCACCTGAGATGTTTTCGTTGTGGCCAGTTTGGTCACACTGTTGTTGCATGTTCATCATAGGAGTCATTGTGCTTCCGATATAGGAAGCTGGAACATATATCATGAGATTGTCCGAGTCTAGGGATGGGATTCCCGGGGGTGAGTTCGAGTGGGGTCGGGGCGTCAGAGTTGTTGTTAACGCCTCGTGGAGGAGATGGAGTACCTAGGGTCAGAGGTAGAGTTTTGTTTCAGGCTATAGCTGAAGAGGAGGGGGAGCCACATAATGTTGCATCTGGTACGTTTATTGAGGCTATGTTCCTTCAATTTGGAGATGTCACCGTTGCCACAGTGGGCCATGTGTGTGCAGATGTTATTGGTGCGGTCAGCGAGAATATGCTGCCGCCATGTGTATTATTCATGAGCTGTTGTGCCTTGTTGTGGGAGGCCGGGGAATAGGGTGCGAATCTGTCCAGAGTCGAGATTAGTGATGTAGGGCGAGAATTCTAGTAGAGCCATAGTAGAACCATCGTCATCGATTGTTATGATATTAGAGCGCGGGGTCAAGTCTTCTAAGTGACTGTAGAGGAAGCTCGGGATGTTGTTGATGTGACTTTGGGTATGCCTTTTTGGACTTGCCTTGAATATGTGTTAGTTATGTAGTGAGCTGTTGGGCTATGTCTGTGATAAGTGTATGTGTTCTATGGCGTGTGACTACTTCTTTATGTCTGTGACTATGGGATTTAATGATATGGGGGCAGAGTTGTTATGTATGGGACTGTGATGTTTTAGTATATGTGTGAAAGTGAAAAATATATATATTGTGGCGAGCTGAGTTATTGGGATTTCAAAGTTGGAATTTGTGTGATGTTAGTGGATCAATCATATTGAGTATGTGAGCTATATAGGTAATCATTGTGAATGTGTTTGTGATGTGTTAGTGGATTGATCCTTCTGATAGTAGAGTACTTCTCGATTAGAGGTCATGTCGACCCTGATTGATGATCTGCGGTTAGCTCAGGAGGAGGGGCTGAAAGGCGAGAATGTGTAAAGAGAGAGGTTAGTTGGTTAGTCAGAGTTATTGAGTAGGGATGATCAAGGATTGATGATCATTCGTGGTCAAGTATGGGTCCCTCGAGTAGGGAATTTGAGACAGCTGATTCTAGATGATTCCCATAAGTCTATATTGTCGACCCATTTGGGTAGCACGAAGATGTACCTAAATCTGCGAGTTCTTCATTGGTGACCAGGGATGAAGAGGGATGTGGGAAAGTGGATAGAGGCGTGTATAACGTGTTTGAGAGTTAAGAATGGACAATAGAAGCTACATGGTAGACTTCAGCCATTAGAGATTCCAGAGTGAAAGTGGTATGATATCACCATGGGCTTTATAGTGAGACTCCCGTGGATTGTTCCATAGTGTGTGTTTGTCCACATCTGTGATTTTGCGTTTATTGACTTGATGGAGGTTCTTTATGATGTTATGAGTGGATGGGAATATCTTCTATATTAGTGGATCAGAATATCTGTTGTGTTAATTTGAGAGCTGATCGGCCATAAGTGTTGACGTGTTTCTGTGATTAACTCTGTGTTTTTATCTGAGTTATCTGCTTTGTGACTGTCAAGTGAGTAGATAGTAGAGCCGCATCAGTGAATAGAGTTCAGAGTGATGGTGCATTAGAGATTTGTGGTCGTTAAGTTTCAGTAAATCTGATGCTTATGAGGATTAGTAGTTTTGATGTAGAAATGTGGAGGCTATAGGGAGATTAATAGAGTAATGGCGAGGAACCGTTATCCCTGGTTGAGGGTTGATGTGTAGGGGTATAGATTGATGTTGATCGTCTTGTGATGGTACTTTCCGAGGCCATTCGAGCTATTCGAAGAGCAGTGAGGACTATAACCAGTGTTTGAGGGAGGTTTTGAGTATCTTTTGATGAGAGAGGTTATATGTGGAATTCTTGAGGTATGAGTATTTGGCCGCGAAAGAGACAATTTTAGAGTGAGCGGTGACGAGTAAGGAAGGGATGAGAAGGGATTTAGTGAGAATTGAGGTTATTGGGAATCGGAGTTGGTTACGTCCGTGTTTGAGTTTAGTGTTTCTTGGGCTTAGTTGAGGAGTTAGAGATGATTCATAGAGACATTCTCGCGCATTGTGAGATCCGTGACGATGTTGACGTGTTAGTCTGTGTTGGTTGTATGGGTTGAGGAATAGGGGAGTGCCTCATAGGGTTAAAGGATTAGTTAAATAGAGTTTTGATGTGAACGTTGATAGAAGTTCAGAGGATTTCTTTGTGTTGTAATGTGAGTCTTGTTGTAGGGTTGGGAAGGCGTGCTGATGTAAAGAGGTAAAGTGGTTGCTTGTGTTTGAGGCAGTGTCAGATTGTAGGTTTGGCTTAGAGACAAGTAATGTGTTTTCGGTTACTAGTGTTGAGCTAGATTCTGAGGACAGAATCTTTATAAGGAGGGGAGACTTGTAACATCCCACTTTTGGGACGGGGACGTGGAATTATGTGATTGGGTTGATTATAATATTATGATTGAGTTGGACCAATTATTGAGTTTTACGTGGAAGTGTCACGTGATAAGATTTTGGGTTAACCGGGTGTCGGGATTAAATTTTAATAAAAGAATATAATTTTGAGAATTATTGATTAAATTGGGATCCGGTGATATAAAGTATGTATTTTGAGTATCGGGATCGGATTTTTGGGTATCGAACCGAGTTAAACCCAAAATGTATATATATGTTGCTTCTTTTGTTTCTTAAGCTCATTTCAAATCCAGAGCTCAAGGTGTGAGTGTGTGTAATTGTGAATAACAGCAATAATATCAGAGACTGAAGCTTCAAGTTGAGATTAAAGCTCCTGAGATCTTCATCAAATCCTTCTTTTAATCCGGGTCCATATTTGAGGTAAATTCGAGCTAAAATTCACGGATTAATTGATGTTAATTGTGGTTTTGTAGTTGAATTAGGTTTGTATCTATTTCTGAGTAAATTCGAGTTTGTATCTGTGATTAAAATCGAGCTGGAATCGAGTTTGGGGTGATTCCCCTGGTCTGTTAAGAAACAGAGCATAACTGCTGCTGTTCGTTCGTGAGCGCGACCGCGATCCTGTGAGCGCGGGCCGCGATGTTCTTGAGATGATCGCAGGCGGTTTGAGCCCGAGCTCGGACCGCGATGTGAGCTCGGCCGAGTTTGAGGTCAGCGCGGCCGCGACCGCGATAGGGTTAGTGCGGCCGCGATTGGTTGAGTTCGGCCGCGATGCGGCTAGGGTTTTGGGTCAGGTTTTCGGGTTCTGTGGATCATATGTTTAGGTCTTTAGGGTCTCGTGAGTTATTGAGAATTGTATATAAAGCTGATGGGTTGAGATTGTAATATTGAGAATGCGTCTTTTGGGTATCTGGATTGTGTGAGTTGGTTGGGATCTTGTGTTCGAGTATTCGGGTTGTGTAGTTTGGTAGTTGGGGATCTGGGTTTGAGCGAGTTATCTGAGTATTGTGTTAGAGTTGTTGAGTTATTGAGAAATCGTGTATAGAGCTGTCGGGTTGTGATTGAGTCATTGAGTTGTGATTGTGATATAGAGTCATTGTGTTGTGATTCCAGGGTGTCGAGTTGACAGGGTAGGGAAAGGGCAGGGAACTGAGACCGAGTAGTGAGACTCCAGGGCAGGTGAGTTTGCATGTTTTTCTTGAGGTACTTGTACGATTATTTATTAATACTTGCATGATCTTTTACTGAGCTTTTTACGAGATATCATGAGTTTCTTATGAGTTTTTATTGAGATATTATCATGCATGTATTACTGTGCTTTATTGAGAAATGTGTTTTATTATATGAGATTTGAGACACTTGAGCTGTTGAGATATTAAACCGTACGGCTGGGCAGGGGTTGGGTCGCTCCCAATTCCCTTTTGAGTTCCTGACGACTGCTTTGTGCGGTCTAGGGATTTTGGCACGTGGGCCTATCCACGCGAGTTGAGCATCATGTGGGATCTCATATACTTGTTCAGTAGAGAACGCTGAACGTCTTATTATTGAGTTTACTTTTTATTGAGATTTATAATCGTACACTAACCCTTGCATTCTCACCAGCGTTAGCTGACCCAGTGTGTGTTGTTGTGCGTGTGTGTGTCTCAGGTGATCAGAGATTTAGTAGGCCTGCTGGACCCAAGTAGAGTTACTGTGACATCTTCGAGGAGTTAGCTGCCTATTTCAGAGGTAGTTATATTTTGGAGAATGTTTATGCGTACTTCGGATAGTGTGTAATATATTCAGGGACTTCCGTGACTTATTTATGTGATTAAAGTTTTAAAACTATCGGGTTTCTGCATGTATGTATTAGGAATAGTATAGGGATTATTATATTATATTATTGCTGACGTGGTATTTATGTGGCATTGCGGATTAGTTTGAGGGTGTTACAATTTTAATATTAAAATATTTTCTCGTTACTAATTATTAAACAAATTTTTATAAAACTGGACTTTAAATATATAGGATAAAATATATATAATCTTATTGTAAACACATAATATACACAACTAATAATATATGATAACAAGTTATAAATCAAATACTGGATTAAATATAAAAATTAAAAAAAAGTAAACTAGAAAAAAACAATAATTATAAAACGAAAGCAAGCTTGAAAAAAAATAGAAACTAATGTATATAGAAAACAAAAGATATCTTCTAAAATAAAAAAATGCATTACAACTACAAATTCGAAAAGAAAAATAAAAGAAAGAACATATATATAATCAGTTAATTGTTAATTAAAAACTGCAAGAAAGAAAATAAGAAAATATAATAGGGTTAATATTGAAAAACCCCTACGAACTTTCATTAATTTATCGATTAAGTCAATATACTTTTTTTTCGAGTGTTTAAGTCCCTAGACAATTTTGTCTTATTCAAAACTATATATTTGACCTGTTTAGCAGGTCACTGTACAAGAAAAAAGAAAGTCCAGTGACTTAATCGTGAAAATTGGAAAAGAGAGTTGGTTTTTTTAACAATAAACTATTCGAGGAACCAATTGGTTTACCTTTCAAGCAGGTATTGTTAAGCAGGTATCAGGTCAAAAATATAAAATTTTGAATAAGACAAACATTGTTTAGGGACTTAAATACTCTGAAAAATAGTTCAGTGACTTAATCGATAATTACATGAAAGTCTGTGGGGTTTTTTCAATATTAACCTAGTATAATAAAACAAAACGATTTGATTACAAACGATTAAAAATATAATACAATTTTTTGATGAGTTCTTTTGAGAACCTTAAATATCATGAGAACCTAAACCCTAAAAATATATCTCTTCTACCATTAAACCCTAAAAACCACCAGACATCCCTCCCTCTCCAACCCACTCTCATTTTACTTTCTATCTAAAAAATTCAGCCCTCTTTTCTCTCCCTCTTACTTCCCTCTCGACATCAAGAAACCGCCACCATCATTGCCATCAACCGCCGCTGCCACCACCGCCACTACCAACCGTCGTCATGACACTCTATTTCTTTCCTCCTTTATATATCTCAAGATTTAAAAGTCCAACGGTCAAGGAACGGATTTGGAAGTCCGATGGTCGAGAACGAAGATCTTTTGTAAGATTTTAGATCTAAAATAAATGTAATAGTTGATATATCTTTTTTGTTAAAAAAAAGATTTTGTAATATGATTAACAAGATTTGAATATTTTTTTGTTTAAAACTATGTTTTTGGTGTATTTTTGTAACACCCTCAAACTAATCCGCAATGCCACATAAATACCACGTCAGCAATGATATAATATAATAATCCCTATACTATTCCTAATACATACATGCAGAAACCCGATAGTTTTAAAACTTTAATCACATAAATAAGTCACGGAAGTCCCTGAATATATTACCCAGTATCCGAAGTACGCATAAACATTCTCCAAAATATAACTACCTCTGAAATAGGCAGCTAACTCCTCGAAGATGTCACAGTAACTCTACTTGGGTCCAGCAGGCCTACTAAATCTCTGATCACCTGAGACACACACACGCACAACAACACACACTGGGTCAGCTAACGCTGGTGAGAATGCAAGGGTTAGTGTACGATTATAAATCTCAATAAAAAGTAAACTCAATAATAAGACGTTCAGCGTTCTCTACTGAACAAGTATATGAGATCCCACATGATGCTCAACTCGCGTGGATAGGCCCACGTGCCAAAATCCCTAGACCGCACAAAGCAGTCGTCAGGAACTCAAAAGGGAATTGGAAGCGACCCAACCCCTGCCCAGCCGTACGGTTTAATATCTCAACAGCTCAAGTGTCTCAAATCTCATATAATAAAACACATTTCTCAATAAAGCACAGTAATACATGCATGATAATATCTCAATAAAAACTCATAAGAAACTCATGATATCTCGTAAAAAGCTCAGTAAAAGATCATGCAAGTATTAATAAATAATCGTACAAGTACCTCAAGAAAAACATGCAAACTCACCTGCCCTGGAGTCTCACTACTCGGTCTCAGTTCCCTGCCCTTTCCCTACCCTGTCAACTCGACACCCTGGAATCACAACACAATGACTCTATATCACAATCACAACTCAATGACTCAATCACAACCCGACAGCTCTATACACGATTTCTCAATAACTCAACAACTCTAACACAATACTCAGATAACTCGCTCAAACCCAGATCCCCAACTACCAAACTACACAACCCGAATACTCGAACACAAGATCCCAACCAACTCACACAATCCAGATACCCAAAAGACGCATTCTCAATATCACAATCTCAACCCAACAGCTTTATATACAATTCTCAATAACTCACGAGACCCTAAAGACCCAAACATATGATCCACAGAACC
This sequence comes from Centrapalus pauciflorus, assembly GCA_020465985.1. NCBI lineage: Eukaryota > Viridiplantae > Streptophyta > Magnoliopsida > Asterales > Asteraceae > Centrapalus > Centrapalus pauciflorus. Next base: position 337,681 of record JAANYP010000607.1, on the reverse strand, counting down.
CGAAAACCTGACCCGAAACCCTAGCCGCATCGCGGCCGAACTCAACCAATCGCGGCCGCACTGACCCTATCGCGGTCGCGGCCGCGCTGACCTCAAACTCGGCCGAGCTCACATCGCGGTCCGAGCTCGGGCTCAAACCGCCTGCGATCATCTCAAGAACATCGCGGCCCGCGCTCACAGGATCGCGGTCGCGCTCACGGACGAACAGCAGCAGTTATGCTCTGTTTCTTAACAGACCAGGGGAATCACCCCAAACTCGATTCCAGCTCGATTTTAATCACAGATACAAACTCGAATTTACTCAGAAATAGATACAAACCTAATTCAACTACAAAACCACAATTAACATCAATTAATCCGTGAATTTTAGCTCGAATTTACCTCAAATATGGACCCGGATTAAAAGAAGGATTTGATGAAGATCTCAGGAGCTTTAATCTCAACTTGAAGCTTCAGTCTCTGATATTATTGCTGTTATTCACAATTACACACACTCACACCTTGAGCTCTGGATTTGAAATGAGCTTAAGAAACAAAAGAAGCAACATATATATACATTTTGGGTTTAACTCGGTTCGATACCCAAAAATCCGATCCCGATACTCAAAATACATACTTTATGTCACCGGATCCCAATTTAATCAATACTTCTCAAAATTATATTCTTTTATTAAAATTTAATCCCGACACCCGGTTAACCCAAAATCTTATCACGTGACACTTCCACGTAAAACTCAATAATTGGTCCAACTCAATCATAATATTATAATCAACCCAATCACATAATTCCACGTCCCCGTCCCAAAAGTGGGATGTTACAAGTCTCCCCTCCTTATAAAGATTCTGTCCTCAGAATCTAGCTCAACACTAGTAACCGAAAACACATTACTTGTCTCTAAGCCAAACCTACAATCTGACACTGCCTCAAACACAAGCAACCACTTTACCTCTTTACATCAGCACGCCTTCCCAACCCTACAACAAGACTCACATTACAACACAAAGAAATCCTCTGAACTTCTATCAACGTTCACATCAAAACTCTATTTAACTAATCCTTTAACCCTATGAGGCACTCCCCTATTCCTCAACCCATACAACCAACACAGACTAACACGTCAACATCGTCACGGATCTCACAATGCGCGAGAATGTCTCTATGAATCATCTCTAACTCCTCAACTAAGCCCAAGAAACACTAAACTCAAACACGGACGTAACCAACTCCGATTCCCAATAACCTCAATTCTCACTAAATCCCTTCTCATCCCTTCCTTACTCGTCACCGCTCACTCTAAAATTGTCTCTTTCGCGGCCAAATACTCATACCTCAAGAATTCCACATATAACCTCTCTCATCAAAAGATACTCAAAACCTCCCTCAAACACTGGTTATAGTCCTCACTGCTCTTCGAATAGCTCGAATGGCCTCGGAAAGTACCATCACAAGACGATCAACATCAATCTATACCCCTACACATCAACCCTCAACCAGGGATAACGGTTCCTCGCCATTACTCTATTAATCTCCCTATAGCCTCCACATTTCTACATCAAAACTACTAATCCTCATAAGCATCAGATTTACTGAAACTTAACGACCACAAATCTCTAATGCACCATCACTCTGAACTCTATTCACTGATGCGGCTCTACTATCTACTCACTTGACAGTCACAAAGCAGATAACTCAGATAAAAACACAGAGTTAATCACAGAAACACGTCAACACTTATGGCCGATCAGCTCTCAAATTAACACAACAGATATTCTGATCCACTAATATAGAAGATATTCCCATCCACTCATAACATCATAAAGAACCTCCATCAAGTCAATAAACGCAAAATCACAGATGTGGACAAACACACACTATGGAACAATCCACGGGAGTCTCACTATAAAGCCCATGGTGATATCATACCACTTTCACTCTGGAATCTCTAATGGCTGAAGTCTACCATGTAGCTTCTATTGTCCATTCTTAACTCTCAAACACGTTATACACGCCTCTATCCACTTTCCCACATCCCTCTTCATCCCTGGTCACCAATGAAGAACTCGCAGATTTAGGTACATCTTCGTGCTACCCAAATGGGTCGACAATATAGACTTATGGGAATCATCTAGAATCAGCTGTCTCAAATTCCCTACTCGAGGGACCCATACTTGACCACGAATGATCATCAATCCTTGATCATCCCTACTCAATAACTCTGACTAACCAACTAACCTCTCTCTTTACACATTCTCGCCTTTCAGCCCCTCCTCCTGAGCTAACCGCAGATCATCAATCAGGGTCGACATGACCTCTAATCGAGAAGTACTCTACTATCAGAAGGATCAATCCACTAACACATCACAAACACATTCACAATGATTACCTATATAGCTCACATACTCAATATGATTGATCCACTAACATCACACAAATTCCAACTTTGAAATCCCAATAACTCAGCTCGCCACAATATATATATTTTTCACTTTCACACATATACTAAAACATCACAGTCCCATACATAACAACTCTGCCCCCATATCATTAAATCCCATAGTCACAGACATAAAGAAGTAGTCACACGCCATAGAACACATACACTTATCACAGACATAGCCCAACAGCTCACTACATAACTAACACATATTCAAGGCAAGTCCAAAAAGGCATACCCAAAGTCACATCAACAACATCCCGAGCTTCCTCTACAGTCACTTAGAAGACTTGACCCCGCGCTCTAATATCATAACAATCGATGACGATGGTTTCACTATGGCTCTACTAGAATTCTCGCCCTACATCACTAATCTCGACTCTGGACAGATTCGCACCCTATTCCCCGGCCTCCCACAACAAGGCACAACAGCTCATGAATAATACACATGGCGGCAGCATATTCTCGCTGACCGCACCAATAACATCTGCACACACATGGCCCACTGTGGCAACGGTGACATCTCCAAATTGAAGGAACATAGCCTCAATAAACGTACCAGATGCAACATTATGTGGCTCCCCCTCCTCTTCAGCTATAGCCTGAAACAAAACTCTACCTCTGACCCTAGGTACTCCATCTCCTCCACGAGGCGTTAACGACAACTCTGACGCCCCGACCCCACTCGAACTCACCCCCGGGAATCCCATCCCTAGACTCGGACAATCTCATGATATATGTTCCAGCTTCCTATATCGGAAGCACAATGACTCCTATGATGAACATGCAACAACAGTGTGACCAAACTGGCCACAACGAAAACATCTCAGGTGCTCCGGGGCACACGGCCCGGCATGGCGGTGATGACACCGCTGACAATCTCTTGCTCTGAACACCGAGCTCTCAACCCTACTTCCCGAATCCCTAGATCCTCTATTAACACTTCCCTAACCCTGGCCCCGACTCTGACTCAATCTCTGGCTTTGCCCCAATTGTCTCTGACCCTGATCCCGACCTCGACTCTAACTCTGACTAATCCCAGACCTCCTCCCATCTCAACCCTGATCCTGTTGATCCACCAAAATCTGGCCTTTCTGCTCAAAGCATTCATTTTGTCGACTTTCTCGGCATCCCCTCGATGACCCAGCACTCTACCCCGGCCCAATGACTCAACTCGCTGTTTCTAGGAAGCCAGCTGTTCCCTCTGCCTCTCCACCTTCCTCTTTCCACGTCCCACACACTCCGCAGCCGATGCAAAAGTGGGGTCACGCAACATCCCCACAATTTCCCTAACATCATATCTCAAACCCTCAATAAACATACTGGCCATCCGCTCAATAGCCACCTGACGTGGCACAAACTAAACTCTATGATTAAACACATTAATATACTTCTAGACTAACATGGATTCTTATTACAAGAAGATAAACTCATACTCCAACTCTCACCTTGCATTCTGGGGGCAACACTACAGCTCAAACTCCACTCGGAACTCCTCCCATGTCATCAAGTACGCATCATCAATTCCTCAAGCACTCTCCATAGAATCTCACCATCGCAACGCTCTGCCCTTAAGCAAATAAGACGCATCACTTACTCTATCAGCTCGATCTATATACACTATCCAAAAAGCAACTTTAACCTCTCACAACCAATCCAGTGCCTTCAAGGCACCGGTACCTCCAAAGAACTCAAAAATATGACCCGACATAAAGTCCTTAAGGACCCCCACGATAGCTGGCTAAAAGAAGCACCAGCCCCTGATCGCTGGCCTCCCTCAGGCGGAGGCACCACTCCCCAATCCCAACCCGATCACTGCACCGGAAAACGCTCATCCAATATCGGACTCAATACCGAACACAACTCAAACTTACACACAAACTCATCACCCCTAAAATCATAACCCTGAGGCCTGCTGCCCTCACAATCCATAACTAACCCGCACATTAAGAACAACAACACACATTAACTCTATACCCTACTCGTTTATCACTTAGTACTCTACTTCGGATTACAATCCAAGGATCTAGACTCTGTGGTTTAAGCTTAAGCATCCACTAGATACTTAATCTCTTAAACCTAGGCTCTGATACCAAGCTTGTAACACCCTCAAACTAATCCGCAATGCCACATAAATACCACGTCAGCAATGATATAATATAATAATCCCTATACTATTCCTAATACATACATGCAGAAACCCGATAGTTTTAAAACTTTAATCACATAAATAAGTCACGGAAGTCCCTGAATATATTACCCACTATCCGAAGTACGCATAAACATTCTCCAAAATATAACTACCTCTGAAATAGGCAGCTAACTCCTCGAAGATGTCACAGTAACTCTACTTGGGTCCAGCAGGCCTACTAAATCTCTGATCACCTGAGACACACACACGCACAACAACACACACTGGGTCAGCTAACGCTGGTGAGAATGCAAGGGTTAGTGTACGATTATAAATCTCAATAAAAAGTAAACTCAATAATAAGACGTTCAGCGTTCTCTACTGAACAAGTATATGAGATCCCACATGATGCTCAACTCGCGTGGATAGGCCCACGTGCCAAAATCCCTAGACCGCACAAAGCAGTCGTCAGGAACTCAAAAGGGAATTGGGAGCGACCCAACCCCTGCCCAGCTGTACGGTTTAATATCTCAACAGCTCAAGTGTCTCAAATCTCATATAATAAAACACATTTCTCAATAAAGCACAGTAATACATGCATGATAATATCTCAATAAAAACTCATAAGAAACTCATGATATCTCGTAAAAAGCTCAGTAAAAGATCATGCAAGTATTAATAAATAATCGTACAAGTACCTCAAGAAAAACATGCAAACTCACCTGCCCTGGAGTCTCACTACTCGGTCTCAGTTCCCTGCCCTTTCCCTACCCTGTCAACTCGACACCCTGGAATCACAACACAATGACTCTATATCACAATCACAACTCAATGACTCAATCACAACCCGACAGCTCTATACACGATTTCTCAATAACTCAACAACTCTAACACAATACTCAGATAACTCGCTCAAACCCAGATCCCCAACTACCAAACTACACAACCCGAATACTCGAACACAAGATCCCAACCAACTCACACAATCCAGATACCCAAAAGACGCATTCTCAATATTACAATCTCAACCCATCAGCTTTATATACAATTCTCAATAACTCACGAGACCCTAAAGACCCAAACATATGATCCACAGAACCCGAAACCCTAGCCGCATCGCGGCCGAACTCAACCAATCGCGGCCGCACTGACCCTATCGCGGTCGCGGCCGCGCTGACCTCAAACTCGGCCGAGCTCACATCGCGGTCCGAGCTCGGGCTCAAACCGCCTGCGATCATCTCAAGAACATCGCGGCCCGCGCTCACAGGATCGCGGTCGCGCTCACGAACGAACAGCAGCAGTTATGCTCTGTTTCTTAACAGACCAGGGGAATCACCCCAAACTCGATTCCAGCTCGATTTTAATCACAGATACAAACTCGAATTTACTCAGAAATAGATACAAACCTAATTCAACTACAAAACCACAATTAACATCAATTAATCCGTGAATTTTAGCTCGAATTTACCTCAAATATGGACCCGGATTAAAAGAAGGATTTGATGAAGATCTCAGGAGCTTTAATCTCAACTTGAAGCTTCAGTCTCTGATATTATTGCTGTTATTCACAATTACACACACTCACACCTTGAGCTCTGGATTTGAAATGAGCTTAAGAAACAAAAGAAGCAACATATATATACATTTTGGGTTTAACTCGGTTCGATACCCAAAAATCCGATCCCGATACTCAAAATACATACTTTATATCACCGGATCCCAATTTAATCAATAATTCTCAAAATTATATTCTTTTATTGAAATTTAATCCCGACACCCGGTTAACCCAAAATCTTATCACGTGACACTTCCACGTAAAACTCAATAATTGGTCCAACTCAATCATAATATTATAATCAACCCAATCACATAATTCCACGTTGCCGTCCCAAAAGTGGGATGTTACAATTTTGTATAAGTTGCATACCAAATGTTTGATAAAATGTCAAAATGAAATCTTCTTCAACACTCATTTGATCATTCACATCGCTTATTTAATCATTCACAAGAATAATCTAACTATTTATAATTCTTCAACCATTATTTGATCATTCACAACACTTATTTGACCATTCACAATTTTGCAACACTTATTTGATAATTCATAACACTTATTTGATTATTCACAATAATTATTTGACCATTCACAGTATTTATTTGATCATTCACAACAGTTATTTGATCATTCACATAAATTATTTGACCATTCATAGTATTTATTTATCATTCAAAGTATTTATTTCATCATTCACACTTATTTGATCATTCACAACATTTATTTGACTATTTACACTTATTTGATCATTCACAAGAATTATTTGACCATTCACAACTCTTATTTGAGCAAATAAGTGTTGTGAATAATCATTTTATAACTATTATGAATGGTCGAATAATTCATGTGAATAATAAAATAAGTGTTGTCAATGATCAAATGAATATTATGAATGGTCAAATAATTCTTGTGATAGATCAAATAAATGTTGTGTGAATGATCAAATGAGTGTTGAAGAAGTGTAGATAGTAAAATATCTCTTGTGAATGATCAAATAAGTGTTGTGAATGATCATATAAATACTGTGAATGATCAAATAATTCTGGTAATTGATAAAATAAGTGTTGTGAATGATAAAATAAATACTGTGAATGGTCAAATAATTCTTGTGATTGATCTAATAAGTTTTGTGAATGATCAAATAAGTGTAGAAGAAGTGTAAATAGTCAAATATATTGTGAATGATGAAATAAATACTGTGAATGGTCAAATAATAAACGTGAATGATCAAATAAGTGTTGTGAATGATGAAATAAATACCGTGAATGGTCAAATAACTATTGTGAATGATCAAATAATTGTTGTGAAATGGTCAATTAAGTGTTGTGATCAAATAAATACTAATGATCAATTAAGTATTGTGGATTATAAAATAAGTGTTGTGAATGATGAAACAAGTATAGATACATGTAAATAGTCAAATAATTATTTGTGAATGATCAAATTGTGAATGATCAATTAAGTAATGTGAATGGTCAATTAAGTGTTGTGAATGATCAAATAAATACTGTGAATGGTTAATTAAGTAATGTGAATGATTAAATAAGTGTTGTAAATGATCAAATAAGTATAGAAGAAGTGTAAATAGTCAAATAATTGTTATGAATGATCAAATAAATGTTGTGAATGATCAAATAAGTAATGTGAATGATCAATTAAGTAATGTGAATGATCAATAAAATAATGTGAATGATCATTTTATAAGTGTTGTGAATGATCGCTGTAATTACGAAAATACCCTTCCAGCTAAAAAAAAGGGGACGCGCATGAAATTTCAATTTTTGATCACAACCATTGTTTTATTTAATCTTGTGGCTTTTGATGGATATCTTTGGTACACTCAGTTCTCATGGGTACTTTTTTGAACCCAAATCTATATATATATATATATATATATATATATATATATATATATATATATATATATATATATATATATATATATATATATATATATATATATATATATATATATATAGGATTGGGTTCACATGAGAACCCCTCATTACCGTGAGAACGTGAGAACCACTCTAAAAATTGTGCATCCACTATATAAAATTGTGCATTTGATACTAAAATTAAATGTTTTCGATATATTTATGCATTTCGTGTAAAAATTTACGCATCTCATGCTATAATTTATCCATTTTATGTACGAGTTTTGCATTTTAGAAAATTTGTGCATTTGATGTTCAAATTTGTGCATTTAGTTTATAATTTAATGAATGTAAGTTTTGAATATAATTTCAGTGTTAAATTATGATATTTATTAATATTTAAGACTAATAATGATTTTAAGTAGAATTTTTAATTTTAAAATTTGTGCATTTGATGTACAAATTTGTGCATTTTGGAGTGGTTCTCACGTTCCCATGGTAACAAGGGTTCTTACCGGAACCCAACCCTATATATATAGATGAGATAATTGTAGAACCTAAATTTAGTGTAGAACTGTAAAACCAATATCGTTCATAGATTAGATTAATTTAATGGTATTGATTAAAAGAGTCAAGTTTGGAATTAGTGAAAAAAGAATTGGTATTAGTGATATTTTAATTTAGGGATAAAAAAAGGAAAAAATTGAAAATAGCAAAAAGATTGACATTAGCAAAATAAATATCATTTTTCTTTAAATTAAAATAACATTAATATGATTAATTTTTAAATCAAAAAAATTATACCATAAAAACGGGAATTTTATACTCTTTAAAACGAGACCGGTCATGATATATTTTTTTCGAAATTTTTTTTCGTATTTATTTTTGGTAATTTTTTTTTACCTAGACCACGATGCAATATAGCATAGCGAGATCATTCAATGTCGAAGTAATACTATATATCATATATGCAACACTGCATATACATTTAATATTAACAGAGTCAAAATAATGGTTAAAACTAGTAGTCAAAGATGGTGGATTTAACTAAAACGGTCATAATATATATTTTTTTCAATAACATTTTACGTTTTTATTTTTCGTAAAAAATTTTTTACCCAGACGACTATTCAATATATTATATCGAGATCATTCAATGTTGAATTACAGTTTTTTATCAGATACTTTAACTTTAAACTTTGATTTGATGCGTTAATGGACACCGTATCCACACAAACATGCTTCAAAACAAGACATATATATAAATCATCAAATCTAAGATACCTATACATATTTAAATATATATTAGTTGTTGCATTAATCAAATTTACGTAAATATAACTTTTTCTTATCATCACACCCTTTTCTTTGAAAAAAAAACTTGTTAATTTTATAAGTTAATTAATTATGACTTTGTATTGCAAAGTTTCAAAATCTATCAAATTTTGATTGTGCTATTGTATTCAAAGTTGGTGGATCTAACGAGGAGGTCATGATACATTTTTTTCAAAAACATTTTTACGTGTTTATTTTTCATAAAAAATTTTTTTACACAGACGACCATTCAATATATTATATCGAGTCATTCAATGTCGAATTACAGTTTATATCACATATTCAACGTCGAATGTTATATATCATATATGCAACACTTCATGTACATTCGATATTAAAATAGTCAAAGTGGGCTGTCAAACTTGGTGTGTTACTACTAATTTAATCTTAATAGCATAATTACCATATTATCCCTAGTGTTATATTATAGTCCAATGGTTCTGATTGGTTCTATAGTTCTGCACCTATGATCCCAACCCTATATATATATATATATATATATATATATATATATATATATATATATATATATATATATATATATATATATGTATGTATATATATATATTGGGTTGGGTTTGATAAGTCTATAATTTATATGGTTTCTGAGTCATATTATGATCATTTTAAGCACCGATACTTCGTAAAATCCATATTATTACTCCAAGTTTGTATTTCAGGGCCAAGATGATAAAAAGAAGCAATCCGAGAGAATTCAGAGCAAATCGGACTGAGGGGGCGCAGGCCTGCGCTGGTGCGGCGCCAAAACGCGTTTTTTAACACTCGAAACCCTAATCTTGATTCCCTATAAATAGGAGTGAAGGGCCAGCTTTGGAAGGGAGTCCCGACGTGTGTGCAAATGTGTCGAAGCTCTGTCGGAGTGGATCTACGATACGAGAACGAAGACGGTGGTTTGCAAGCTACCCAATGACTCAGATCTGTGATTGTGACGAGCAAACGATGGGCGGCTAGTCCCGTTAGCCATTTGCGGAGGATCTACGGATAAGTTTACTTTTCTTTAATTTCTTATGTTTTGATGTATTCGTATTGAGCTAGATCTATTATGTGTATGCAAATGATAAACATTTGGCTATGATTATGATTGTGTGTTGCGATTGGTAAAAACAAGATAGTTTATAGTGGTGTTATTATTCGTGTCGAGTTCATTAGTTTAGGGATTAAGACGAATATTAATGTTGCATACGTTATGCCGAGAGTTATTGGTTAAAATACATTTGATTAATTTAGTCGCACAATTGATTATGTCTATGTGATCGTTGCATGAAATTATAGTGAGTAATACTTACGCCGTGGTGATTCCGTGAATGGTTATTCGTCTCTTGATTGTTTATCTTCTTGGTTAGTCACTTCGTTCTTAATTTAGTTACAAGCAATAGCAAATCAGTACTCTAAACAACTCATTCAAATCCACAATTTCACAATTAAATGCTTTCAATAAACTTAACTTATAAGGCTTATAACCTAATCCTAATTATGACCACACTCCCGGTGGATTTGACCCTTATTTCTCTAGCTAATTAGTGGATTTAAGGATTAAATCGACGGGTCACAACGAAGGCCCGTCAGAATTTTGGCGTCGTTGCCGGGGAGTGTAACGGTAGTTTAGGTTTAAAGTTAGTTTGTTGCCTTAGTTTTAAGTAATTAGGTTTAAGTTCCTTTCGTTGGTTATTTTTAGTCTTTATTTTATTTTATTTTATAATTATTAAAAAGCAAAAGAAATTTTTTTTTAAAAAAATTCAAAAAGGTAATCGTAGTCCTCTACTTTACCACCAAAAATATTAGTTTAATTAAATTTTGAATCTTTAGTAATATTTTATTTAGTGTATGCGCACTCGTCGATCGGCTAAAGGATTGCCGCTACAATTCGAACCTGAAATCGAAAAAGTAGCGAAATCGAACCGAAAGACTGTCAGGATTCAAAATCAACAATTGATCACGGAGAATTTAAACGCACAAGAGGAAGAAATTCCTGATTTAGAAATTCCCGATTCAGAGATTCCTAATTTAGAAAGCCCTCCAATTTTGCCACGAAATCGTGATCTAGAAGAACCCGAGCGCATAGTTGCTAGAATGGGTGATCAACCGAGACGTACAGTTGAGTCGCATTACCGTCCAGGTGATGTGCCCGACCCGTCTCCAATTCGTTATCCTGAAAACGAGAACGAACCCGAAGTCCGTCCTCAATTATTCCAAATTCTTCCGATCTTTCAAGGGATGCCAAGTGAGGAACCCTATGAACATCTAGCTGAGTTCACAGCTATTTGTAAAGCAAACCATGTTCGAGGTATAACCACCGACGGTTTAAAACTTCGATTATTTCCTTTTTCGTTAAAAGAGAAAGCGAAGAATTGGTTCGTATCCTTACCAACCAACAACATTAGAACATGGGATCAAATGAAACGAGAATTCCTTGATGAATATTACCCCATTAGTAAAGCAACCGAAATAAGAAATAAAATTACCGGATTTAAACAAAAACCGGGCAAACAATTCTACGAAGCGTTCAATCGTATGAACGAATTACTGAGAGCTTGTCCACACCACGAGGTACCCAAATGGATGCTTATCAAAACATTCTTTGATGGTGTGAGTCAAGAGAGTCGTAATATGATTATAGCTGCCATATGAGACACATTTTTAGGTAAAGAAGACGATGAAGCTTGGGAGTTGCTTAATCAACTCGGCAAAGGTCTTAAAGTCCAAGCTGGTTCTGAAAATAGTATAGGAGTTCAAGTTATGAGCATTGATAATGCCTGGAAACGTGAGGTTAAAAATGAGATTTCAGAATTAGGAAAGAAAATGGATCAATTAATGAAGGGTTTTTCAAACCCTAGCGTATCAATTAATTGTGTTACATGCGGAGATCCATCGCATCATTCAGAAGCATGTCCTCAAGTGCAATCCACTGAGGAATTTGCTAATTAAGTTTACGGATTTAGAGCTCATCGAGAGAGGGATAATCCATTTTCGGAAACATACAATCCGGGATGGAGAAACCTTCCCAACTTTCGATGGAAAAATGATCAACCTACCGATCATCAATCCAAACCAAGATATGAACCACCAAAGAGAGAATATCAATATGGTTCAACTTCAGCAGCTAAGGATGAGCGATATTATAAGTCAAATTATCGTGATCAACCACAATTCCAAGTAGAATCAAATATGACTTCTGCGCAATTCGCAGAGTTTGCTGAATTTATGAAACAACAGTCAGCTATCAGTACTAAGACCATGGAAATGTTAACTCGCCAGATGGGTCAGATAGCTGAGTCGCTTACTAGGCGTGAGGAGGGGAAGCTTCCTAGCAATACTATTCTCAATCCTTCACACGCCCATCATCTAACAAAGATAAAAAACATGAGATAATCTGAAAGATGAAGATTTTTACTATCCAGTTGACTTCCTAGTATTGGACACCGAAAGTTCAATGGGAGATAATCAACCGGCTATTATCCTAGGTAGACCTTTCTTAGCCACAATTAATGCACAAATTAATTGTAGGACAGGAGCAGTGGATATTGCCTTTGGTAATAGGAAATTAAGACTGAATGTATTTAATGCTTCAAGTGTCTATGCTATTGATTCAGAATGTTATCTTATAGACATGGTGGACGAACTTGAGTAGCAGCATAGTTCGTTAGTCAACACCAAAGATGCTACTGAGTTATTCTTTTGCTGAGAATGAATTAGCCAAGTTAAATTATACTGAATGTGATGAGTTAGAAGTAGTCATGGAATCCACATTAGAGTCAAAACAACCACCGTGGACCCGTAGGACTGAAAAGTTACCTACTAATTTACCAAAGTCAGCCAAACCTTCAATAGAGCAACCACCTATTCTAGAATTGAAGGAGCTGCCATCGCATCTGAAATATGCTTTTCTAGGTCAGAATGACACGTTGCCTGTCATAATTTCATCAGCTCTGACTGAAGAGCAAGAGAAAGCTCTATTGCAAGTGTTAGTCAAATATAAAGAAGCAGTAGGGTGGACGATAGCTGATTTAAAAGGAGTCAGTCCCACTTTGTGTATGCACCGAATCATTACTGATCCAGAAGCTAAACCAGCTCAGGATGCACAAAGGAGGTTGAATCCTAATTTGAGAGAGGTAGTTAAGAAGGAAGTATTAAAATGGTTGGACGGTGGAATTATATATCTTACATTCGATAGTAAGTGGGTAAGTCCAACCCAAACTGTGCCCAAGAAATCGAGAATTACAGTAATTATTACCGAAGAAGGAGAAAAGATAACTACTCGCCCTGTAACTGGGTGGAGAGTTTGCATAGATTACAGAAAACTTAATGATGCTACTTTAAAAAATCATTTTCCGCTACCATTTATAGATCAAATAGTGGAAAAATTAGCAGGACAAAAGTTTAGTGTTTCCTGGATGGATATTCTGGTTACAATCAAATCCCAATCCATCCAGAGGATCAAGAGAAAACTACATTTACTTGTCCCTATGGCACCTTTGCCTACCGAAGGATGCCGTTTGGACTATGTAAGGCGCCCGCCACATTTCAACGATGTATGATGGCTATCTTTTCAGATATGGTGGGTGGTTCTCTTGAAATATTTATGGATGATTTCTCCATATTTGATAAAACATTTGAAGATTGTCTGGGATATTTAGAAAAAGTCCTAAAGAGATGCACTAAAACCAACTTAGTATTAAGTTGGGAGAAAAGCCATTTTATGGTAAAGGAAGTGGTAGTACTAGGTCATATTGTGTCCGAGAGAGGAATGGAGGTAGATAAAGCAAAAGTGCAACTAATTTCCTCACTTCCACCCCCTACCAGCGTTAAAGGAATAAGATCATTCTTAGGCCATGCTGGTTTTTATCGGCGATTCATTAAAGATTTCAGTGAGATCTCAAGACCGTTGTGCAATCTTCTTTCAAAAGATATTGAGATTAATTTTGATGATGCTTGTATGAAAGCATTTGAGAAGCTTAAATCAAATATAACCGAAGCGCCAATTCTGCAATCTCCGGATTGGTCTCAACCATTCGAGATCATGTGTGATGCAAGTGATTATGCAGTTGGTGCAGTTTTAGGATAAAGATTTGAGAAAAAGCCAGTGGTGATTTACTAAGCAAGTAAAACCTTTAATGAGGCACAAATCAATTACACAACTACGGAGAAAGAATTATTAGTTGTGGTGTTTGCCCTAGATAAATTCAGATCCTATATTTGGAGGGCAAAAGTAATTGTGTACTCTGACCACAGTGCCTTAAGACATTTGTTGGAAAAGAAGGATGCCAAGCCTAGATTGATTCGGTGGATCCTTCTCTTGCAAGAGTTTGATTTAGAAATTAAAGATAAGAAAGACACAAAAAATGTTGTTGCCGATCATTTATCAAGGCTTCAATTAATCCCAACAAACTCAACTGATCAAATCAAGGACTCCTTCCCTGATGAACAATTATTATCTGTATCTAAAATTCCCTGGTTTGCGAATCTAGTTAATTATTTCGTAACAGGAATATTGCCAGAGCACTGAAACTCACAACAGAGAAAATATTTCTATGCTCAAGCAAGGCAATACATTTGGGATGAGCCTGATCTATTTAAAATAGGAGCAGATCAAATTATAAGACGATGTTTCCCTAACTCGGAACACGAAGATATTCTTAAACACTGCCATGCATATGCATGCGGTGGCCATTTCAGCGCATAGAAAACTGGCCACCGGATATTGCAGTGTGGGTTTTTCTGGCCCACAATATTTAAGGATGCCTACGAGTTTGTTAAGGGATGCACAAGATGCCAGCAAACTGGTGGCATTGCGAAAATAAATGAAATGCCTATGACCCCGATATTAATCGTCGAAATATTTGATGTATGGGGTATTGATTTTATAGGACCATTCCCTAAATTATTTGGATATGAGTACATCTTAGTGGCAGTAGATTATGTTTCCAAATGGGTGTAAGCAGAAGCTACACGCACTAATGATAACCGAGTTGTGTGCAAATTTGTTAAAAGAAATATTTTAGCACGAAACAGTATTCCAAGGGCTATTATCAGTGACGGAGGGTCACATTTTAATAATCAACACTTTTCTAGACTCCTTAAACAATATGGAGTTAATCATAGAATAACAACGCCTTATCATACGCAAACAAGCGGACAAGTCGAGATCTCTAATAGAGAGATTAAGAGAATCCATGAGAAAACTATCAGACCTGATCGTAAAGATTGGTCTAAAAAATTAGAGGATGCTTTATGGGCATACAGAACCGCATTTAAAACACCAATCGGTATGTCCCCATACAGACTTGTATATGGTAAGCTTTGCCATCTCCCAGTGGAATTAGAACACCGAGCTCTATGGGCAATCAAAATCACTAATTTTAATTTACATGATGCCGGTGTTGATAGGAAATTTCAATTCAATAAACTGGAAGAAATTCGTAGACAAGCCTACGATAGTGCTAGAATTTATAAAGAGAAAACTAAGGTTTTCCACGACAGAATGATTAAAAATAAAATATTTACCAAAGGGAATAAAGTTTGGTTATTTAATGCACTTAGATTATTTCCCGGTAAATTAAAAAGTAAATGGACAGGTCCATTTATTGTAACAAATACCTATCCATACGGTGCGGTAGAAATACAGGTGCTGAAAGGTGGTGAGCCATTTAAAGTAAACGGACATAGACTTAAACTATATGTTCAATGGGCCACCAATGACATGTTAGTATCTGAGATCATCAGACTACAAGATCCTAAAGTTAATTAATTAGTTTAGGAGCAGTACGTCTGGATGAAGACGTAAAACTTAGCGCTTTCTGGGAGGCAACCCAGAGTAATTTGATTATTTGAATTTTATTATTTTTAAGTGTGTTTATTTGCTTATTTGTGTTACTTGTGTGTACCCAATTAAGTTGGGGAGGATTTATCCTCCTAAACTTGGTTGTGTTTAGAAATTAGGATTTAAATTAAATAATAAGACCTCGCATCAGGAAAAAAAAATTTAAGCACGTAACAGAATTATTTTAACCCGATAATACAAGCATAAGTTGGGGAGAATACCCGTAAAAATTAAAAAATTAAAGAATTAGGGTTCCAAGACCGATGCACGGCCCAGATCGCAAATCCAGAGGCCCGGGCGCAGGGGGGCGCAGGCCTGCAGCTCAAAATCTTATAAAAATGGCAGTGATCATTCACATAAGTCCAAAACCCTAATTCCAGTTCCAGAAGACGGCAAATTCGATTTTTTAAGCCTAAAAACATCAAAAATTCGTCTTTTCTACGTCAATTCTTTGATCCAACGCTTGTTTATCGCTAAGATTAGTAAGGTATACGCCCTATAATCCCTTAAACTTCATTCTACATCAGTTTCACTACGTTTTATCACGCATGCATGATTGAGTTTTTGGGAATTATATGGTTTTTATAGAAAAAAAGTTATTAATAATTTTCAAATGTTCATTTAATTAATATAAAATTATTTTCGCAAAATTCTTGTAAAAATCATGCATTTTTCCGTATTTATTATCAATTATAAACTTTTTTGTCGTAAAATGTGATATTTTATGGATTATTTAAAATTAATGCATTTGATAGTGTTAGATTGGGCTCACATTGTTGGTGAGACTTAGGACTAGTTAATTATTATTGAAAAAAGGTGTTAAAATTATCATGCATTATAGACTTATCAATATTCCAATAGATTGGTCTCCAAACCTCCTTTTATCCCAACACCCCGAACACATTTGTTTTTATATAGGAAATATTCAAATAAAGTGTTGACTGAAAAGAGGGTTAAGAGGAGTGATTTTGAGGATTACGGGATCCCATATCTTTTTGACTATTTGGGGTGGGAAGGTGTGTTTGAGTTGGGTGGTAATGATATTTACCAATCTGATGTAGTCGAGTGGATGTCTACCCTACGAAGGGAGACAGGTTATTCAGAGAACGACTTTAGATTGATAGGCACTGTCCATGGTAGGGACGTGGCGATGGGTGCACAAATCCTTCACCGATTATTTAATTTAGATACTGGGGTAGGCTACGAAGGGTCTGACCAGCAAGGGTACGAGTATATGAATGAGGCCAAATTGGCCTTTACTGATATGACTTGGTCAGGGGAGTGGACAGAGGAGGTTAATAGAGTTTTCATCCCATCCATTTTGGAGTCTGAGTCCTCCACTTCCTACAGCCGAAAGGCTTTATCTCCGAGGTGTAAGGTGCTTCACAAGATTCTTGTGAATAACATCTTACCTCGTGATAGTGACCTGACCAAAGTCAGGCATAGGGGTATCACTGTCCTTCACGCCCTTCTTAAGGGTAGGCCGAGACTGTCATTTGCATGGACAATTATGAATGACTTATGGGCCATGTACGACACGAGAGAGAGGACGATCATCCTCCATGCTTGGTTGATCTCCAAGTTCTTTGAGAGGACGGGCTCACTTTCGCCACATTCCCTGCTATCCCCCATTTCGGCGACGTTCATTACGGCTGCCATGTTCCCTACCTTGATTTTTAGGGAAGTTGACGAAGGGTTCGAGATATTTGACAAAGAGACAAATAAGTCGTATATCGAGGACTACACCGAGGATGAGAGGAGAGAGAGAGAGAGGAGAAGGCCGCCAATGAGGCGGAAGTTCGGCATTCTGAGCCGAACCTAGGTGCGTCTACCTCGCGCAGTCGAGGTAATGACAGTTTTGATTTTGACCGCATGATGAGGCAGATTGAGGATATAGCCGTGGGTCAGGGTGAGTTCCGAGAGGATGTGACCCAGAGGCTAAATGAGATGAATGGGCGTATGACCCATATTTATGATAGGGTCGATCACTTAGCGGGTCGGGTAGATCAGTTACAGGATGGGTAGCGAGCCCTGGCATACCAAAATGCCTACTACCAGCACCATGACTGGGCATACTGGGAGGGAGTTCGACACCACGAGGACTCCATGGCCGGTATGCCATATCAGTCTTATGAGGATTACACGATGCCCGACTACCAGGCCTATAACCCTGTCGTAGATACTTATCAGCGCTATCCGGCGCATGGCAGGCAGGACCTCCCAGACCCGATGCCTCCTCATTTGGTTCCGCCGACTACACAGTTCACCCATGGCCAGAACCCGTATACAGACTTCTTCAACAGCGTCTGCGGTCCTCCTCCGCCGCCTACTTCATTTGAATGATCGGGTACTATCTTTCCTTATTCTTTACTTTTTAGTACTTTGTTTTATTTTAGTTTGTTTTGCATTTAATTTCTTTATCGTAATTTCATTTTTAGTTCTTAGCCGAGTCCTATTTAGAATTTATAATGTTTATATTGTCTGTCATTCATTCCCCATTTGAGTCTTGTTTGCCGATCAGACCGTGGAACATGATGATACTTAGAAAATACATGTGCGAGAGAATTGGCTAGTGTTGACAGGATATTTTATAATTAAGAAAAAGAGTCGTAGTAATAATTAAAATTTTGGCCATGTAAAATGAATTCAAGTACGTTAAAATTTATTTGGGCTTAAATATAAGTAATGTGTCAAAAGATTTTGGAAACCCATGCAATGAGGGGGAGAACTTAATCATGTTTTAGCCTCAAAAGTAAGTTAATTGTAGTCTAGATGGTTTGGAAAATTAAGTCCGTAGGGGTACCACTCATGCCTAATCCCCTAAAACCATTTGGTTTGGGAGCGGTTGACCGTAATCTCGTTACATGGACCATCTAGCTAATATAGTGAAAAGAAAATAGATAGAAGCATGGTATTAAAAGGAAAATTTGTTGTAAACATGCAAAGAGGAAAAAGATGGTCGAAAGACCCACATGTTTTAAGTATTGTAACCTTGAGCTAAAGGGTATTTTCAAAAGTGAGATACATTACATAAATTATAAGAGAAGTATATTTTAACTGACATGTTAATAATTTTAATGCATTAGTACGAAGGCTAGCTTGACATAAAATTCCTAGACTCACTGCCAGTTCTTGCTCGTTACTTAATTAGTTCTGATTCCAAAAGCTTGTTCGGGGACGACCAAGAATTAAGTTGGGGAGATTTGATAAGTCTATAATTTATATGGTTTCTGAGTCATATTATGATCATTTTAAGCACCGATACTTCGTAAAATCCATATTATTACTTAAAGTTTGTATTTCAGGACCAAGATGATAAAAAGAAGCAATCCGAGAGAATTCAGAGCATATTGGACTGAGGGGGGCGCAGGCCTGGGCTACCCTGCGCTCCACACAGCGCCCAAACTATCTAGATACGTTCCAGCACACGCCAGCTAAACCGTAGCCGCATCCGGGCACGGGGGAGGGGGCGCAGGCCTGCGCTGGTGCGACGCCAGTACGCGTTTTTCAACCCTGGAAACCCTAATCTCGATTCCCTATAAATAGGAGTGAAGGGGCAGCTTTGAAAGGGAGTCCCGACGTGTGTGCAAGTGTGCCGAAGCTCTGCCGGAGTGGATATACGATACGAGAACGAAGACGGTGGTTCGCAAGCTACCCAATGGCTCAGATCTGTGATTGTGACGAGCATACGATGAGCGGCTAATCCCGTTAGCCATTTGCGGAGGATCTACGACTAAGTTTACTTTTCTTTAATTTCTTATGTTTTGATGTATTCGTATTGAGCTAGATTTATTATGTGTATATAATGAGAAACATTTGGCTATGATTATGATTATGTGTTGCGATTGGTAAAAGCAAGATAGTTTATAGTGGTGTTATTATTCGTGCCGAGTCCATTAGTTTAGGGATTAAGACGAGTATTAATGTTGCATACGCTATGCCGAGAGTTATTGGTTAAAATACATTTGATTAATTTAGTCGCGCAATTGATTATGTCGATGTGATCGTTGCATGAAATTATAGTGAGTAATTTTTATGCCGTGGTGATTCCGTGAATGGTTATTCGTCTCTTGATTGTTTATCTTCTTCGTTAGTCACTTCGTTCTTAATTTTAGTTACAAGCAATAGCAAATCATTACTATAAATAACTCATTCAAATCCACAATTTCACAATTTAAATTCTTTCAATAAACTTAACTTATAAGGCTTATAACCTAATCCTAATTACGACCACACTCCCTGTGGATTCGACCCTTACTTCTCTAGCTAATTAGTGGATCAAGGATTAAATCGGCGGGTCACAACGACGGCCCGTCAGGGTTCAAGTAAGAACCCTCGTTACCGTGAGAACCTCTTTAAAATTTGTGCATTTAATGTATAAAATTATGCATTTAATGTTAAAATTTATACATTTGATAAATTTATGCATTTGATAAAAAATTACGCATATCCTGATAAATTTGTCCACTTTATGTACGAATTCATGCATTTGACAATATTTGTGCATTTATTGTTCAAATTTGTACATTTAGTGTAAAACTTGATGAATTTAAATTTTAAAGATAATTTTAATGTTAGATTATGATATTTATTAATATTGAAAACCAATAATGAATTTAAGTTATAAATTTAATTTTTAAATTTGTGCATTTGATGTATAAATTTGTGTATTTTGAAGGGTTCTTACGTTCTCACGGAATTGAAAGCTTCTTTTATATCAACAAGTGTTTGTAACATAGTTATTCGTTGTGAACGTTGTGAACAAATAAAAAATACATATAATCATTCATATATATCAACAAGTGTTTGTAACATGATTCATATGATTCAAAAGGTTCATAGAAGTGTCTACAACAAGATTCAGAACATTCAAAAGGTTCATAGTAGTTTTTATAACAATATGCATCGGATTCAACAAGATTCATAAGATTCGATAAATATATAGTATTCAATAAAATCCATAAAATCCAATAAGATTGATAGGTTAATAGAAGGGTTCGGTAGTATTTTCAACAAGATTCATAAGATTCAAAGCTATTTTATGGTTGTTCACAATATTCACAACGAATAAAGTGTTCACAAAAGATCTTTAGTCTATATATATATATGGTCGAGATCCATGGAAAACTACATTAGACTGGAAAACCATATAAAATGCACATGTTCATTATGATAAAATGTTAAATTTCATGTAAAATTATAATATACATATGTTCAAAATTGCATTATGATTAACTAATTCATATCATCTACATGTTCGTTAAGACAAAATGTTTAATTTCATGCAAAAATGCGTAATATACACATGTTCATGCATATTGCACATTTGAACATGTGCATATTGTTATTTTGCATGAAACGAAACATTTTATCCTAATGAACATGTAAATTATGTAAACTAGTCAATAATAATGCACATTTGAACATATGTATATTGTAGTTGTGCATTAAATTTAACATTTTACCTTAATGAACATGTGCATTTAATATGATTTTCCAGTTTTTCAGTCAAAGATGGTTTTCCATAGATCTTGAACCTATGTGTGTATATATATATATATATATATATATATATATATATATATATATATATATATATATATATATATATATATATATATATATATATATAGATTGGGGTTCGGTTGAGAACTTTTGTGCACCGAGGCACCAGTGAGAACTTTCGTGCACCATAAATCCCAACAAGGGTGCATTGAGGGCATATTAGGAATTTTAAAAATTTAATTTTATTTATTACTGAATTATTTAATTAGTTAATTGCATAATTTATCCCATAAATAAAACAACCTAATTATGGATATTATGCTATAATCATGGGATTTTGTTACAACTTTGACTTGGCATTTCTCATTCAGTCGACATCCTCCATTTCCAGAAGCTGCATCCACCATTTCCCTGTCACGATCACTCTATCGATCCCCACCATTTCCCTCTCGAAAGCTGCCATTTCCGGTGTCTGTATCCTTCATGCATCGAATCACCGTCCAGCATATCACATTCACTTATACCGTCTAGCAGAAGCTCAGCCACGTTCCTGGATTTGTTTCTTCAACCGGTCATCAATGTCTAGCAATCAACGGAGCTCCACAGAGCCTGAAGAAACGATTTTTCAGGAACCAATGAACGAAGAACACACTGAGGATGCAAAGGAGAGTAAGTGTATTAATAAAATTTCAGATAACATCCTGTTTAGATTGGTTTTTTATGCACGACCATAAGATTTTCAAACACAAAACATAAGTTTTTATATCTCATTACTGTTAGGTTGTAAGGATTTTTCCCAAAAGATTTGTTTTTTATGCACGACCATAAGTTTTTTAAACACAAAACATAAGGTTGTAACGATATGTTCACATTATGTAACAATCTGTTCACAGACAGTTTTATGCATATTTTGTGACCCAGAACATATAAATGTATTATGTACCGATATGCAATGTTCACATTTTGTTTTTCAATTCATAACAATCTGTTTTTCTTTACATTCATATACTGTTATATGCATTCTGTTGTTCATTACATCCTGTTTTCATTACATTATGGTAATCATATTTTGGTGACCCTCGTGAAACAGCATGCATTAGTTGCATGCTTGTTCCGTAACAATGTGTTTTTCTTTACACTCATATTCTGGTGTATGCAGTCTGTTGTTCATATTTTGATGACCCTCACATCCTAAGTGTGTATGCATAAACTTGTGATAATGCATATTAGTGATAGCATTAAGAATCTATGTGATAATGCATATTTGTGATAGCATTAAGAATCTACATATTAGTGATAGCATTAATAACACATATTAGTGATAACATGTTGGGGGGTGTGTGTTGCTACTGCTGTCACATGTAAACATTATTAAATACAGACATACCGTGCATGTCACGCATAACATTAGACCAATTGATTTTAATGTTTTGAAAACAATCTAAAAAATGAGCATGACACGCGTAACATTGGATTACAACAACACATTACTAAAACAATACCTTTGTCGTCGTCATGCACCCTGTGTTCACTCGCCATATCTACTTGTTCAGCAGAGTCCTCTTCGTCCGATATGTGCAAGGCTGTTTCTGCTGTGTTCTGGAACCTTGACCTAAGCCCTAGTCGGCCGCTTCTTCTCGGTGCAGTCTGGCAACAATTACGCTTAAAAAGTCAATTCAATTATTGAAAACCAACATATCTACCTGTTGACCATATTTTCCACAACAATATTCTTTGAAAACCAAGTTACAAACCTTATCAAAACTAAAACCTATGCATATTATACTCAACCAGCTGTTGTAAAACCAAATCCATGTATATCAAAAGCTTGAAAAAGGTTGCACATGGTATGAAAAAGATAAATTTCAAAAAAAGTAACACACGTTCAATACTAAAATTTCAATACAACTGATAAATACAAAATACAAGTTAAACAACAGATAAAAACTTAAAAACCATGCATATGATATAAATTATT
This sequence comes from Centrapalus pauciflorus, assembly GCA_020465985.1. Lineage (NCBI taxonomy): Eukaryota > Viridiplantae > Streptophyta > Magnoliopsida > Asterales > Asteraceae > Centrapalus > Centrapalus pauciflorus. The sequence continues at coordinate 314,027 of JAANYP010000607.1, read as the reverse complement.
AACACTATAAATATTTTGGTCAGTCCAAAGTTAAAACACATAATCCATAAGTTTCAAATAACCACCAAACAAACTATGCACCAAGCCCATCATTGGAACTTATGCGACTTCATGAAAACATACAGGAACAAACCGTTAACAAAACTAAAACCTATGCAACTCATTTATTTAAACACAAACATAAGTTTGCATACTAGCATATACTGGAAAATAAGTGCTAAATGCACATCCCCAAAGACACTTAGTATCAATGCAAAACATCCATAATCAACCAAATATGAAATAATATATGTCTGGTAACATCAATTCAATGTCATGTGCATAATTTTCAAATACTAAAATAAAATCAGGAAAATCTACCAATGTACTGAAACAAAGCAATGCAACCATGTTTCCTGCTTCAAACAGAGAAATAGAGGGAACAAATCTTGGTTAGGGTTTCGACAAATTCTTCAAAACCGACGGAATGCATGCAACTTAGGGATTCAAAATTAGAACCAATGGGTCAAGAAACCAGCCCATTTAAACTCCCATTAAACACGACAGTGCACCATGTTCACAATGTACAACTTATTAGGGTTCATACACACAAACATTAACCACCTCCAAATCAAGAGTATGCATGCGATATACGGCTACCAAAATAGGTTTAAAAGGTAAACAAAATCCACCATTTAACACAACATTGCACAATATTCATAATGTGCAACCGATTATGTCTTCTATACACCATTATTAACAGAAAAATTTTTAGACTAAAAGTGCATACCTCAAACTTCTTCTTCAAGCTGGAGTATCTAGGTGTCTTCATTGATTCTATACGATGTTGACTAGTATTAGCCGCGAGATTTCAAAAAATTTTGAAAGATATGAACGTATCCCGTGATAGCCGGCGAAGATTGAGATGGGTGCACAGCTTCTTGCGAACGGTTGCTGAAGAAGGAAGGAGTGAAAGACGCGCGGTGATATATTCTGTATAATTTAGGATGCACGAAATACCAATTATGCCCCTCTGCTAGATTTTGATATTAAATTAGAATGCACAATTCCTAATTTGCCCCTCCGCGTTTTTTAGGATGTGGAACTAATGCATACAATTTTTGACTTATTTACACCTTTGCCACTTGATCTATACCATTAATTTTTTTGATCTAACGGATCGTTGTGGTTCTTTTGTGCCTCGGTGCACAAAAGTTCTCAACGGAACCTCCCTCTATATATATATATATATATATATATATATATATATATATATATATATATATATATATATATATATATATAAGAAAACAAAATGCACCGTGGGATAGTACGACAGAGGCGCCGATGAGAGAAGCCGTCAGCAGGAAAATGAAAGGGTGAGAGTGTGAGACGGTGTTGTCGGCAGGAATGTGCCCATCGGTGTGGGTATACATCTCACTCTCAAGGATTTTAATGACACTTTTATCATCTTGTTTTTTGGTTACAAACGTTTTGGGACATTTCTGTACTTTCTGGTACGCTTATAGATGATGATGACCAAATTCAATATGGTTTTGAAAGCACAAGTGCTTAATGCCTTGATCATTACCAAAAAATAAAACATTCATAATCTATTGCCACAAGTTTATTAACCTCGGTAACTTGATGGTTGAATCTTGAGATTTTTCAAAGAAGATCCTAGGTTTGACTCGTATAGGTTTTAACTTTTCTAAATTTAAGAATAAGATTAAAAAGTTTGTTCCGTTGTTAAAAAAAAAATCACAAATTTGATAACTAATCCCTGCTTTCCAGAGTGGAATTTCATGAACCCAGAACCAAATACTACTTTTGATGCACCAGGTACAAGTCACCAATGCATTTACCTCCGAAACAATTAACTTTTACTCTGGAAAAATCATTTCTGAACCACATTTCAGATAAAAATTGGACCATTGATGTCAAGTCTTTGTAGAGCACCACCCATGTCCCATACCATATCCTCAAAGATGTACAGTACAACCTTTTATTGCATAGGGCCAGTTCTTCACCACCAACATGGGCCCCACAGGCAAAATAATTAGGTCCCATGACCAAAATGTGTGGGCCCACAAATCAAAATGTCTTAGTTAGGATCTATTTACAACCACATTGAACCCTTTGTGAATGGCAATGTTATACGATCAGAGGAAAATTTTATTGAACATCACGTCATTGATGTGCACAGGATCTGGGGCCCGGCCCAGCTCGGCCCAATGACACACGTGAGGTGGCAAAAGTGTCAGCATCGACGAGAGCCGTTGATCTGAGGAGGGACAGTGGAGATACCTTGTTTGGAAAGCTCGGAAATGACACTTTCTGTAGATGGTGGTTTGAGGCCCAGAGGCAAAGGTAGCCATGGCTTATTTATTGCTTCTTTCACAACTTTGTCAATGACTTCATCTCCCTGCAACAATAATAGTACTTCCAAATGTCATCATACTGAAAAGTGCACATGCATGTAGGCAAAGTGTATTTGACTTGGATAGTTAGATCCCATGTTTGGATCTGTGTGTTGAGGGTGATTATATCAGTTTTTCATGTCATAAAAAATGCAGGAAAGCAAAACGTTGTTTGGCAGCCCAAAATCCTATTTTAGGTTGGATTTGGAGCTTTTTTTATTTTTTTATAGTAGTTTAGAAATCACATTAATTTTGACAAAATGCAAATCCAAGATACCCTTCTATTCCAACTAGATTTCAATTTCACAAAGAAAATGTTGACTTTATGAGGTAAAACAAACTAAAACGGAATAAACGTTGACGGGTCATGTCTCGTGCTTGATGATTATATGGTATCTCAATTTTGCATTTTGCTATGAAGTTCAATTAGCCGTCAAGATTTTCACGAAAACAGAAATAATTGATACAAGGTCTAGCAATGAAATGTACCATGTTTGACCTCAAAAGTCTAAACCTTTAGTTTGATGTAAAAAAATGTACATTTGAAATATAAATTGATGGATTTGGCGACTGTTTTAATGATAAGAATAGCATTATAGTTTAACACCTACTCTAAGGCGGCATGATTAAGTAACAAGATTTTCTTCAAAGCTGAAAGGAACCATCCCGATTCCATATTCGAAAAGTAATACGTTTGACCAAAAGGTCAAAGATCATCCTTACTATTCAAAGTATAGTGAATGTCAGTACCGGATACTGGTCAAACGAATTCTTTGGCATGGTTTGGCAGCTTTGCATTGAATCCCGACTCGGATATTGAGAAGCATTCTGCATTCATCAGAATCATCATCGATTCATCGGTAAGTACAGTTTCATTATAAAAGATGCGTGCTAAATGCAGATAATTAAAAAAGCTTACTTGAGCAAAAGATGGTTGCGGTGGTACTGTCGGGCAGCCCCATGCTTCAGCTTGAAGCTGTAAAATTACGATAACACAGATGAACTAATAACATTCCAAAATTTCATTCATACATTTCAAAAGAGCGATTTTTACAAATCACAATAGAGGGGTGTGCAAAAGTCAGAATACAATGGTAAATGGTTCACTTATCGGTTTTTAATTTATTGAATGTTTGGTTTTCATTGAGTTTGGTTATAAAATTTTCATTGTAAAAGTCAAGAAAAATCAATGAAACCAAAGGACCATACCGGAACCAGTACCAAACGGTTCGGTTTTCGGTTATAACTTTATCAAGTATTCTTTTCACTATAGTCTGGTTTTGGATTGTTGCACACCTCTAATCATAAATAAATTTAAACCAACCCTTAACCGCAAAGTGACATCTATCAAAAATTTATTTCTCAAGTTATAAACTGGACTGTACTAAAGGCCTAGTGCTTGTGATTACAATGTAGTACTTTAAAAAAAAATATAAATAGTAAATTGGTCATCTTGAGACTCAATTTCAAGTTAACTGTTAAACTTGAAGTCGGGAATGACAAAAAAATGATATTAAGAAATTAAAATGAATAATACGGAATCAAATAGAATTTGACATGAATTTCATTATGACGCACTGATGTACGTGTACGAGTCAAATGCGGAAAAAATTATTTGCTTGAATATAGATCTTTTTTATGACGAGACCTTATGAAATTTGGGGCTCTGTGCGGTCGAGCCTCCCGCACGCCCTAAAAGACGGCCCTGGTTATAAACCTTCCCTGCTTATATGAAGTGATGAAAAGAGAGAATGAAGTATTACCCCCGGATATGGATTCCACGGCCAACCTTCTGAAGACTGCCAAGCTGGATAATACGGCGGGCCCCACAGCTGAGGTGGCGGAGGATAATTATGCGGAGGTATCCAAGCAGGATACACTTGGCTCCCTGGAACAGCATGGTTAGAATGGTATGGAGGGTATGCCATGATCGGTTTTTGTGGATAATAGTTTCTTGGTGTTGAATGTCTCGTTTGAGGCCATTTTCGCCCGGTTTCCTTAGGCAAAATGTGCCGTCGTTGTAATCTATATTTCTGCTCAAATAAAAAAAATTATATATATATTTTTAGTTCTAGATATACAACCAACCAGGGCTGCAAAAAGCAAATGTTTATGCTAAGTCGCTGACCTGGAGATGGCTTGCTACATTATGCCGAGTTAACCCCTCTACGTTCATAAGTTCTAGTATACGAGAAGGTATTGCTTGATCTACACCAAGTTGCTCTACGGCTTGTACGAATTTCTTGTGTAGTTCTGAAGTCCAATCTACCTGAAAAGTGATTATGCGATACTAAATAATTAGAATCAAATAATCAGTTGTCACAAATACCGACTACAAAAGATATTGTTTGAATGTGCTTGTGTGTGTTGTTTGAAGATGTAATAATCAGATAATTAGTGTCTGATTGATTTGCAAGTTTTGATTGTTTTAAAAATAATACACAAAAATGTCATAAAACTAGATACATGTTTTGTTTAAAGAAACTAGTCCTAGTTTGATGTTTTGAACATCAAAGGGTTAATTGTATAGAGAGGTAACATCTTTTTTATTTCTATTTGAGGTGAAAAACTACATATTGCAATCATTGATGGTTCTAGAACCGCTAAGCCTACGTTACATGCAATAGTACCTAGAATTACTACCAGAAAAATATATAAAAGATCATTGGGCCATAAAAGGTAACATGCTCATACTGCATTTTAAAAAGTGTCGAATTTAGTCATATTTAGCAGTAAAATGTCACTGAAAAGGCGTTGATCATCTTCGACTTGAAAATAAATAAATAAAGATCATTAGAATCAGATTCGGTTTTTCAATAACACTAAAACTGATCATCTTCGACTTGAAAATCATAATAATCAGGTTGAAAGCACAACTCCAAACACCTTCTAAACAAGATTATGTCAAATTGTTTCATATTACCTTCATTTTTCTTCGACTAGATTTAGTGGCACGTGAACTAGGATGCTCAGAAGCGTCATTTTGCTTCTTACCATCGTTCTTAAGATCATGACAACATTCGTTACTTGAAGGCTTCCCGATGCCTTCCTCCGAACTCTTACAGCAATTTGTTTCCACAGTGATATCAGCAACTAACTCGTCATCAGTATTTTCGACAAATTTGGATTCACCGTCATGATCTACGCACTCTTTCTCGATCAAGATGTTAGTATGGTCTTGATCTTGACAATCCCCATTATCAAGTAGTCTCATTCCTTGTTTCAATTGTGGGGTTGATGGAGCCGGATATTTATCGCTTTCAACTGAAGCCTCCTCATGATGTTCTTGCTTTTGAATAAATTCTTCCTTCACATCTTTTTTCAACGGTTCGGGTTGGTCTTTCGGGCCTGCTTTAAATGCCTACCATGAAGTTTTGACAATACCATTATTCGATTACATGTAAAATTAATCTAACCAAACTATAACGAATTCACGCTTGAAATCAAACAAACCTTGTGAGCGACGTGTTGCCATATGTTTCGAAGTTTGTCTTCCGATAGTGGTTTCTCCAGGAACTCAACAGCACCAAGCTACAACACAAAAGTTATTATTCAAATGCAGAGTTTGTAGTTATTTACAAGGGGAAATATCATAAAATACTAACAAAGGATTCTTCGGTTTTGGTTATTATGGTTTTTCATGGTCCATTCTAGTAATTCAACTCTGTATAACAGACTACTTTGATAATTCTGAAGGCCGATTTCCCGTTAAGTTTTACTTGTGTAGACGACATGTCAGTAAGGAAATGCCATGTAATTAATAACGTAAGCATAAACACGTTATCGGTTACCCAAATTACTAAATTAGCCCAGCACAAGAAAGTTTATGGCCAAAAAATTTTAATACCTAAAAAGGGACCAACCATGAAAGTAGTATCTTATAACATTTTCTCTTATTTTATTTTGTATTGAAGAAAACTTACTGCGATGCACTTCATCATAGTACTAATGCAATTCACGTTGGAAGTCACTGTAATTAAAACCAAATAAAACTCAATTTATGATTGAAACATAGGAAATTAACAATTAATTATCATAAAAGTTACTATATTAGATTAGTGGATCATAAACCATACTAATTGTAGGCAAGTCTTTTGCGGTTTCAAGAAATTTAAACCTTCCATCTTCGTTATCTGCTCTCACCTATGACAAAATGTAAATGTATTAGAACCAAAATTCAAAACTCACTAAAAGAAGGGAAGTGCTTTTATGGAAACATACTTCCATTCAATAACTAAAGATTACAAAATCATAAGGTTCGAGTTTATCTAAAAATTAATACCTCTACTATTGCTACATGGAAGGCTTTGGACTCGTTTGAAATGGCCGATAATGCTTCATTCGCACTATAAAATGTAGAAACTGTAAACATCAACGACCAAGTTAGATAACAAAACATGAAAAAGAAACAAAACCGTCGGTTTGACATTTTTTCAAACTAAATCGGCCAAATTGTTCTTGCAAACCAAGTCAGCCAAACCAACAAAACTGGTTTGGTCGACCGGTTCTACTGTTTGGACCATTTTTTTTTTTTTTTCTTTTGCTTTCTCTATCAATATATTTATTAATTAACATCTTACATATAACTAAGAACATAAGTTATAAAGAGAAACGTATAGTTTTTAATACTTTCTTAAAAAAATGAGTATCTTTATTTTCTTAAAGTCAAATATTCAAACTTGAAAGAAAACATGTTCATTCAAACACGTGAGATGATAACTAATTTATTGATAATCAACTTAAGTAAATATATTGATATAAAATTGTGTTTTATTTATATAAGGCTCGGTTTGGATTACTTGACCGGTTTCACTTCCTAATCACAAACCAAACCAAATACTCACTTTATAAATTTACCAAACCGGCCTTTTTTATGAAGTATCAACCCGTCCAAGCCGGGCCAAATTAACTTGGTTGGGCCGGTTTGGTCGGTTTCGGCTGAACCATGCACATGCTCAAATTTATAGGACCCAAAACCATGTTGTGAAGATGGTTATTATGGAATTAGAGGTTGGGGACAGTGGAGATCCATGTTCACTAGTGCAAGAAATGACAACCTTTGTGTAGGCATATTAGTCTTCATTTTAGAGAGCTTACCTGATTTGAATCTGTGTGGCGATGGATTCAGATGTAATGGATTTAATCGAGCAAGATCAGATATCATTGTTACTCAAAAAAAAATTTATAGACTTGAACATCGATGTAATTGTACGACTAGCTCAAACAAATAACACACACACACACACAAAATAATCATCCACCGTTTAATAATAGCTGTAATTCTACGAGTTGTTCGCTCAATTTGCTAATCCTGTTCATCGTCATTCACATATGAAATGATCTTTTTAACTAAACCTCCATTTTCCATAATCATCAAGATATGAAATTATTTTCTCTCGATTTTTTCTTATGTTAAGTTGCATCAAAATGGAACTTCCTGTCATTTAATTTCTATTATATAATTTCAAAATTAATATTTGAAGGCTTATATTATAAATTCAGAGTAGGATAAAAGGCCAGGCTACCTAATATAGAAATTGACTTTTGATAAATGGTAAAATGGGTCATCAATTCGATTATAAATTAATCACCTATGCGATTTTAAACATTGATTTTGAAAGTACAACCCTTGAAATAGAAATCTACTGAAATCCCATACGTTTTTCTGCAATTAACATTTTTTTTTTCTTTTCTTCTTGTTTTTTTTAAAGATTCTGTACGACACTAGTAACAAGAATTAGCTAACTCTTTTACTAAATGTTCATAATTCGATCTTCATCGCAGAATAAACAAAAAACTAATCTAATCAAGAACACTTTGTAGTTGAAATAACTAACCAACATAATCCATATCTTCAAGTTTTGATCTTATTTCAGCAGCAGAATTAATGTCTTCATCAAGGAGCAAAACTCTAAGACCCTTTGGAAAATCTTTCCAACCTAATAGATCATTTGCAGTGCAAACCATAGCTGGTTCGGCATCGTTTATCTCATCAGATCTCTCTATTTAACATCATTTTTCTCATCGAAAATTCTGCGTAAAACCCAAATCAAATTCAATCTCACCAACCTGATGTTCATAGAAAAATATGCTTTTTTTATTTTTGAATCTAGATTGGTAGATCAATCAACAAATAGCATTCAAGATAAGTAATAATTAATCATTAAAAACAGTAAAAATAATCTAAGCAACAAATGATTTGTTCTATCATAACGGAAATATAAAAACATGTAGTTCATGAGAATTATCAATTATGCATAGCCATAAACATAAAATAATCATAAAGTAGATTCACTTTTAATAATGATTCAAAGTAATTAAAAAAAGCATATAATATTCGTATGTCGTAATCCAAATCCATAATGCAAAGTAAGATTCTTGCTTATTCACACACACACACTGACACACAATGAAAAACACACAAGTTCTTCTGAATATCAAGAACAGATTCTAAGTAATATGAGTTTAATAACAAAAGATTGACCAAAAACAACCAAAGTCAGTCTAGTGTGGTAAAATATCAAACAGATGGTGAACCCCACTTGAGATCTTGATAAAATTCTCAAGAGAGATTTGAAGATTAAGCTGAAAAAAGAAAACTTTAGAGGAAGAACATAAAAAGGGTATGTCAAATGCATGCAAGTTTTTAGAAATAGGAAAGTGGGGAATTGATGTTACACACACATGATTCATGAAATGGAGTAAATATTAAACAGCACCCAATTCAAGCAAACACATGAAAAGGAAAAAAGAAAAAGGGGGTAATAAGGGTTGAATTTATGAACCTTTACTAAAAGGATGAAAGAATCACACTTTGCTTTTCCTTTGTGTTGCACAGAGAGAGAGAGAGAGAGAGAGAGAGAGAGAGAGAGAGAGAGAGAGGTTTAAGTGGGGATTTATGGAGCAGGAAGAGACCACAGGAAATGAAAAAGTCTGCAATTCTGAAATATAAATTGGTCATTTTGGTAGTGAACATCTAAGTTTTGATGTGAAAGAACATTTTGTTTTTTTTTTATAAATAAAATTCAATAAATCATTGTTCCAACCACCATACTTAGGTGTGTTTATGAAAGATTTTGTTTTTTCTTTTTTTTTTTAATCTGGAAAAATAACAAGTTAAATGTAAAAATAAATTTTTAATCATTATATATACATACATTTATCATATCATATGCACCAATTGGATTTTGCCATTTGTTTTTTTTTTTTTCTAATTTTAAATTTAAATTTTTCTAACATACCATTATCTTAGTGTTATCTTTTATTTAGCCACTTTTACTTTAATAAATTTTTGTTTATTCTTTTTTTTTTTTAAATTTATTATTACAACAATTTCTTACACACTTAAAATTATGATTTTAATTATAGGAAGTTTGTCTTGAGCCTTTGGAGGATTAAGAGAGGTGGAGGTGGCTTGTTTGAGGGGCAACTTCCTTACATTTGGAGTTGTCTTTTATTTTTAATTGTATGAAAAAGACTTTGTTATTTAAATGCACAATACAAAATTCTAATGAATTTATTTTATAATTTTTAATATTTAGATATTTTTATTAAATATGTTAATGTATAACTTTGAATATTACTATTATAACGTTGACAACCTCTGATCAATGTATTAGAGACATTACCCTTATAAATTTGTTTGATTAAATTGACGATTAAACCTAATCAATGTCAAATTTTCAAAATATGGTTATGAATATTTAATTAAATAATTTTGGTTCCGATCCAACTTAATAAAACATTGTTTGTAATTTTAGTATTGCAAAATCTAGAAAACCAATGATAAAAACCAACTAACAGTATCATTTGTCTTGTTTTTTGAATCTGTATCTGCTTTCCAATTTCACTTTTTGACTCTGGTTCAATTGTGTTTCGTTATTTAAAATATTTGAAAAGTATTTTCATTCATTTGTTTTTATATTTATTTTTGTAATTAATATTTTAGACCCCGCAGCAACGCGCGGGTGCAATAACTCGTTTCACTGAATTATGTGAAATTTCAAAATAATTTATATTTTTTATAGATTACTATAAAATACATTAATTTACATTTGTTATCGTTTAACATAAGAGAATTTGCGCAATAAACCCTTAAACTGGATCATTTTTGCAATTAAAACCCCCAACCATTTTTCATTGCACAAAAAACCTCGAACCGACTAAAACTTTTTAAATTTTGATTTTATTTCAAAAAATATGAATTGCCGATTACAATTTGATAACATATAAACTTTTTAAAATAGATTTTTGCGTAAAAACCTCCAACTTGTTTGATTTTTTCAATTAAAACCCCAAATCAATTTTTATTGCACAAAAACCACAACCAACAAAAATAATTAAAATTGAGTTTATTTTCACCGATTGCATTTGAAGACATGGAAATTTATTAAATTATTTATCAAACAAAGAACTCATTCTCTGATGAAACGTCCACCCTCTAGCGATCCTCACTGATCTGGCTGATGATATTCGGAAGCTAAAATGAAACCTAAATAAACGAAATCGAACATAAAATTGAACCTAAAAATGCAACTTGTGAACACAAAACGAAATCGATTTCATCGGCACAAATGAAGTTGAAACTCAAAATTAAAGGGCAAAAGTTAATCGAACATGCAAAATAAAATAAACAACATTGAACACAATGAGGGAATGGAGTATTCGGAATCACCAGAGGTAGAGGAGAAGAGAGGAGATGAATGACTGAATGTGACCGTTGGTTAGAGTTGAAGAAAAAATAGTCAAGGATTTTTAATTAAAAAAGTGACCAACTTCGGGGTTTTTTATTCAAAAAAAATCAGTTTAAAAATTACACATGTAATGTCACGTAGGAGCCATGTAAGTTGGGTTTGCCATGTGAACGTCACGCGTATGACATGTAAGCATAGCAACCTATTATAACAAGTAAGTAAATAACACCCTAATTTCTTAAGATTTTACCGGTTGGAGATATTTTGTCCAATAAAAAATAGTTAAAGTTTTAATCAAAAAAATATCCAAACGTAAATTTTCCTTTTAATACCGTAGTTTTACTTTTCTATTATTTAACGTAAGAATTTTGTTTAATCAGTTAACATGCATTTTGTTTTTTTAATACTTACTAAATCATTCTTCCAACAACCATATTTAGGTTTGTTTACTAAACATTTTATTTATTTTTTATTTAATCTGAGAAAGATTAGTAAGTTGTATGCGAAAAAATGAGTTTTCAGTTTATATTTGTTTCAGTACAATATACAAAATTTTAAAATAACTTAGAATTGTTGTAAATCAACAGAAAGTATTAATTTTAATCGTTGAGTTTATTATTTTATTACACCCTTGCTTTATCGTTATGTTTTCATTTTCAATTATTTAATATATGTTGTTTTTATATTTTTTAATTTTAATGGTATGTATGTGTCATTTAAAAAAGAGTTATTTGCATAGATGGTCTTTAACTAACTCTAAATTGTATATATTTTGTTCTTTTTTCAAAAAAAGTTACAATCATAGTGTTTTAACCACCAAAAAATTACAGTTATGGTCTTTTCTAACGAATTCCATTAGAAGGTAACATTAAGTCAATGACATTTTAGTCATTTTAAGGACAAAGGGCCATTTTTGTTATTGTTTCTTATTATTTGCATTATTTTTTATTATTTTATATATCATCTATAATTAAGAGTATTCATGACTAATAAGAAATTAAATAATTTCTCCATGTGGTATATTCTGTTATCACGTTGATGATGAATGTTCATTGTTCGTTCTTCCGACCTTCAAACCTAATCGAGATCCGACCATCACTCATGTCAAGAACAAATCTGATATCTAAACATGAAATCGAGCAGAAATCAGACCAAAAAGTCCAAATCACGATTGAACATTTCCAAATCATGAGTGAACATTTCCAAATCGAGCAGAAATCAGACAAAGAGTGAGGGAGAAGATCTAAACGTTTAAAACCCTTTGACTAAAACGTGAAGTCCAAAATTCTAAAATTGCTTAGATGTTGAAAGGCAAGAGGAGAACTGAAAATGAAACTAACCTTGAACAAATCGAGATTCGAAATTAAGAACCTCTTTGAACAAGATCTCAAATTTAAGCAAACACGGAAGTTTGAATCGAAATGGAGATTAGTGGTGGTGATGTGCTAGTCGACAGAGGTGGTGGTTATCATGTGCTACTAAATGTTATCCGTCTAGGTTCAAGATGTTCTTGGCGAAGATCTGAATGACGGTGTGTGAACTCATGACCTAGGTGAATCAATACATTGAACACAAATCTTGCTTTGATTGAATGATTAACTCTCAATTACACCTTAGAAAACACATACAAATTATGAGAGTTTTCTTTCAAGTGATTATAATTTTCCCATGGAAAATTATATTTATACCTAACATCTTGGATTCACTACATGACACATTTAGTCCTTGCACTTTCACAATATTCTTTTTCACCTCTATAATTTTGTACCTAACACGGTGAAGACGAGAGGGAAACAACAGAGAAACCCTAATCTGAATCTTGAATCGACAACATCATCAGCCTAAAATCATTGTCAATAGATCTTAAATCTTAGGTGTTGTTCGAAGCTCAAATCCACGACATCATATCTCAAATGCCAAGTGTTGGTCGAAACTCTAATCCAAGTCCACGGGATTGATTTGTCTTCAAATTCCCCATCCATAACATCTGTTCCTTCGATTTTTACCTCCACAAATGATTTCCGACCGTTCCTTCGATTTCCAACATGAACAACGGTGTCAATGTGATTCTGGTCACAGGGAGAAGGGCTTAGTGGTGATAATTAGTGGAGTGAATGGACGGTGACGAGAGGTGGCTCAGGCAATGACCGGTGAGACGATTAGTGAACCTTTCTTCCCTTTGTTTGACTCGGTTAATAACAACAACAACAATAACAACAATAACAACAACAACAACAACAACAATAATAATAATAGTAATATACAAATTGCAAAAATAGTCCTTTGTCATTAAAAAAACTAAAATGACATTGACTTAACGTCGCTTTCTAATGGAATCCGTTAGAAAGGACCATCCCTGCAACTATTTGGTAGTTAAAACACTATGATTGCAACGTTTTTGAAAAAAAGATCAAACATGCAATTTGGGGTTTTAAAGGACTATCTATGCAATTAACTCTTTCAAAAATTAACGATAAATAATTATAATTATAATACATTACGATAATTAGATAATAAAAATACAAATGCACTTATAATTTGCTATTTTTATTGTAAGATTGTATTTTAAAGTTTGGATTTAAAAAAACTTTTTTTTTTTCATAACTAAGTACTTGGAGCTTTTTTTTTTTCAATTATTTGCATCCCTCAACATTTTTGCTCGAGTCTGAAGGACTCGAGTTCGACTCCATTGCACTCAAGTTCGAGTCTATAGGACTCGAGTTCGGTTCTTCTCAAAATCACATAAATTAACAATACTCGAATCAACTAAGTTAACTTTTCGCTTTCAGAAGCTCAAGACTGTCTTACATTAAAATCGAAATCTCAAGTCTATATGACTCAAAATTTGAGTCTTAAGGACCTGAGGCTGAATTTTCATTGAACTTAATTTCGAGTGTAGTGAACTCGAACTCAGCTTAGAAGGACTTAAAATTTCAAGTCTGTTGAACTCGAAATCTTCATAACTTAATTCCATAATCGAAATTTCCCAGAATTTAAAGTATACAATAACTTGACTTTTAGCTCAATTTTAGTTGTTATAAACCCTTAAAAACTTCTCACACTTCAGTTATACAACCTTCACGTCAAACTCAAGACTTATATATGCTTAAATCATTCATTTTAACACAAACTCACCAAGAATACACACTAAAACCCACACTAAGCTCATAATCATACTTGCACTTTGGATTTGCTTTAGATTTTTGTTAAAACACTTAGATAGGCTTCAAATTTTGAATATAAACTGATATAACACACATGTAATAACATTTAACCATCAAAATGATCACCATCTTTGGGTATTCTGAAGAACCAAACTCAAACTCATAAAATTAGGAATTTTCAGTTACTACTACCCTGAATCTTCGTTAAATTGTTGTTTATAAACCTATGAATGCAGATTTTGAAAAAGTTCCCAACTTGTTTTTCTTCAAATTTTAGTCACAATGTAGAGAGAGGGAGCCGGTTAGAGAGAGAGAGAGAGAGAGAGAGAGAGAAAGAGAGAGAGTGAGTTTGTGTGTGTGTGAGAACAATTTGAATGCTTGAAATGAAAGGTTTTTCATCTTTTCCAATTAACATCATTGGTCCCTTCTCTTGTAGCTTATTTAATTGCACTTAAAACCTAACAATAACTTCATAATTCACCACAATAACATACTTAAATCACAATTAACATAAACTCTTTGATTTAACTCAAATAATTTTAACAATCAACTTTCATTAATAAAATCTCACTCATGCTTACAATTAACTATATAATAAATCAAGCTTTAAGATTAGGATGTTACATAAACTATTTATATGTTTTATTCGCTTCTGTTTACTATGAAATTGTTTTATAAATATTTTTCATAACCCTAAACCAACAGTATTGTTGCTTCATAACTGAGAGACATAAAGTCTATTGGTCCTATTCTTAGATTATTACATGTATTCGTAGTGAGTTTTTAGGTCTCTCAGTCCACATACTTAACCATTTTCATTTTGTTGATAGAGAGACTCAAAGTCTCTTGGTCCAAGGCTTCACTAACATGATATAGATCAAGACCAGTACTAGTATATATACACCAAGATTGAATGATGAATTGAACAAAAAGGCATGCCCAACCTGAGACTATAGTCTCAAGGCAACATCACTTAGCAAAAACCCGAGATTGAGTCTCGGACTTATCACAAACCGAAGCCTATGCCAAAACTTGATGATAGAATTAAATAGAGTAGTGAAGAGTCCAAGTAATGAAGTTTAGGGATCAACACATACATCAACAAAGCCCATATATCAAGTTTCACATCAAAAGTCCCCACCCTGAGACTTATAGTCTAGTGGCCTTCATACTTGATAAGTCTTGGGGCCTTCATACTTGAGCCCATAGACCGAATCTAAGTTTCAAGGTCCCCTTGGCCAGGCCGAGACTATAAGTCTTGGGCCTTGGGGCCTTTGATATCTTTATTTATTTATTTATTTTTTCTATATAACTCAAATTAAACACGTACTAGATATTTCCTTATAGATGTTTTATACTGCATTTCTCACTAGTTGTAAACGTCAATTTGATGTTTAGTTGAGTATTTCTTGCGGTATTGTCAAATAGGGCCCACAAACAATACAAATAGCGTACGAAATTGAGATTTTAAGCTAGGATTACCTCAAGTTTGTTGTGGACTATTGTTCATACTTGATTGCTTGATGATCTCCAAAAGTTTTCTTAAAGAAATATTGCTTCAAACTCTTGATTTAGTAGAGATAAGATAGATAGACAAGCGTGTTTGCATGTATTGTTTTTGGAATATTTGAGCAGATTGTTTGAAACGGTTTCACCAGTTGATGAAACATGTTTTTATCATTGTCAGTTTAACTCATTAACATTTTTCACCCTTTTACTTTCATCTTTTATTTTCTTTTCAAATTTTAACCCTTAACTTCTATAATTATAACTTGCATATTCTTGTAACTCACATGCACTCATCAAGGCAATATAAATAACTATTTTTCCAGATTAAACAACTAACTTTATTAAGTATTCAAAGTTACATCATTGGTTGTCTAAATTGAAACTTAGAAGCCTAATTAGAAATCAAGGTGTTACATCCATCCTAAGAACAATTGTCATATTTATTTCACAGTCTAGGATATTATTCCATTTGAGTTTATCTTTGTCCAAAATGGAACTCAGGGTGGTGTTGTGTACTTGGAGAAGATTCATATGAGGTGGGGGTAGATGAGGATTGCTGACATTTTCATTGTTGATAATATCGTCATTGTTGTATTTTTGTTGTTGATGATGATGTTATTCTTCTTACCGCATCATCCTTTTCCGGCCATCTAAAACATTTTTCAAAATATCAGTAGTTGACTAAACCATTAATAAATCAATAACCCACTATAAAATGATTTAATAATCCTAAGGACCTGTTTACTTATTCATGCACCCAACTGACACTAAAACTACATGAATAAGTTACTTAGGCAGGCGACTATTACTAATTACAAATTTCTTGCAACTCTTACATCTTTTGAGATTTTTAACTTCTTAAATAGATCATGTTTAAATCTTATCCACACATTGGGTCTGAGTCTCACTGGAAATCATCACTGATCCAAGCCATATAATTGCTGCAAGTCATTGGCCTGAGTCTCACTTGGGATTCACAATTACATGAATAAGCTACTAAGGCAGGCAACTATTACCAATTACAATTTCGTTGCAAATCTTAGATCTTATGAGATTTTTAACTTCTTAAATAGATCATGTCTAAATCTTATCGACACTTTGGGCCCAAGTCTCACTGGAAATCATCACTAATCTAAACAATATAATTACTGCATGTTGTTAGCATGAGTCTCACTTAGGATTCACAATGCTCACCTCACACATTATGGTTGTCAATTCAAGCACCCAACTGAGCCTGAAACTACCAACATTGACCGGGGTAGCATGAGTGTCTTTATATGGGCAGTATGCTGTTTCAGATTTCAGATGAGTTTTCTTTCAAAAAACAAGACCAACTTCACTAAGAAAAAGTGGTCAGTCAGGGGGAATGGGGGCAGGATCCTTTCGGTTTATAAGCTATTCAGAAAATCCAAAAACCACAATGCGAACCTTACTATGCTAGACACCATCATTCTGGTAAAAACAACTAATGAAAATACCAATTTCTAATACATTTTTGAATTTTTAAAAATCTCCTATTTTTTGTCTTTATGACATTTCAAAAAGAAAACCTCCGTTTATTTTATTCGGAAAAATAAATTTCAAAAAATGTCACATTAAACTTGACCAAATATTTAAATACTCCTTTTAGATTTTCTTTTAAAGTACTTTAATTTTCATCAAAATGATTATTTTTTCTATTTCTTTCTAAAACTTTCAATTAATCTATCCACAAAACCACATATAAATAAATAAAACATACAGAAAATAAAAAACATCCAAAAGATGACATAGCCTTGCTGAAATATAAATTGATTTTCAATAACTATATAGAAAAACCAATTGGGTCAAAATCTAAGGGACAAATGTGTCACTAGGAAAGAACATTGATGTCAGAATCAAATCACCAAAGATTAACTAGTTTGAATAAATCATAATTAAACCAATAATCTTGTTTTGAATCAAAGTCCAATTAAGAAGTTTGCGAAATAAGACTTAATTGTTTTAAGAAAACTTTCAGAACAGTAAGAACAGAATAAGTAAAACAGAAAAACACTATTAATATCAAAACCTTTGTATTAATTACCACTGATTACAAGAACCTCTAATCTGTTTGATTAGACGAAGAACACAAATTGTTCTTAGGGTTTTTCAACCTTAGAGGCTTGAGAAAACTTAATCAGAATATGAGTTACAATTTCAATTGCTAAGCACCGATTGCATAAGAAAGACCTAGTCTATCTCTATTTATAACCTTCTGATTTGTTTCCTTGACAAACTGTGATTTTCCTTGAGTAGATATCTTCAGAAGATCTTCAAATCTTGATATATTTATCACTTCCTGATTTATAGCACTTTCTGTTATCATCTCAGAAGCAGCTTGAACTTTGTCTCTAGCAGCTTGAACATTTTGAACTAGCAGCTCGAGTTTCTTGAACTAGCAGCTTGAACTTTGTAATTCCACAGAAATACTACTAACAGTCTGAGAAATCCTAACTAACAGCTTGACATACTTAGTTTATTTCCCAACAATCTCCCCCTAACTTAAATTCTTAACTAAGCCTGAAGTTTTTCTGTAGTCCATGTTTCTGCAATAGCCCTTGAAATTCCAGCACTTGCAGATTGTACTTGCCAATTTTTTAGAAATCTTCTGTGCTCTGCCTTTGAATGCCCTGTTGGCCTTTTCCTCTTCTTTTGTCCCTCTTTGATAACAAATCCATGTAGATAGTCACTAAGGGTTTCATCATCACCCATAGAAGCTTGAGCTTGTTGATCAAAAATTTGGTCTTGTTCTTTTGTAAGTCTTCTAGCCAGTTTAGCATCAGCAGCAACTTGAGCTTCTTTAGAAATAAACTTTATCTTTGGCTCTTCAATTAAAATACCTTTGCCTTTTTTTGAGACTGTTGCTTGGACTGTTGAGGATGTTCCTTGCTTTCACTCTTTAATTAAAACACCTCTTGGCATTTTAAGATGGATAGCTTGAACTTCTAAACTAACAGTCTGAGAAACTGGTGGAACTGTTAGACTAGAAGTTGGAACTGCTAGAGGTGACCCTAGGACTGCTTGGACGGAATATGGGAACTCCTGATTCTCCCCCTTTTTGGATGCATTGGTTTGATCAGAAGGACCAAAAACCTTTGCTAACAGGGTTTGAATCTGCTTCTCTTGTTGGACAATCTTTGTACCATAAAGCTTCAACCCTACCTAGAATTAGGTAAGCTTTTGTTGTTGGACTGATGAGAGCCGTTGGAGAGTAGAAATTTATGACCACTGTGCAGCAATAATGGACTTGTAGTGTTCCAAAATGGCTACAACAGGTTTCAGTTGATGATCCGTCAAAATCATTAGTTGCAGACTGGCCTCAAGATCTTCAAAGGATAAAGGTATTTAAGAACTATCACTGGCACCAATACCAGATGTACTAGTAGTACCTGGGCCCCTCTGTTCTTGGTACTGGGGACTTCCAGAAGGTGCTTGCACACCCTCTGTTGCCATGGGTGTGGTCTTAGTGATGTTAGAATTGTCCTGTGCCTCCTTGTGCAGAAGCATCAGTAGTTCCAGCCACAAATCCCATATGAACATCCTCAGAAGCGATGTTCACGTCCACATTGAGGTTGGGAGAGTCCTCAGAAGGTTCCCTTTGGATATTCTATGCATGAGTATCCTCTTGCACAGGGCTATTTGGCTCTGGCTGTTGGACTGAGGTGGGAGGAGCACCTGCAACCCTTTGTTTATTTTTAATGTATGTTTTGAGTGATGGGGCTGTGGAGGTGCGTCTAACAAAAGGTTCAGAAGGGATATTTGTATCATGGGGAGTGAGTTGGGATCCTGGGGGTGAAGCAGTAATGGGGGGCTGAGCCTGCTCAGGATCCTCTCCCCTGTTTCTTGGAATGATATTCAGCATTGCTTGAGGCAATGGGACATCAATAGCATGAGAATTTGCACTCTGTTTTAAAAGTCTTTTTTACAGTTTGTAAAGAGTGCTTATGAGAAACATGTATCCTTTTATGTATTTTTAAAGTATTGCAAGATTTTGCAATTATTTCAGCTAAGAATCGAGGATACATCAAAAATTTCCCATTCTTTAAGGCATGATGCCTTAACATCCCTTGAAAGATCATATATGAAAAATTGAACTGTTGGCCTGTTGATAAGCAAACTAAAGCAGTTGCAATATTTGAAGAAAATTCAGACCAACCAGTTCTCTTTAGACTTAGACATTATTGAATAATATGAATAAGGTATTTCCATTTGGGGCGAAAATTTGCTTTTAAAAATGTAAATGTATCCACTGGTCCCCTATATCCTATCTCAAATAAACCATCACGCATAGGAGTTAAAGGAAGATCATTTATACCTTCAGCATCTTGCAGTTTCAAGTGCTGTCGAATTGAGTCCTCAGAGATGGTGACTGATTGACCATCGATGGTAGACACAAGAGAAGTGACTCCATGGTTTATTATCGGACATGCGTTGTTCCAGAACTACTTTATATGTGATACATAGATTGTAGGGTTTACTGTAAGAGTGTAGTAGATAGATGAACTGCGGAAAAAGTCCATCATCTCATGAAATGGTTGCAGTTCAGCATGCTTTAGGGTGCAAGGAAGGCAGTTGTGGTCTTTGACAAAATCCATTGTTGCTCAAGAACGAAAAGATTTAGGGTTTGGCTTGAAGATTAGGGAATCACAAAGAGAGGGAATGAGAGAGCTCTGGTTTGATATTGAGAAACTGGTAGTTGTAACTGAATGAAACTGGGACTTTTAAGGGTTTTGGGTTTAAAATATCTAGTCCCGCGTTCAAATTCCTTGGAAATGACTGAAATGCCCTGCACACCTAACAGACCAAGTGTAAACAACTAACAGGTTGAGAAAATACACTAGCAGCTTGAGAATATTCTCAAGCTGTTAGTTATACACAGAGCAAATTCTATTTGAACAATGTCTCCCCCTTAACTAAACACATAAAACAAAGAATTTACACAATTTACAAGAGATGGTAAATAAGGGAGATTAATCCATGTTTACCATACCATTATTTGAATCCAGAAAACTGAATCTTCCTACATCAAAAGGTTTAGTAAAAAGATCTGCTAATTGATCATCAGTATGAATTTTGGTAACTTGAATTAACTTCTTTCCATTACAATCCCTTATAAAATGAAATCTAATATCTATATGCTTAGTTTTGGGAAACTTTACTGAATTTTGTACGATACTTATTGCACTTGTAATGTCAATATAGATAGGAGTAGATAGAAAGTTCATATCATAGTCTCTTAGTTGGTTCTGAATCCACATCACCTGAGAGCAACAACTAGCAGCTGCAACATATTCTGCCTCAGTAGATGATGTGGATAATGTGGTTTGCTTCTTGCACTGCCAAGAGACTAGTCGTGTACCTAGATATTGACATCCTCCAGTTATTTACTTCCTGTCTATATTGCAGCCTCCATAGTCGCTATCAGAATATGTTGTTAGTTCAAGAGGAGAATCCTTAGGATACCATAGGCCCAATTTGGGTTGGCCTTTTAGATATCTAAAGATCCTCTTAACAGCAAACATGTGTGAATCCTTTGGAGCACATTGGAACCTGGCACAAACACAAACAGCAAACATTATATCAGGTCTAGAAGATGTTAGATACATAAGTGTACCTATCATAGATCTATACAAATGTATGTCCATATCTACTCCTTCTTTATCTGCACCAAGCTGCTTGTGAGTGTCCATTGGAGTGCTTGCAATCTTTGTATCCTTGTACCCAAACTTTTCTAGAATATCATTCACTACTTTGATTGACTGATGAAGAAACCAGTTGGCTTCTACTTGACTTGTAATCCCAGAAAGAAAGTTAATATTCCCATTGAACTCATATGAAACTTCTTGTGCATCAAAGTTTTCAAAGCCCTTGCAAAGCATGTCACTGTTTGATCCAAAGATGATATCATCAACATAGATCTGAACAAGTAAGATCTCTGTTTTGATAGTCTTTGTGAACAATGTCTTGTCTAAAGTATCTCTCTTGAATCCATTCTGCAGTAAGTAGGAAGACAGAGTGTCATACCCTGCTCTAGGGGCTTGATGTAACCCATAGAGTGCTTTATCTAACTTGTAGACTCTGTCAGGATACTTGTAGTCTTCAAACCCAGGAGGTTGACACACATATACCTCCTCATCAATTGTACCATACAGGAATGCAGACTTTACATCCATTTGATACACTTTGAACCCTTTGTAGCTTGGATATGCTAAGAACAGTCTGATAGCTTCAATCCTTGCTACTGGAGCAAAGACATCATCATAGTCTATTCCTTCTTCTTGAGTATAGCCTTGAGCTACTAGCCTTTCTTTGTTCTTGATCACTATACCTCCTTCATCCTTTTTGTTCCTGAATACCCATCTTGTACCAATTGCCCTCTTCCCTTTAAGCAATTCAACCAGTTGCCACACATTCTGAATCTTGAACCGTAGTGGCTCTTCTTGCATGGCTTCAATCCAGGATGGATCCTTCAGTGCCTTAGACGCCTTCTTTGGTTCTAGTTGTGACATGAAACTGGCATGTTCAAATGCAGTTAAGCTGAATTCAGGCACTTCTTTTTCAGAAACAGTTGTGTCCTTGTGGATCATGTTCCTTGTCTGCACAGGTGTGCTTGGATCTCCCATGATCTGGTTTAGTGGATGATATTTGTGAATCCTGAGAGTAGGTGCACTTTCTACCTGAACTATGCTTCCTAAATTGGTGTCATCACCTTCTGCATAACTTGATGATTCTGCTTCATGAGTAACAGTTTGATCTGGAGTTGGGACTGCTTCCTTATTTGGTGGAGCTGTTACTTCAGGACTTGGGACTGGTACCTCAAACTCTGGACCTTTGTCTTGTTGATCAATCAGGACCCCAGGTGGGTCACAAGTAAGAAGTGGTAGAATAGTGTATTCATCCCAACTATCAGAATCTTCAACAGTTTGAGTCTTTGTGCCAACAGTCTGAACTTTTGTGCTGGCAACATGAGGATTTGTACTGGCAGCATGAGAATTTGTGCTACCAGTTTGAGCATTGTTTCCAACTGTTTCTGCAGAATACTCATCAAAACTCAGAGAATTTATTAGTGAATCTAAATCAAACAACCAACCAGGACTTGTGCCTTTAACATTTGCAATGTTTTCATTAAATTCAACATTGGCATTTTCTTCAATGATTTTAGATACATTGTTATACACTCAATAAGCTTTGCTCTGTGTGGAGTATCCTACAAAGAATCCTTCCTTAGATTTACTCTCAAACTTACTTAAGTGAGTTTTAGTATACTATCAAGTGCATGGACAACGAAAGGGTTTTAGGAAGTTAACTAAGGGAATCCTATGGTGAAACAACTCATATGGAGTTTTCCCTTGTGACTAGACAACCTGGACCCTATTTAGAACATAACAGGTTGTATTAACTGCCTCTGCCCAGAAAATCATTGGCAATTTGGAATCAGCTAACATGGTCCTAGCAACTTCTATTAATGTTCTATTCTTCCTTTCAGCTACCCCATTTTGTGGTGGTGTTCTAGGTGCACTATACTGTTTTGCAATTCTTTTTGACTCACATAAACTATTTAGATCATAATTTTTAAACTCAGTTCCATTGTCTGACCTGATCACCTTTACTTTTAAGTTAGATTGATTATCAATTTTTAGAATAAAGGATTTAACTAACTTAGCAGTCTCATCCTTAGTCCTAAGAAAATAAACCCATGTAAACATGGTGAAATCATCAACAATGACTAAACAGTAAGCTCTATTATCCAAACTCAAAACAGATGTTGGACCAAAAAGATCCATATGAAGGAGTTGTGATGCAGTTGAGATTGAATTTACTTCTTTGGCCTTATGAGAAGTTTTGTGTTGCTTGCCTTTGAGGTAGGCTACACAATGATCATCACATATGAACTCCTTTTGTGGTAAACCTCTTACCAAGTTATGTTTGACTAAAGCATTCATAGATTTGAAGTTCATGTGACACATCCTTCAATGCCAAAGTGCAGACTCATTAGTTGATTCTTTGGATATTAAACAGCTTAAAGTATTTGCAGAAGATAATTTTTCAGTGTCCAAACAGTATACATTGTCCTTTCTTGGTGTTCTAAGTAAAATAAGATTTTCAGGTATTTTAAAATCTTTGGATAAGACAATGCACTCAGAGTCTGTGAACAGAACAACATTCTTTTTGTCACATACTTGAGACACACTTAGTAAATTATACTTCAGCTGTTCAACATACAATACATCATTTAAAGTCATGTTACCTGCTTTGACAGTACCTTTACCTGTCACCTTACATCCTTTGGAGTTTCCTCCAAATGTAACATATCCCCTTCAAAGCTTTTGAAATTTGACAGGCACTTATGTCATGTGCCTAGAGCAGCCACTGTCCACATGCCATCTTGTCTTATGTTGGTTCCTGTGGTTGCCCTGCACAAATAAAAGCTTAGTTAGTAGTGGAGTAAACCCAAACCGAGCTGGTTTTGGGTTGACCATGTGCATTAACATAACTAAATAATGTTTGTGGCTTTTTAAACTTAGTAAGATCCACTGGTGGATTCTGTGATGAGTATTTAGTTATAACATGAGGTGTCCAGTTGTTTTTTCCAATTGTTGTTTTAACAGTCTCAGATGATGCACTAACAGTTCTAGATTTTGCCTTAGCAGTTGGAACTGTATGTTGGCTGTTAACAGTTTCAGATTTTACACTACCAGTTCCAACTTTTGGCTTAACAGTTCCAGATTTTACATCAGCAGTTGAAACTGTGTTTTTGCCTTCAACACACCATGCCTGTTTCACACTCTGTTTAGGTTTATTCAAAGCTTGTTTTCTTAGTACAGACTGCTTTTGTTTGACCTTTACAAACCTGTGGTCAACTGTGTGCTTTGGAACTGGTGTGGCAGGTGTTGAAGTCTGTAAAACTTTTGGCTTTTGTGAAACAGATTGGTTTTAAAAAACCGTTGGCCTTTCAACAATTGGCTTGTAAAGACATTGTTTGGCTAAATGGTTTTTCCTGCCACATTGAAAACATATTTTGACTGTTTTATTTGGAGAACCAGTTTTGTGTGACCAACATTGATTCTTGTTCCTTTGATTTCCTCTCACCTGCTGTTGTTTGGGGAACTTTTGTACACCATGCTTTTGGCATGTGCACACTGGAACATTTTTACCCTTTTTACCTGCTTTGGAAGAAGATGCAAAATTACAGTTAGAAGGTACAGAGACATTTGAAGCATGCATGTGTTCACTCATCTTCTCTTTACCTATCAAACTGTTTGACTTATTCTTCATGCTGTTGGTTTCTTCACTCATGCTGTTGGCTCTAATAACATTCTTACTCTCTCTGTTGGATGTATTAACCTTAATGGGGTTAGAAACTAGGGTTACTATGGGTTCACTCATAGTTTTATGATTACCATCTTCTTCCTCATCATTACTGTCTACATCAGTAAACAGTCCATCTACCAACTCAGGCTTATCCTCAAGGACAGGATCTACAGTCTTCATCTTCTCATCTAAGGGTTCATTCACAAGCCTATCAGCAACTTCACTCATAGGATGAATGTATTTGTTATTATAAGAAGGTGGGGTGGCATTGTATCCTATTCCTTCCTTGGGATTTAGTTGAGACTTTACCCTATCTTTGAACTGAACTTCCATTAGGTGTTCTAACTTCTGGTTGGCTAACTTGAAGTTACCTAAATCAGTGTTTATACTGTCTACTTTCTTGTTAGCTTGCAGCACCCTTTGTTCAGCCTCTTCTAATTTCTTATTAAGGCTCTTTATCTTCTCTTCAAGTTCCTTTTTCTCCCACTCATGATATGTCCTATCATGTCCCATCTGAATCTGATTATCTTTATAATCATTGATCTGTTTTTCAAGATCCTTTTATTGCCTGCATATACTCATACCTTCTCTCTTCCATCTTAGCTAGAGTTTTACACATGCTTTCATTATGGTCTCTGTACTTATTAATCATATTTTTGCATGCTGGGGAGCAGAGTTTAGCATTTACCTCAGATGGTAAATCAGTGGATGTGGCACTTGTAGTTTCTGCCATAAGAGCTTGCTTTTGATACTCTTCTTCTGTCTGGTCACTCCAGTCAAAAACATTGTCCTCTTGTGAAGCAAGAGCCTGTGAAGGTTGTGTCTGACTGGTCTTTTTGGTTCTTGGCTGCTGGTGACTTTGTGATCTACACTCTCTAGCAAAGTGTCCAAGTTTGTGGCATTTGAAGCACTCAACCCTTGATTTGTTAAAGGCTGGCTTGCCTTCTGATCTGGCTTGAAAGTCTGTTCTGCCAGTTCTTTTGAGAAACCTCTTAGCCCTCATTGTCAGCATGGCGTGTTGCCACTTTAAATCCATCTCCTCTATATCATCTGGATGGATTTATTCCAGATCCTCAAGATTGAGGGCAAACAATCCATCACTTGCAACAAAGGCCTCATAGTTGACCTCAGAGGAGTTGCCATCAGAACATGTAAAAGAATCACAACAGTTTGATTTATCATTAGATGCAGATGATAATAGAGCAGTGTTTTGATTATAAGAAAAAGTTTTCTTTTTATTCTCTATTTCAGACTCAAACTCTCTCTAGCTGTTGTAGAGATCATCCAACTCTATTTCATCTAGAGTGTCCTTTGTTCTCCACTGTGCAGCATACACAGTCCACTCTTCACCAAGAGACCTGAGGAATTTTCTGTTTACCTCATCTTGGTCCAGGGTAACCTTAGCACTCTCCAATTCACCTATTAACTTATTAAACCTATCAAAGATTTGAGTAAGGTTTTCATTCTTTCCACCAGTAAAATTCTCATACTGCTGTTTTAAAAGATATTTTTGATTTCTTTTTGTGCTAGCAAGCAAATCTTTTCTCTAAAGCAAGCCATAGAGAATGAGCAGTATAGAACTTTTTAAACTGATGTTGATCAGCATTAGGTATAGCTATTTGTAAAATAGTGAGAGCTTTGACTTCATTCGTTCTAGCCTTCCTTTCAATCTCAGTTTTAGGAGGTGTTCGTTTAGGTTTGCCTTCAGCATCTAGTTCAGGGTCAACTGCAGGAGGATTTTCAACAGCTTCCCATAGGGCATAATCAATAAATTGAATGTGTTGTTGAATCCCGAGTTTCCACATCTCAAACTCAGTGGGTTTGAGCATAGACACTTTAAGTCCTTGCCCAGATCCACTACTGCTGCCATCAAACTCCATTGTAGAAGAAGTTTTTAAAAGATTTAGATATTTAAAAACGAAAGTTTCTGACTTTGAAACCAAATAATAAAAACGAAACCAATGTCTCTGATACCACTTGTCAGAATCAAATCACCAAAGATTAACTAGTTTGAATAAATCAGAGTTAAACCAATAATCTTGTTTTGAATCAAAGTCCAATTAAGAAGTTTGCGGAATAACACTTAATTGTTTTAAGAAAACTTTCAGAACAGTAAGAACAGAATAAGTAAAACAGAAAACCATTGTTAATATCAAAACCTTTGTATTAATAACCATTGATTACAAGAACCTCTAATCTGTTTGATTAGTCGAAGAACACAAATTGTTCTTAGGGTTTTTCAACCTTAGAGGCTTGAGAAAACTTAATCAGAATACGAGTTACAATTTCAATTGCTAAGCACCAATTGCATTGGAAAGACCTAGTCTGTCTCTATTTATAACCTTCTGATTTGTTTCCTTGACAAACTGCGATTTCCCTTGAGTAGATATCTTCAGAAGATCTTCAAATCTTGATATCTTTATCACTTCCTAATTTATAGTACTTTTGGTTATCATCTCTGAAGCAGCTTGAACTTTGTCTCTAGCAACTTGAACATTTTGAACTAGCAGCTTGAACTTTGTAATTCCACAGAATTACTACTAACAGTCTGAGAAATCCTAACTAACAACTTGTCATACTTAGTTTATTTCCCAACAGATGAATTCTTTCTGCTCGTACTTGCCTTAGCATCTGGTAACGACTCCGAACATCCTTCATGATTGAGTTCCCTTCTGGATGAATATCTTAATCTTGATTTTCCAAAATTTTAATTAAATATCATTTACCTATTTTCAAACCTATTACATAATACATGTTAACTAGAGTCCCAAATGACACGCAAGAAATAATCGATAATAAAAAATAAGCAACCATGCAAGATTAAAATAAAAACAACCATCACACAACAAGGGATCTTAGTGCTCCGCTGCGTCATAAACAAACAAAAAGCAGAAAAAACAAATAAATAAATTGAAATTATTCTCATTATGATGAAAATAATTCGACAACTAATTAATCTACCGTTAATTAGAGTATTTTGGTCTAATACCGTTCTGAAAAAAACAAGGTTCAAAAACTTAAATATTAGTAAGACTTTCCAAAAATGGAAACCTTTTAAAAAAATCAATTCCAAATCTAACTCCATCCTTACATTATTTTAAATTTATAACCCCTAGTATATTTCCTGTATAATATACGGATCTGTTTGAATAATAACAATGTTCATAAATTATAAATTTTAGAATAATTATAGAACTCGATAATAACCTGTACAAACTATGAATATTATGAATGAGATGTGACTCGATATTTATTTAAATATTATAGATTATAGAATGAAAAATTTTATTAAAACAATTTAAGAAATCTCCAAATAATAAATAGAAAAATTATAGAAAGATCCTTAGTTTTATTTATAATTAATAACAATACACAATTTAGATACAATAAACCTTAACTTTATTAATAATTAATATCATCATCTAGAAATTAGAATTTTCATTTTGCAAGTGTTGTATATCAACCATTTGAAAAGTGATTCTATTAACACAAAGTTGGTAATAGAATCCCTAAAACGTAGTAACCAATTGAAATTAATTATTTAAACAAAAAATTATAAAGTAGACGTGTCAAATAAAGTCTTCGCCAGTTAGCAGCGTAGTTAAGTGCCAAGTGACAATCTAGTTACTCTTTTAATAGAATAGATAAATATGATTTCTTAAATATTTAATTACTAATTCAAACACGTTTCAATCGAGTTCCAACTTACCAATTAGCAGCGTACTAGGCAAATTATTAAGTACATTGGATAAATTCCTAGTTCCACCTTACCGATCAAATCGAGTTCTTTTGATAGAGACGAATTTCAAATAAAAAATTATTAGTTATAACACGACTAAGAATAACTTGATATCCGGAATTTTAATAACTATTATCCAAAATTTTGGTTAAATCCAAAAGGATAAATTACCAAAAATAGTAACAACTTTTGACATTTTTATCATTAATAGTAACATTATTTAATTTTTATCACTAATAGTAACAACTTTTTATTTTTCTATCAATAATAGTAATGGGTGACCTGCAAACCTGTATAGCAGGTCACCAACTTTTCAATTATCAACAATTGTAACATTTTTTCAGATTTTTATCAATAATAGTAACATATCAAATTTAAAACATGATTTTTTTATTTTAATAGGTTTTCTAATATTTCATAAACACCAAAATAAACCAAATTTTTATTCCAAATATTTACGGATAGATAATATTCGATTATTTATTCACAATTATATATAATATGAATGAAAAAAATACTATAAATCATTTCAATTTTCACTTTTTCTAACAAAAAACTACGTGCCATCCTTTTTTTAGTTTTTCCGAATAAAACAATATAAATCGTTCTATTTTTTAGTTTATTCCAATCTAAATGGGTCTTAGTTTTTTGATTTAGAAAACAAAAAATCAAAATGAGTCTCAATATTTTTCATTTTTAAAACTATAAACCAGAATTAGTCATGGTTTTTCCATTCATTAAAAAACTAAAAAATGAATGGTACTTTTTCATTCGTAGTACTTTTCATTTAGAATAAAAAAAAATTACAAATTGATTGGCTTTTTAGTAAATTCCAAACGAAATTGATTACAAACCATTCAACTTTTAGCTTCCCGAATGAAAAACTACGACCCAATCATGTTTTAGATTTTTTTACAAAAAAACTATAAATCATTTTGATTTTTCGTACAAAATAATTGCAACTCATTTATTTTGTGTTTTTATGTAACACCCCGACTCCCGAGCAGGTACGTGTAATTATCCTATTGACTAATTATAATAGTGATTATTGCGTTGGTCCAATTGCGTCCCGTATAGTGGATTATACGTGTCGGGACGGGGGATTACGTGGATTCGGGATATAATTTTAGTGGATAACTTATAATTATGGATTCACGAGATTAAATGGGATTTAATGATATAAATAGTGGATTTTTGATATTGGGGTCGGGTATCGGTGTCGAACCCGCGATATAACGGGATCCGTTTATGTGATATATGTGTGTGTGACGTGGTTGCTTATCCTTCTTTTGTGCAATTTCAAAGGAAAAGGTGTGTGTGTGTGAACCTATTCTGCTGGAGCTCAATTTGAAGCCAATTCAGAGGATTGAAGTGCTAAAAATCAGAATCGAAATCTCCTATTTGTGTTCTTGAAGTTGCAAGGTAAGAAGCCCCTAAATTGAATTTGATTTTGTGTGTTTAGCATTGAGATATGTTGGGAATTGTTGTGGAATTGAGTTAGTAGTGTTCTAGTATCATTTATGTGTAAATTAGCTGCTGGGAATCGAAGTTTGGGGGTTAAAACCCCCTGGACAGAACTGAAACAGCGAACAGGGGACCTGTTCTGTATCGTGAGCGCGACCGCGACGCGCTTAGCGCGGCCGCGATGATCTTGGGGAGCGCGGGCCCGCGATCGGGCCAGTGCGGCCGCGATCGGGCTTCTGCGGGCTTGGGTCGGTTTGGGCTTTGGGGGTCCGTTGGGTTGTTTTGTGGGTTCATTTGGGTATATTAACAGTTATGGGATAATCGAGATTAATCTGGGAGAATTAATTTGTGTACAGGGATTCCCAGAGATTGTTACGGGCCGGGTTCGGATCAGACAGTTAGGGAAATTGTGCAGGGTGATCCAGGTGAGTACGCGAGACTTTTCCAAAGACTAGTCGTTGTCTTTCGAGTCTTTTGTGTTAATATTTCATATGTGATTATATGGATTGTTTGGGCACTGCGAGTTGCCCCTCAGGTATGATCTTTCTTTCTTACTATGTGTTATATTTGAGATCCATTACTATATATTGCGATGAGTATCGTGGGAGCTGTGTAGCTCTGTTTGACCCTGTGAAGGGTTCCCATATATATATATGCGGCCGTTATTCCTGTTAGCTTCCACGGGCGTGGTTTGGCTCCAGGGGGGAGGGATCCCCAATCGAGATGAGTATCTCTTTCTGTATTGGATCTCTAGGGTCTCTGAGTAGAGACTCGTTGGCATGTGTTATGCCACGTAGTGTAGGGCTGCCATGTGACATGCGATGTGTGATTATGTGAATTGTGCAGTGTCTAACCCTTGTGTACTCACGAGCTGCGAAGCTTACGTATTCGAGTCTGATGTGTGTATCAGGGGAACCGAAGATAGGACCGCCTGCTCCTGAGCGACGATAGGAGCTTGACTTGCTGCGATCGGGAGATTCTGCTTTTGTTATCTGTATGTGATACTTTGCTAGAAACTTTGGGACAAATGATACTGGATTCGTATGTGAATATTTGGGTCCGGGTCGGGTCTTGTATGTCGGGTTGACTTTTGGATATTATGGTTAATGTGCGTAAAATGTTTTAATTAATCAGTGTTTGTGTAAACCTTGACATTGGGATATGGATTGTGATTGCGTTAATGCCACATGTGTATTGTAAATGACGTGGCTTTTAGTTGGGATTAGAGGGTGTTACATGTATGGTATCAGAGCTTGTGGTTTTAGTATTGAGTATCAGTGGATGCTTGAGCTTAGACCGTGTTCAGATTCTTGGGGAGTATTCCGGTGACGGATACTAGAGGATTTAATTATCCTGGCTTAGTGTATAACGCTGGGAGACCTATTTCTTGTGCTTAATTGCCTTGTTTTGTGCAGATCAGTATGGCAGACCAGGGAGAGGGTTCTGGCGCGGGTAAGCCGCCGGGTGATGATGAGTATATCCGCAAGTCAGAGTTGTTTGGGGCTCTTACAGAGTTCTATAGACAGCAGAGAGAGCTGGAGAGAGAGCAGAGGCATGATACGGGGCCACGTTCTGGGGATGGTCAGGATACGGGCACGGGTGCAGGTGCCTCTTCCTCTACATCTCAGCGAGGGGGTTCATTTAAGGATTTCATGACTGGGAATCCTCCAGAGTTCAGAGGCGGGGGTGAGCCAGGGATGGCACTCGCGTGGGAGCGCGAGATTGAGTCTGCATTTCGGGTTGCTCATGTGGACCCGAAAGACATGGTAGGGTATGCCACGTATCAGTTGAGGGGTGGAGCCTCGCAGTGGTGGAGATCTATCGAGTCTTCTATGTCTGATTCTCGTGCATATGCGATGTCCTGGGCTCAGTTTAAGGACATGTTTGAGATTCAGTATGCACCCCGCGATGAGCAGCGAGAGATGGAGCGCCGTTTCCTCCACTTACAGCAGAGGGATCTGTCCGTGCAGCAGTATGTGGATCGCTTCAATGAGTACTCCCAGTTCGCGCCGCAGCATGTGAATACAGAGAGGCGCAAGGCCGATGCCTTTGTTGACGGCCTGAGACCAGATATCAGGGAGTTTGTGGGACTACAGGAGACGTCGTCTTTTGCTAGGGCGCTGGAATTAGCTCGCATGAGAGAGCGAGAGATCGAGAGGCAGCGAGAGCAGCCGCCTACTCAGAGACAGCGTACGGGAGCCACTGAGCAGTCTAGTTACTGGCGCGAGCCGAGGGATCAGCAGCCCGAGCAGGGCCGTCAGCAGGAGCAGAGTTCAGGTCCGCATAGGGACCGAGGCAGGGACAGAGGCAGAGATAGAGGTCGGGATGAGAGATCCCGGGGACAGGGTCAGAGAGGCAGTCATGCGGCCAGTCAGAGCAGTGTTGGGCAGGGGTCCCGGGCATCGGGGAGTAGAGCTGACAGTTTATCCGGAGAGCGAGATTGTCCGAGATGCCACCGCAGGCATGACGGACCGTGTGCCAGTGATCAGTTCCGGTGTTTTAGATGTGGTCAGTTCGGCCACACAGCTACCGCCTGCACAGCCCCAGAGGCATTATGCTTCCGATGTGGGAAGCCGGGCCATCGCATGAGAGACTGCCCAGAGACAGCACCAGCAGTACCGGGAGCGAGCACGAGCGGTGCTAGAGTCGAGCCTTCTTCTTCCACCTCCCGCAGGGATGCAGCTCCGAGAGCCAGAGGCCGGGTGTTCCAGGCCACAGCTGAGGAGGCCAGAGATGCTCCAGATGTTGTTACGGGTACGTATATTCTGAATGGCTTGCGTGCGCGAGTCTTATTTGATTCTGGAGCCGATCGCTCTTATGTGTCAGTGTCCTTCTGTGCTTATTTTACTGTTGTTCCTACTGTATTATCTGTGCCATTGATTGTCGAGAGGGTAGACGGCAGTACCGCCTTAGTGAGCCGTGTGTATCGAGAGTGTGTACTCGAGATCGATACTCACCGATTCTTGATCGATTTACTGCCTATCGAGATCAGCAGTTTCGATGTGATCGTCGGTATGGACTGGATGACAGCCCGTCAGGCAGATATTCTTTGTGCAAAGAAGATGATCAGGATACCGATTTCTGAGACCGAGGTCGTGACAGTTTACGGGGAGAGGCGAAAGGGGGAGATTGGGATCATCTCGATGGTTAGAGCTCAGAGATACGTGACCAAGGGTTGCGAAACCTTCTTGGCTTATGTGATTGACGCCCAGAAGGAGAAGACGAAGGTAGGGGATGTACCTGTAGTGCGAGACTACCCTGAGGTATTCCCAGATGAGCTACCTGGGCTACCGCCAGATCGCCAGGTAGAGTTCCGGATCGACCTTATCCCTGGAGCGGTGCCGATTGCGAAGACGCCTTACAGGCTGGCACCCACTGAGATGCGAGAGATGATGACTCAGCTTCAGGAGTTGCTGGATAGGGGATTTATCCGTCCGAGCTCATCACCGTGGGGAGCACCGGTGTTGTTTGTGAAGAAGAAAGACGGTACCATGCGAATGTGTATCGATTATCGGGAGTTAAATAAAGTGACCGTGAAGAATAGATATCCACTTCCGCGAATCGACGATTTATTCGATCAGCTACAGGGATCTAGCTTCTTCTCGAAGATTGATTTGCGATCTGGATATCATCAGCTGAAGGTCAGGGAAGAGGATGTGCCCAAGACAGCCTTCAGGACGCGCTATGGACACTATGAGTTTCTAGTCATGCCATTCGGACTGACTAACGCACCCGCAGCCTTCATGGA
Organism: Centrapalus pauciflorus; assembly: GCA_020465985.1. Classification (NCBI taxonomy): domain Eukaryota; kingdom Viridiplantae; phylum Streptophyta; class Magnoliopsida; order Asterales; family Asteraceae; genus Centrapalus; species Centrapalus pauciflorus. The sequence continues at coordinate 279,978 of JAANYP010000607.1, read as the reverse complement.
TTTGATGAATAGGGTGTGTAGAGCCATGTTGGATCGATTTGTGATCGTGTTCATAGACGACATATTGATCTACTCGAGGAGCGCTGAGGAGCATGAGCAGCACTTGAGGGAGGTCCTAAGCGTGCTGCAGAAAGAGAGACTTTATGCGAAATTTTCGAAGTGCGAGTTTTGGCTCCGAGAAGTGCAGTTCTTGGGCCATGTTGTGAGCAGCGAGGGCATCAAAGTGGATCCTGCGAAGATCGAGGCTGTGATGAGTTGGGAGCAGCCTAAGACCGTGCCAGAGATTCGTAGTTTCCTGGGATTAGCAGGCTACTACAGACGGTTCATTCAGAATTTTTCGCGGATAGCCATGCCATTGACGAGATTGACACGGCAGGGCGTACCATTCGAGTGGAATGACGAGCAGGAGACTGCCTTTGCCGAGTTGAGAGCTCGATTGTGCCAGGCGCCGGTGTTAGCCTTGCCCGAGGGTACGGATGATTTCGCTGTGTACTGTGATGCATCAGGGACAGGGCTGGGTTGTGTGTTGATGCAGCGGGGCAAGGTGATTGCCTACGCTTCGAGACAGCTGAAAACATATGAGGAGAATCATACTGTCCATGATCTTGAGTTGGATGCCATAGTCTTTGCGCTAAAGATATGGCGACATTATTTATATGGGTCCCAGTTTGTGGTTTATACGGATCATAAGAGCCTTCAGTATCTTTTCAGTCAGAAGGAGTTGAACATGCGACAGAGACGCAGTTTAGAGCTTCTGAAAGATTATGACTGTGAGATACAATATCATCCTGGGAAGGCGAACGTAGTTGCTGACGCCTTGAGTCGTAAGGCGTGCGTTCAGACGATTACCTCCCGAGCTGTGAGACTCGAGATCACCTCTACCCTGATTGACAGTCTGAGATTGGCACAGATAGAGGGTCTGCGGGAGCAGAATGTGAAGAGGGAAAGGTTAGTTGGGCAGACAGAGTCGTTGGTCAGGGATGACCGAGGGATATATACGCTGAGAGGCAGAGTTTGGGTTCCCAGAGTTGGGAACTTGCGACAGTTGATTCTTGATGAGTCACATAAGTCGAGATTGTCTATTCACCCTGGGAGCACCAAGATGTACCGAGATCTCCGAGAGTTCTACTGGTGGCCGGGTATGAAAAGGGATGTGGGCCGTTACGTCGAGCAGTTTATGACGTGTTTGCGGGTCAAAAGTGAGCATCAGAAGCCGCACGGCCGTCTACAGCCACTGGAGATCCCCGAGTGGAAGTGGTACCACATCACGATGGATTTCATCCTCAGACTTCCTCGTACTGTGCGTGGGAACGATATGATTTGGGTCATAGTAGACCGGTTGACTAAAAGTGCGCACTTTCTTGCGGTTCGGGGTACGATCACGATGGACCAGCTAGCGCGGCTGTATATTAATGAGGTGGTGTCGCGGCATGGGGTTCCGAAGTCGATTACTTCTAATCGCGATACTCGATTCACCTCGCGGTTCTGGCAGAGTTTCCAGAGAGAGCTGGGTACCCGGGTTCAACTGAGCACAGCTTATAGGCCTCAGACAGATGGGCAGACCGAGCGCACCAACCAGACACTTGAGGACATGTTGAGAGCATGTGCCATAGACTTCAGAGGTAGCTGGGATGTGCATCTCCCATTAGTAGAGTTTGCTTATAATAATGGCTACCACGCCTCGATTAAGATGGCACCGTTCGAAGCATTATATGGCCGTAAGTGTCTAACCCCCGTGTGTTGGGGTGAGGTCGGTGAGCGACCGATCAGTGGGCCCGAGCTACTTCAGGAGACGAGCGATAAAGTAGCTGTGATCCGGGAGCATATGCGAGTTGCGCAGAGCCGTCAGAAGTGCTATGCTGACCGCCGTACTTCAGAGCTCGAATTCAGTGTTGGGGATCAGGTGTTGTTGAAAGTGTCTCCATGGAAGGGTGTTATTCGTTTCAGGCACCGGGGCAAGTTGAGTCCGAGGTATATAGGGCCGTTTGAGATAATTGCCAGGGTCAGAGATCAGGCCTACCGGTTGAGATTGCCGCCAGAGTTAGCCAGTGTTCATGATACATTCCATGTGAGCCATCTGAGAAAGTGTCTAGCTAAGGAGGATCAGTATGTGCCTTTATCAGAGATATCCGTGGATGATCAGTTGAGATATGCTGAGCAGCCAGAGATGATTACTGATCGGAAGGTAAAGAAATTGCGCAATAAAGAGATATCATTGGTACTCATTCAATGGAGACATCATAAGGGTACCAGCGCAACTTGGGAGCCCGAATCTGAGATGCGGAGTCGCTATCCTTTCCTGTTCCAGAATCAGAGTTAGATTCCGGGACGGAATCTTTGTAAGGGGGGAGGATTTGTAACACCCCGACTCCCGAGCAGGTACGTGTAATTATCCTATTGACTAATTATAATAGTGATTATTGCGTTGGTCCAATTGCGTCCCGTATAGTGGATTATACGTGTCGGGACGGGGGATTACGTGGATTCGGGATATAATTTTAGTGGATAACTTATAATTATGGATTCACGAGATTAAATGGGATTTAATGATATAAATAGTGGATTTTTGATATTGGGGTCGGGTATCGGTGTCGAACCCGCGATATAACGGGATCCGTTTATGTGATATATGTGTGTGTGACGTGGTTGCTTATCCTTCTTTTGTGCAATTTCAAAGGAAAAGGTGTGTGTGTGTGAACCTATTCTGCTGGAGCTCAATTTGAAGCCAATTCAGAGGATTGAAGTGCTAAAAATCAGAATCGAAATCTCCTATTTGTGTTCTTGAAGTTGCAAGGTAAGAAGCCCCTAAATTGAATTTGATTTTGTGTGTTTAGCATTGAGATATGTTGGGAATTGTTGTGGAATTGAGTTAGTAGTGTTCTAGTATCATTTATGTGTAAATTAGCTGCTGGGAATCGAAGTTTGGGGGTTAAAACCCCCTGGACAGAACTGAAACAGCGAACAGGGGACCTGTTCTGTATCGTGAGCGCGACCGCGACGCGCTTAGCGCGGCCGCGATGTTCTTGGGGAGCGCGGGCCCGCGATCGGGCCAGTGCGGCCGCGATCGGGCTTCTGCGGGCTTGGGTCGGTTTGGGCTTTGGGGGTCCGTTGGGTTGTTTTGTGGGTTCATTTGGGTATATTAACAGTTATGGGATAATCGAGATTAATCTGGGAGAATTAATTTGTGTACAGGGATTCCCAGAGATTGTTACGGGCCGGGTTCGGATCAGACAGTTAGGGAAATTGTGCAGGGTGATCCAGGTGAGTACGCGAGACTTTTCCAAAGACTAGTCGTTGTCTTTCGAGTCTTTTGTGTTAATATTTCATATGTGATTATATGGATTGTTTGGGCACTGCGAGTTGCCCCTCAGGTATGATCTTTCTTTCTTACTATGTGTTATATTTGAGATCCATTACTATATATTGCGATGAGTATCGTGGGAGCTGTGTAGCTCTGTTTGACCCTGTGAAGGGTTCCCATATATATATATGCGGCCGTTATTCCTGTTAGCTTCCACGGGCGTGGTTTGGCTCCAGGGGGGAGGGATCCCCAATCGAGATGAATATCTCTTTCTGTATTGGATCTCTAGGGTCTCTGAGTAGAGACTCGTTGGCATGTGTTATGCCACGTAGTGTAGGGCTGCCATGTGACATGCGATGTGTGATTATGTGAATTGTGCAGTGTCTAACCCTTGTGTACTCACGAGCTGCGAAGCTTACGTATTCGAGTCTGATGTGTGTATCAGGGGAACCGAAGATAGGACCGCCGGCTCCTGAGCGACGATAGGAGCTTGACTTGCTGCGATCGGGAGATTCTGCTTTTGTTATCTGTATGTGATACTTTGCTAGAAACTTTGGGACAAATGATACTGGATTCGTATGTGAATATTTGGGTCCGGGTCGGGTCTTGTATGTCGGGTTGACTTTTGGATATTATGGTTAATGTGCGTAAAATGTTTTAATTAATCAGTGTTCGTGTAAACCTTGACATTGGGATATGGATTGTGATTGCGTTAATGCCACATGTGTATTGTAAATGACGTGGCTTTTAGTTGGGATTAGAGGGTGTTACATTTTAACAACGAAAAAAACTGTGAATTATTCCAGTTTATAGTTTTGTCGAATGAAAAATATTGCAACCAATAAAAACGATACATAACCACTTGCAAAAATTTGTTAAACCAATTTTCATAATTTAGCAGCTTATAACACAATTAACTCATTTAAATTAGAGGTTCACAGCTCAATTCGATCCGTTGCGGCTTTTTTTTCCTTCTGTTTGCTCTTACAAACACACACAACACTTCTCAATTCGTAGTATTTTTTTTTCGTTCATATTATATATAATTATGAATAAATAATCAATTATTATCTAATCATACATAAATATTCTTTTATATATATTAAAATTTTATAAGGTTATGAAAAATTAAAAATTGTAAATAAATAAGTTTAATGAAATTAAAAAATAGTCACTAAAAGTAGTAATGTAATTATAAACTGAAACATATTTTTTAATTTATGTTTCAATTTAAACTCAATTTATGTTCAATTGAAAAAACTATGACCCATTTAGATTGGAAAAAAACTAAAAAATGGAACAATTTGCATTATTTATTCGGAAAAACTAAGAAAATGATGGTTCGTAGTTTTTTTGTATGGAAAAAATGAAAGTTGAAATGATTTATAGTATTTTTTTTCATTCATATTATATATAATTGTGAATAAACAATCGAATACTATCTATCCGTAAATATTCGGAATAAAAATTTGGTTTATTTTGGTGTTTATGAAATATTAGAAAACTTAAAAAAATAAAAAAAAATTATGTTTTTAATTTGATATGTTACTATTATTGATAAAAATAAGAAAAGATGTTACTATTTTTGATAATTGAAAAGTTGGTAACCTGCTAAACAGGTTTGCAGGTCACCCATTACTATTATTGATAGAAAAATAAAAAGTTGTTACTATTAATGATAAAAAATAAATATTATTACTATTAGTGATAAGAATGTCAAAAGTTGTTACTATTTTTGGTCATTTGCCCAATCCAAAATAGTTAATTTATGGTTTAAACGATTTCTACTAAACTGCCAATGAAAAGATTAAATACTAAACATCTAGTTATGACGGAGTCGTAAAGTCAATCTCACAGATTCATCAACTAAAGTGAATCCAAAAATTGAATTCCTTTAATTTAATAATGCCTGACGGAATGTTAACTTTACAAACAAGTTTACATTGTGGATAGACAGAGATTGTAATTCTATGGATCTAGTAGATCAAAGATATGATATATGAATCTTGCATTGATTGAATGATTAACTCTCAAATATACCTTTGAAACACACACACAATTATGAGATTTCTATTACAAGAGATAATAATTTTCCCTTGGGAAATTATATTTATACCTACCATCTAAGTTTCAATATATGACAGAAATAGTCATTGCACTATCATAATATTGTTTTTCACCTCTATAATATTGTACCCAACAATCTCTCTCTTAGAGATGAAAAACAATTTACAATTGACATTGCAAGGACTTCACAAAAATGAAAATTTTCAAATCTTCAATCTTCAATTCTTTAGAAATATCTTCAGAACTTTTCGCGTCTCTTCTTCTTCATCTCTGAGTCTTCAAATAAAATTTATTCTTCAATGTCTCTCTCTCTGATCTTCATATCTCTTCTTCTCTTCTCTTTTTAGAAATGAACACTCTCCCCTTTGAATTATGAACTGGATACAATTTTCCCCATTGATCAATCAAATCAAGATACCATCTTTCAGTAAAAAGAACTTCACTTGCTTGTACTCTAAACTTCAAATCTTTAGTAGTTGTTTTCAAAACTCTTTAACAGATGTTTCTAAAGTTCAACTTTTCTCCCCTCATGATGATCATAAAATTTATGAACATCATGCAAAATATTTAGAGATGTAGAATAATACACCATGCAAAATCTTTAGAGATGTAGAAGAATAATACACAGTGAACATACAATCTCAGAATTGATACATCCAGAAATATTACATCCGAATGATATTTCTCACTCTCAGAAGTACAACCTAAAGTACAAACTATTTACAAACTCAGAATTGATATAAATGTTAGGCACAAAAAGGCCTCAATCAAACCTGTCTATATCATAGGGGGAGATTTCTAAACAAACCTGATTGATACATTTAAGGGGAGAATTTAAGGCTTTTTAATGCCTTATTGAAACCTGATAAGTGATTTGCAAAATCAGCCTGAGTCTGTCTACACTGTTACATTCGTTGTAACTTGGCAGATTGTCAAAGCCATCCATAAATGTTGGACAGGTTTGACAGTTGCTGTCTAAGCTGTTCATGTTTGTTGAACAGTTTTGACTCAAGTTAGTGTTCTGTTCTTTGTGAACAGGTTTTACACTTTATGGAATTTGTTTCCATGTCCGCATGAAAAGTCTTGAACGTATTGATCAGTCTACAACTCAAGTCAAAGTGGAAAATAAGAAACTGCCAGTTCTGCCAAAGCTGTTCTGAAGCATGAAGACAAAGAGGATATCTGAAATGGGTGACGAACCATTTCTTACATCAAAATAATATTACAATGAAGAGTAAAGGTCTAAAGTTGACATTCATCTTTAAAGTAAAGCTGTGGACGACAGAGACAAAAAGGAAAAGACAAAGATTCTTCAAAAAGTGGACAAAGCCTGGTTTGTCAGACTTATGTAGACTAGCAACCTTGTCTTTTTGAAGACATTCCCACTTTCTCTACAACCAATGAAGAAGCTTCACTGAGATTCACAGTATGTGTATAAAAGAAGCTTCCAAGGAATTAGAGTAAATCAAGAGAGACATCCACAAAAATAGAATGTGTAATGTAAAGCAAAATGTGTTTTTCATGCATGCAAGTTTTGTTTCAACTTAGAGTGATATAGTTGAGCGTGTCTAAGTTGTTCATCCTCAAAGCTGTTCAGTCTGTGTATTGTGTAAACAGTGAGTGAGCCTTAGTGAGTAAATTCATTGTAACTAGTCTGAGTGAGTCTTAGATTAGTTTAAAGTCTGTTGTTTCAATTCTGTCATTTCAGCTTGGATCATTCCACAATCCAAACTTGTATGTAATTTAACAAGTGTTAATATATACATACAAACATTGAGAAAAAGTGTGTCATAAAGAATTAGCTGTATTCACCCCCCCTTTACATCCTTTGTAAACATACTTGGGAAACCTTTTGAGACCTACAATTGGTATCAGAGTAGTTTAGAGTGTGTGTCATCTCAAAATATCTCATAACTTCCCATTTCCCACCAATGACAACAGTGCTTCAAACGCCTCTTCCTACTATGACTATGCCCCAATGTCCAAACCTCCTAAGTCCAACCATCAAAACTTCTCAGGCTGGAAATACAGAATGACATTGTACCTTGAAAATCTGGATGTTCAACTTCCAGAAATTGTGATGGAAGGTCCTTATGTACCTACTTCTTTAACTACAATTACTCCATCTGCTGAAGGTGTTCTTCCTGAAGTCAGGACCTTCGAAAAAGCAAAAGCTCAATGGACTGATGAAGATAAAAGACTGGCGGCCCTTGATGCAAAAGCCAGGAACAACATTGTCATCTCTTTTCCTAATGATGTGTTCAAACAGGTTGAGAATTTGAAGATTGCCAAAAAAATGTAGGATACTGTATGTACTGTCTTCGATGGTCACACTATCACATAGGATAACAGGATTGTTGGAAATTCGTATGGTTTTTCATAAAAACATAAACATTAATCTTATTAACGCACAACAGAAGCTTTTTAAAAATAACGAATTCCGTACACGGATCATCAAGTAAAACATAAGATAAGTAAATATGAAAGCATTAAAATCCGTACCTTTGTATTCTATGACAAAAATACACGAATGAGACGCTCTCGGTATCCACTGGTGATGACACGATCGAGCGGCGCCAGATATGCAATCAAACACACGAAGAACGGGAAAACCAAACACGATTGTTTGGTACGGCCGCCACACACAAACACACACAATTGTGTGTAGTTTTGGTTTGGAGAAACCCTACACACACTCGTGTTTTTCACACCAACATGTGGGGTTTTATGTGTGTATATATACACCTTGTATATATCCTGTACGGCCGAAAGTTTTATATATATATATATATATATATATATATATATATATATATATATATATATATATATATATATATATATATATATATATATATATATATATATATATATAATCAGGTTCATCAGCGTACCTGTAAGATTCCAGCGTACCTTAATGTGAATGATCATTCACATATATTATTTTTGAATAGACATGTATAAGACAACATTATAAGACTTTTTTTCAAAAGAAGCAACATCATAAATCTTGTGAATGGTAAAAATAGATCATGTGAATGGTCATTCACACCATTCACATTGTGTGAAATGACCATTCACATGGATGACCATTCACATAAATATGCATTGAGCATTCACATTATTTTTTAAGGACACAGAAAGTGTGAATGTATGTGAAATTCATATATCATGCGTATAACATTAAATTAAACATAGTTATGAGAAAAAAATTTAAAAAAAAAGTTTTTTAAGGTTGGTACCTTCGGGTGCACTTGATTTCGAGAGGTACCTTTTTGAACCTGAATCTATATATATATATATATATATATATATATATATATATATATATATATATATATATATATATATATATATATATATATATATATTATTAAGAGTTTTAGTTTTAATCAAACTCTAATATAATAATATAATATATATCTCAATAATTATCTTTATTATTTAAACCTTATATAATTATCTCTATAATTATATACCCTTTAAATAATATTAATCTTTTATACATTATCTAATAATATATAAATGACTAGATAATTATTTATAATTATCTCTTATTTATTTGTTTAAGTTATCCATCTAGTTATCCAATAATTAGATGATAATACCAATTCAAATAAATACATCTTTTATTTAATATCTAATAATAAATAAAAGACTAGATAATCATTATTTAATTATCATCCAATGACAATTAAATCACTACAATATCTGATATTGCACTTTTAGTCCTCGTACTTTGAGATATAATTAATCATCCATTAATTTAATCTCAATGATTATTTCGTGTCATAAACAATATCCAATATTATTTATTCAATCATTTAATTGCATCTGCTCAGTTGTGCTCATCGGTGTGACCCTCAAGTGTTTTATGAAATCAACCATGATGCAGTAGTAATGTCATCTTTACACACCATATACTAACATACTCCCACTTGTGTAAGACGACATACTGTCCTGCAGCATGCGCCTAAAGGAGGTCATGGCTAGACACTTTAGGCAACCAAGGTCATAAAAACTCTGACTCCCATTCGGGCATTCTTGTTGAAACAGCCTTCCAAAAAGAAACTTAGGTTATATCCCATGCATCGCGATATTTCAATGTGAAAGCTAGGCATGGATTAGATCAACCATAGCAAACACGATTATGTTTCTCGACTCCCTGATCTCATACTGAACTGAAACAGACAGATTAGAACACATCAGTTTTGTCCGAGCATGACCATGCATTTCTGTTAGTATCGATCGCCGAGGGGCCCAGAAATATCTCTTATTAGTTAAAAGAAGGTGCAAATCCCATATTGACTATCTAGGCCTCCAGCACGACTCCCACTGCAACCAGCCTCGAACCGTTATGATCACCCAGTTACGATGACGTTAGGTTAGGCCAAATGTACAGCAGCACCCGCACTAAAGTACGTAGACATCTCAGGTACTAAGGATTACCTTTTTGAGACGACTCATGACTATGATCCACAAAGTGGTCTCAATCGGTGGGTCAATCCAATATTTGTTCGCAACAAATACCTGTGAATTTGGTCCAACCTTTGCTATATTCATCACCCATGAATATCAACCAAAAACCACAGTAGCCTTTTTATTCTCGTTGTGGTTCCCACGACAACAAGCAGCTATGGAATAATTTTAGAATAACTTCAATTTTATTCTTGGATTTCTAAAACATGCAAAATAGAACGACATTAAAGATATCATGTTGATCTCCTTTATCTCAATAAACACAACATGACTTCCATCAATTTAATGCTACCGTTCCTTTATCAAATGTAACGGTAACACGATCTATCGAAAAATTAATTTCAGACATGATCTTAGTGGGAGTGTTCTCTAGTTAACTGACTTAACTTCCATTACCGTTTATCTTTGAAAAATTACACTAGTTCTTTTTTACAACTTCTTGTAATATTATTCAGACTCATTCTGAATCTCCTTACAAATTTATATCCATTATCTTTAGAGGAACTGGTAAATCACTCAGCAGTCTATAGCATCCGATGCAGCCCACTGATCATCTTCTCCATGCATATTGTAACAAATTACAAATTGCTAAAATTCCTTCAATAAGGAATTGAGAATTAGATTCGTGGTCATGTCCTGTGTCACGGGTAACCCAAGTCTGCTAAGATGATCCAGATAACTTTTCATCTTCAGCGCATGGGATCTAACAGTTGTTCTTTCTACCATTCTGCAGGAGCTCAGAGCCCTTGTCGTATATCTTTCTCAGTCCGAGCCTGAGTCTGGAACATATCCTATAGCTGGCGATGCATCTGGCAAGCTGAGACGTCCATAAGGCTAGTCCGCAGCTCAGACGTCATGGTCGCTAGCATTAGACAGGTAACATTGACCGAATCCTCAGAGTGCTTCTTGTGGAGATTTCTCTCCTCAACTGTAGCAGTCTCTGTAGGAGCAGGTCCTGGTGCGCTTTCCAGAACATACGACTTTCACTCTGTACTCAGAACATTAGTCAGATCTTATTCCCAGATCAGGAATTGCTTATTTTGAGCTTTCCATTTCCCGAATGTTCTCAAAGTAGCAATTTTGCGCTTTTAGGGAGGATTTTCAATAGGAGGAAAGGATTTTGACGTTATCATTGTTGTTATTACTGTTATTGTCATTGTTATTATTAAACCGCTTCTACCTCTGTCTTTTTCAACCATCTTAAACAATTTTTCAAAAATCAGTATTTGATTAACCATTAATAAATCAATAACCCAAAATTTTGAAAATGATTTATTAATCCTAAGAACCATTTTACTTATTCATGCACCCAACGGAGGCTGAACCTACATGAATAAGCTACTCAGGCAGGCAACTTATTACCAATTACAACCCCTTTGCAACTCTTAGATCTTATGAGATTTTCAATTTCTTAAATTGACCATGTTTAATCTCATCCACACCTTGGGCATCAGTCTTACTGAGGAACCACCACTGACAGACACCATATAACAACTGCAAGTCACTGGCCCAAGTCTCACTTAGGATCCGCAGTGCTTACCTCACAGCTCTCCGAGTTTGCGGCGTAAGCACCCAACGAAGGCTGAACCTACTTACGACGACCGGTCACCGTGAGTGCCATTATATGGACGGTGTGCTGTGTCAGATTTTTAATTTGGGTTTATAACCAGTCTCTTACCAATAACTAGTGGCCAGTCAGGTTAGTCTGCGGGCAGGATCCTTTCGATTCTAAACCATTTGGAACTTCCACAGCCCGAGCAAGACTGTCCTAGACACCACCTATTCTGGTAAACAATCCAGTTAATGTACCAGTTTTAAGAATTTCAACTCTTTGATCATATGACATTTTAAAATAAATCTCCTTTTATTTGAAAAACTAATTTCATAAAAATGTAATATCTAACACCCGACAAAATAATTAAAGTTTCCAATTTAAACTTCCTTTTAAATACTTTAATTTTTCATAAAAAATGATTGTAGTTTTGATTTCTTTTATTTATATACTTTGTCACCACAACCACGCAGATAGAAATAAAGCATAAAGAAATAAAACATACAACCACATGGTGACATAGCCTTGCCGAAACTAAATTGGTTTCCGAGAGCCATACGGACAAACCAATTAGGTCAAAACCTAAGGGACAAAATCAACACACAAGGCAAGAAGGATGAACTCTTTCAGCTCCCACTAGCCTCAGCATTCGATGATGCCTCCGAGCGTCCTTGATGGATGACCTCCTTCTTGATGGACATCTTCGCCAAGATTTATTTTACATAATTTTTAATCTAAATACATTTGCATATTTTCTAACCTATTACAGATTACATCATAAAACCCGGGATTCCAATGGCACCCAGGCCTTCCCAAAAATATAACCAATAATAAAATAGCAAATATTGAGATTAAACAAACAACCATCACAAACAATGGGTCTCAAGGCTCGACTATGTCACAAACATAAATAAAGCAGAAGTTTGTAAATAATCCAGAATTCATTTTCGTCTTGACATGAAAATAATTCCAAAACCAATTAATCCACCATTAATTGAAGTAAATATGTCCAATATCGTTCTTAAATTAAACACGGTTCGTAAACTCGAAATTTAGGAACACTTTCCATAATTAGAAACTTTTTCCCGAAAAATTCAAATTCAATTCCATCTTTGCATTATCTTTGGATTCTAAACTACACTTTTCTTAAAATATTTAATTAACAATTCAAACACCTTTGAAACTTAAACTTACTATTTTAAGAAACTTTTTATTAAACAACCTTTAATAAATATAGTTATTATTTTCAAATAATATTGATAAATAATTTAAACTTCCTTTAAATAATTATCAATTAACTATTATTCAATAGAAACACCTTTCCAGAACTAAATAAACTTTATTTAAAATGTCAATTTTCTAAATAAACAATTTTACCAATAAAATATGTCTTTTAAAATATTTAAAGAAAATTGACCACCTTTAAATAACACCAAAAACTTTCCTTTATGGTTTTAAACGATTTCTACCAAAAACGTTAATGTCGAGATCAAATCTTCAAACATTAAACCATGACCGAGCATGAAACTCAAAGTCACGATTTCATCAATTTGAAAATAGAATCCTTAAATTAAACTCTCTTTAATTTAATAATGCGTTTTATGGAACTAAATATTAAATGCATAAATTAAATCTAGTTTATAAATTAAAATTACCATTAATTTTAATTTCAACATTGAAACTTAACTTTTAATTAAAACCGATTTAATTTAAACAACGAATTACCGGAAAACCGAAAAGAACCAACTTAGTTAACCGACTCATACTCGGGTTCAATAACCCATATGAACCGAAAACAAGTAGGGTGTTAAACCGTTTGACGATTGAAATTAATCGAAGCCTTTAATCAACTCACTTTGATTATTTCGATTTCCATATTCCAATTAATCGTTTAATTATCGAATCGAATAATATTTAAACCGATTTGCGAATTTTATAAAAAAAAACTAATAAAGTCTCCACTTTAATTTTGTAAAACCAAAAACATATTTACATATATTTTGTCACAAATGTCTAAATATTAATAACCAAACATTTTTGATTTATTGATTCGATTTTAACGCATTTAATTTTAATCGTTCGAGTTTAACCGTGAATTAAACGACATGACGGAAACAAATAATCCATCACCTCGGTTACCACATCACAACCGAGAGGTCATGGTTCTCAACCCATGGCCGAAATCTCTAGGTTTGATTTTGCGAACCGAAACGTTTAGTTTTCGACTTTAATCAATTAAACACTTTTAAACAATCAAACATCAACTAAATAAAACGAACTAAGGTTTCAAAATCCCGAGTTTCGAAAAACTCCAAGGTTGGCGGAGAATCACCATGGGGTTTCCAAAACCTTTGGTCGATTTTCTTCAAGCCAAATCAAAACCTTAAACGTTTTAATTATTGATTTCGATCGTTTAAACACTTTTAATTATTAAAAATCGAAACTTTAATCACATTGGACATAAATACACGAATAAGACTATCATTATGTTACTTGAGGTGACTCTGATACCACTGTTGGAAATTCGTATGGTTTTTCATAAAAACATAAACATTAATCTTATTAACGCACAACGGATGCTTTTTAAAAATAACGAATTCCGTACACGGATCATCATGTAAAACATAAGATAAGTAAATATGAAAGCATTAAAATCCGTACCTTTGTATTCTATGACAAGAATACACGAATGAGACGCTCTTGGTATCCACCGGTGATGACACGATCGAGCGGCGCCAGATATGCAATCAAACACACGAAGAACGGGAAAACCAAACACGATTGTTTGGTACGGCCGCCACACACAAACACACACAATTTTGTGTTGTTTTGGTTTGGAGAAACCCTACACACACTCGTTTTTTTCACACCAATATGTGGGGTTTTATGTGTGTATATATACACCTTGTATATATCCTGTACGGCCGTAAGTTATATATATATATATATATATATATATATATATATATATATATATATATATATATATATATATATATTATTAAGAGTTTTAGTTTTAATCAAACTCTAATATAATAATATAATATACATCTCAATAATTATCTTTATTATTTAAACCTTATATAATTATCTCTATAATTATATACCCTTTAAATAATATTAATCTTTTATACATTATCTAATAATATATAAATGACTAGATAATTATTTATAATTATCTCTTATTTATTTGTTTAAGTTATCCATCTAGTTATCCAATAATTAGATGATAATACCAATTCAAATAAATACATCTTTTATTTAATATCTAATAATAAATAAAAGACTAGATAATTATTATTTAATTATCATCCAATGACAATTAAATCACTACAATATATGATATTGCACTTTTAGTCCTCGTACTTTGAGATATAATTAATCATCCATTAATTTAATCTCAATGATTATTTCGTGTCATAAACAATATCCAATATTATTTATTCAATCATTTAATTGCATCTGCTCAGTTGTGCTCATCGGTGTGACCCTCAAGTGTTTTATGAAATCAGCCATGATGCAGTAGTAATGTCATCTTTACACACCATATACTAACAAGGATTAACAACCTTGTTAGACAATATGAGCTGTTATTTGCTAAGGCTAAGGAGAGTCTCATTGAAACCTACACCAGGTTTACTGCTCTAATAAATAATCTCAAAGCTGTTGGGATCACTAAGGAGAGTTTTACCCTGGTAAACAAGTTCTTAGGAATCTTGCCTGAGGAATGAAACTATTTTTCAACTATTCTCAGAAACCCAGGTACTATCAGAAGACGGATCTAGTAAACCTCTATGGGTCCTTGCTAAATGATGAACAATCAAGGCTGTAGAACAGAAATGCCTTGGAATTGTCTAAGAGAGGTTCTGCCTTAGTGGCTAATGTGAGGCAACCTGTATATCAGATGTGTGATGTGTTCACGCAAGCTGATTCTCAGGTTGATAATGACTTGGAGGTGACCTCAGAGGAAGAAGAGGATTGTGAAGATCTTGTTGAACTTGATGATGAGAAAATGATTGTCATGCTTGCAGAAAGTTTAACAAGAAAAAGTTTGGAAATAAAATGCCATAGAGAAAATCAAGTGCTATAAAAAAGCATTTGATAAATCTAAGGCTGAGTGCTTTAAATGAGGCAAGACTGGTCATATAACTGCAGAGTGTGTGTCCAAAGTTGTTGGCTCATCATCCAAACTTCACATGACAAACAGAGAGGATGACTATAGGGTTAAGTATCTTATAGCCATGGCTAAGCTGAAAAAGTTGGAAGCTCTGTGGCTTCTAACAAACAGAAGGGACTGATGGCTGAAACCTTGTGATTAGGAAGACTCTGACTCATCCTCTGATGAGGAAGATAACAACTGCCTGGTGGCCAACACTGTTGTTCCTTCTACAAGTAACTTCAAACAAGATCTTGTAGAAGCTGAAGCTCTAAGCTATTTGGAAAACTGGAATCCTACAATGATGTACAAGGTACAAAACTTTAGAGATTACAGTTCTGAAGAAAAAGATAAAATGTTTGATTACTTGTTTGACTCTTGGTGCCATTCAGCTAAAAGAGTAAATCAATGTATCAATAAGCAAATACATGCTCAAATCCAAGCATATCGTGGAGGAGTCCTTGATACAGCAGCTTCAAGCCTTCAATTGTTGAAATAAAAAATCTGGACACATATCTGTCTACTCTTGGTGAACTTCCAAATACTTTTATTCAAAATGTAAATAGAAAGTTGATTTCAACAACATGTTTGTCAGGCCTCAAAATGCTGACAGTTCATGTGAGAAAGTTGTAAAGTCTAGTGATGGAATGTGTTCTCCATCAAACTACACTGCTAAGTGCCCAACAGCGTCACATGAACAACTAAATGAAAAAGCTGTTAAACCTGCAATTCTGGATTCTAAACCTGTCAATAAAACAGCATCTGGAACAAAGACTAATGGTCAGAAACCTGTGCCTCCATTCAATGTTGAATTCTTTGAAAAGAAATTTTCAAAAGGAAAGCAGGCTACGACCAACAAAGGTAAATCTCATGTTGGATGTAAAACTGCTATGGTTTCAAATAAGTTATCAAATCATTGTGGAAAACTGGTTATAAATGAAAAAAATCTTTTGTTAAAACCAAACAAGATGACCATGTTACCACAAGTTTGCAAAAGTAATCAGAACTCAGTAAAGGCAAAGGCAAAGCCATTGCTCAACCTGAGAAAATTGGAAATAAGTTTTCCAAATATTTGGAAGGACAAAAGACAGTTAAATTGCCTCTATTTGATCTCTGTCCTCCTAAAAAGAGGAAAGAAGAAACAAGCAAAGCTATTATAGTAGCTATTCCAATAAAATCTGTTGGTCCATCTAAAACAAGTCAAATCTTTACAAAACCTGTTGATAAGACCAACAGAGAAAATTCAAAATGTGTTTCTGAGAGTTCTTCTTTCAAAAAATCTAAAAAGAGAAAACGCTACAGATGTGGAAAGAAAACTAACATGGCCAAAGATTGTCATGAAATTGAGGACATAAGGCCCATTGACTCTGTTAATTCTAACACTACAAAATCAAGCAGTGTTGGAAGCAATAATGTCATTGAGCAGAGTATCCTAGCAGATACAATCCTAATAGGGAATATTAGTGTTGATCAAAGTGGTCCATTAACAAATGTTGATGAAGATGGAGAACTCGTCCCTGTGATGAGTTCCCTAAAGGACTAAATTTTCCTCTTGTTGCTCTGCAGGTTAAACAATCAAACTATGTTTGGTACTTGGACAGTGGCTGCTCTTGCCACATGACAGGTTGCAAAGATCTGTTGAGTGATCTCAATCCTGAAAAAGGCCCAAAAGTCACTTTTGGTGACAATGTCCAAGGATCCTCAGAAGGATATGGAACCCTTCATGCAGGTGCTGCAATCTTCAACAAAGTAGCCTATGTGTCTAGGCTTAAACACAACCCTGTAAGCATTAGTCAACTGTGTGATGCTGGCTACAAGGTAAACTTTGATGAACACCTAGGGTACATACTGGATCCTCAAGGTAAAGTTTTTCTGTGTGCACAAAGAAAGAAAGGGGTATACATTATAGATATGAAGTCTGCTGATCAAACAACTGAGACCTATTTCATCTCAAGAAGCAATGCAGACCTCAACTGGTTATGGCACAAAAGGCTCTAACACCTGAACTTCAAGATCATCAACAAACTCTGTAAGAAAGAGTTAGTAACAGGTTTACCTTCTATAACATTTGATAAGGATAAACTCTGCTCAGCTTGTGAGAAGGGTAAGCAAAGAAAAACATCTTTTAAGTCTAAACATAATTTCTCTATTGATTCACCTCTCTTCTTAATCCATATGGACTTGTTTGGACCTGTAAATATCTCAAGTCTAGGAGGTAGAAGATACACCTTAGTAATGGTTGATGAGTTCTCCAGGTATACATGGGTGATCATCCTAAAGACCAAAGGGGAGGCTGCCAGAGAAATTATTGGATTTATCAAAAAGATGGAAGTTCTTAATTTTACCCAAGTCAAGCAGCTTAGAAGTGATCAGGGTACTAAATTCAAAAACAATACTCTTGAGGACTTCTATGAAGAAAGCAACATTTCTCAAAACTTCTTAGCTGTGAGAACTCCGCAACAAAATGGAGTTGCTGAGAGAAGAAACAAGACTCTTACAGAAGTTGCTAGAACCATGTTGTGTGCATCAGGTCTCCCTTCATCATTTTGGACTGAAGCTGTCAACACTGCTTGCTTCACTTAAAACAGATCCTTAGTGGTGAAAAGGTTCAATAAAACTCCCTATGAACTACTCAAAGGGAGAAAGCCAAATATAAGCTATTTCCAAATGTTTGGATGCCCTTGCTTCATTATTTATCAAAGGGATTAGTTGGCTAAGTTTGAACCCAAAGCTGATGAAGGAGTGTTTGTTGGATATTCAGCTGTTTCAAAATCCTATAGAGTATACAACCCCAGGAGAAAGGTGGTAGATGAATCCATCAATGTCACCTTTGAAGAGTCTGTCCTACACTCAAAGTTAAATCTGAATAAGTTTCAGGAGACTTCACCTATGATGATCTTTTGCACTCAAATGCTGAAGAAAAGGACTCAAAAGCTTCCACATCATTCAGAGTGGAACCTGCTAACCATAATGGACATGATGATAACTATATTGGTTCACCCTGTGTGAATAAGTTCACTGATATAGTTAATGTACCATGCCCAGAACCAATCAATGTTG
The DNA here is from genome assembly GCA_020465985.1 of Centrapalus pauciflorus. Taxonomy (NCBI): domain Eukaryota; kingdom Viridiplantae; phylum Streptophyta; class Magnoliopsida; order Asterales; family Asteraceae; genus Centrapalus; species Centrapalus pauciflorus. The sequence goes on along the minus strand of JAANYP010000607.1, from coordinate 261,363 downwards.
ATTTCCTTGAATCCTCTGCTGATGTGTTTGATCGGGTTGTAATTAACCATGTTTATAAAGTGTAAAAGAGTTAGTTTGAAATGAAAATGTGCCTTAGAATGTTCTACTATTGATAAAACTCATTACGCATGTAGGTAATCATCTCAAGTAGAAGTCTGGCAAATTTGAGCGCAATCGGAGAACATTTATAGAAATCCAAGCGTAGAGGGGGGCACAACCTTGCTCCCAGAATGAGTGCGCAACATAATGTTTGTTGCTATTAAAAGACGAGGAGCGCAGAACCAGGCACAACCCGAACGCAGATCCAGGTTGAGAGAAAAATAAATTTCGCATTTTTATTAGGGGTTTAAGGTTGCCCATATATATGAGAAGCTGTCAGACGGAAAAGGGTCGCAACTTTGGAGAGAAAAAGCTTAGTTTTAGCCCCGTTTAAGCGAATACGACTACGAAGAACACGCGAGACGAAGTGCGGCGCTGTTGACGATGATGAACCAACGACTCTGGATTACACACGATGTCCGACTAATCTCGCTATAATCATTCCCGGAGGAATCACGACGCTAAGTGTTTAATTTTATGAATGATTTATTTAAGTTTACTTGTGTTGAATGATTATGTTTTGATTGTAAACATTGTTATGGTTATTTGTTTTATTGCGTTTCGTAAGATAGTTCTTTGATATTTTATTATTCTTGTCGAGTTATATGTTTAATTAAGACGAGTAATCAAAGTAGCACACGCTATGCCCAAGCTCACGTAACGACACTAATAACGATCATAAAAGGTCATGTCTATGTAATCTTCATATTGTTCTTAAAAGAAATTATGAAAGCTAAGTGTGGAATCTGGGAGTGGTTATTCTTGTTAACGTATTTAATCAAACACATCAATTAAGGTTTTCGCTTGCAAGGGCGCAAAATAATTAGTTCATAGAGTTTAATAAAAGCAAGTAACAATCTTATGCAAATATTCGCTTTTCCAAATAATCAAAGTTCGCAACGCTAGTCGCTTTCATACGTGTAATTAACCTCTCGCTCCCTGGAGAGACGATCCCTACTTACCCTAACTTCTAAGGTTATTTAGTGGTTATTTTTGGCGAGTTAACAACGCTCGTTCAAATTTTGGCGCCGTTGCCAGGGAGCGGTTGCGCTTAGCGACACATATTTTTGTAACTAGTAATTTAGTTTATTTACTTATTTGTTTTATTTTATTATTTGTTTAATTTCTATTATCCCGTTTGTTTATTCTTAGTTTTACTATTGCCTTTATTATTATTATTAAGCAAAGAGAATCGTGGCTCAAGCATCGATTCTCACCAAAAAGAAAAACACTAGTACTTCACCAGGATCTCATAGGTTTACGCACACGCGTTATTCCGGTAGCATTTCACCATTGAAATTTAATCCGGAAATAGAAAAAACCGCTAGATCTAATAGACAAGCGACGAAGCATGCTAATGAAAGTAAAGGCGTTGTTCTTGAGAGAGGCGCTGAAGAGATATCTAGTTCGGAGGACAAGAAGATCGATAACACCTTTATCAAAGTCCAACAAAACCACAGGGCAATGGGAGAGCGACGAACCGTAGAATCGCATTATCGGCTAGGTGATATTCCTGATCCATCACCCATTCTCTATCCAATCACGGATATGAGCCCGAAATTAGGCCTCAGCTATTTAGCATCATACCGGTTTTTCGCGGAGTACCAAGTGAAGAACCGTATGAGCATTTAGCGAAATTCACTGCTATATGTAAGACGAACCATGTAAGGGGAATAACTGTAGATGCACTTAAGCTTAGACTATTTCCTTTCTCCTTGCAGGAAAAAATAAAAAGTTGGTTTGTGTCACTTCCCACTGATAGTTTTAGTAGTTGGGATGAAATGAAAATGAATTTTAACTGAATATTATCCAATTAGTAAAACTACAGAAAAACGATAAGAGATCACTGAATTTAAACAAAGACCTGGAGAACAATTTCACAAAGCGTTTGATAGGTTAAATGAATTATTAAGAATGCCCACATCATGAAACCCCTAAATGGATGTTAATCAAAAACTTCTTTGATGGGGTAAGTCAAGAAAGTAGAAATATGATCACGGCCGCTTCTGGTGGAACCTTTTTGGCTAAAGAGGATGACGAAGCATGGGAGTTGTTAACTCAGTTAAGTAAGGGGTTAAAAGTCCAAGGGGGTTCGGAAAGCAGTATTGGTGTCCAAGTGATGGGCATAGACAATGCGTGGAAAAGAGAAGTTAAATCTAATATTTCCGAACTAAGCAAAAAGATGGACTTGTTGATGAAGGGAATGAGAAAGGTTACAGTGACACAAGTCTGTTGTGTCACATGTGGAGACCCATCCCATCAATCCAAGAATTGCCCACATACTTCCTCTCATGAGGAGTATGTGAATGAAGCTTTCGGCTATCGACGACGAAGAGAACGGGATAACCCATATTCGGATACCTACAATCCGGGATGGAGAAAACACCCGAACTTTAGTTGGAGGGAGAATCAAGACACCGAAGCTTCCGCAAAGCCGAGATATGAGCAACCTCGTCAACAATACTAAGAATTTCAATATGGATCAACCTCAGCCACGAAGGATGATCGATATTATAAACGTCAAGACCCTAAAGAAGAACTTGAAGTAAGGCCAGTGTCCGGTAATTCGAAAGAGTTCTCCGAATTTATGGAGTTCATGAAACAACAAACTATAGTACAAGCAAAACTATGGAGATGGTTGAAAGACAAATGAGACAAATTGCAGAGTCTTTAACAAAACGAGAAGAAGGGAAGCTTCCAAGTAACACCACAGTTAACCCATCACATCCCCATGGTAAGGAAAAGAAGTATGAAGTCAATGAAGTCGCCAAAATCACAACACTTAGGAGTGGAAAGAAAGTTGATAATAAGATAAAAATGCCTAAGGAAAGCGAGACAGATGAAGAGGTAGAAAATGTCTATGAAGAGGAACCACCTAAATCAGAGTCGAAGGTAGAAACATAAATTAAGAAAGTGACATTTATGGATTTAGAAGCCAAGAAACCAATCGAAACTAAAGTTGGGGAGGGCAGTTCAGACACCGAAACTGCTCCTTATCCATCGGCCTTAGAAAGTCCGACATCATTTCCTTATGGTAAGAGATGACCGAATACTAAAGATTTATGGGATGTCTTTAATCAAGTTAAAATCAATATTCCCTTAATCAAAGTTATACAACGAGTTCCCTCCTATGCCAAATTCTTAAAAGACCTTTGTACTCAAGAATTTAAATTCAAAGTCTCTCTTCCTAAGAAAATAGCACAGTTATTACAAGCTCACTACCGCTTAAATTAAAAGACCCAGGACAACCCTTGATCCCGGTGAAAATTGGAAATGTTGTAATTCCCATATCAGAAGCATTCAATCAACATTCAACAATATAATCAATAATATCATAAACATGAAGAACACGATGAACAATGTATGAATATTATGATGAACAATAAGAACATTCAAAGATTAGATAAACCTTAATTGCTTTCCAATCCACGTACGTACAGGTATCAAATGAGAATCTAAAACAAACTATTTATAAGCAAGTAAATGGATCTAAACTATCCATACTCATAGGTTGACCTTTTGGTCTTTTAACCCATTTACAATGAACTTTGAAACCTTACAAATTGAACACAAAACTAAGTTTTATTTATTACAATTTGAACCCTGAAACTATCACAACTTCTAGATTTAACATACTCCCCTTTGTGATTAGCTTTCAGATCTTGGTTTCAGGTTGGTGATCAGCTTCCTTAGGTCAAAGTATCGGTCAAGACGTCTGACAGTCATCCTGTACTCTAGCTTGTCTCGGACATCCTGTTGGAAGTCTCTGACGAGTTGTAGTACAAATTTAAGTTCCCAGATTCTTGTACTGAGCTTAATGCTTCCTTAAGATTGTCGATTCTGATCATAAGCATCTTTCTGACCATGTATAACGTCCCATCGCAGTACTTCTCCAATTTATCTCTTCTCATTAGCGCTTTCTTTCTTTACGAACTCAGATAGACCACTCCGACCTTTGGCGATGTAAGTACTTTCGAAAATGAGAAATGTTCAAGGCCTAGAGTATTCTGATTCGGTTCTAGTAGATTGACTTTTCGTTGTCTTTCTTCTAACACCATTTGAAAATAAAAAACAATCGATAGAGTGAGACTGTGGCGAAGAAACTTGATAATACACATCTGAGCGTTCATATGTATAGGATCTCTGCTCTTGTTGTGTAGCAGATGTAGACGTAAAAACTCAAGATCCTGCAATAAAAGGTAAGGAAAGTCTTCGGTGAATGTAGATATCGTTCGGTCTTCCCTTTCAACTCCAAAAATGGGATAGAATATGCTCAAGAATTTGTCGAACTTTAACTTTAATACTTTAACAATCGGAGATCGGCTTCTAACAGATTCTTTGCTCTTTCTGAGATTTCCGATCATCACGACATATACGGATCTGTCTCTTTGCTCCATTCCTTCTACGGACCAGATTAGGTTGGCTCTGACAGTCTTTAACTCACAGACAAACATCTTCCTATACTTCTCTTCCATATATGGGCTGCTTACCCTCTGCTTCACCCATTCAATGGCTTGGGCAGTTAGACTTTCAGTGTGTCATTCTTCTCATTTTTTAGAAGAACTAGCACCTCCAGAAGTTCCCGCTTGCAGCCTTGTGATTTCTTTGAGAACACTGGGAGCATCAGAGGCAAGAGGTGGAACATCTGATCACTCTTGGAAGGTAGGATATTCCCTTATAGATTCAGCAGGCTCGAAAGTTTGGTCTGGAATTACCGGAATTATCAAAGGACTTTCAGAGGCTTGTTGGACTAACGGAGTTGGAGATGGTTATGGAACTGATGTTGACACTTGTACTGGAGACGGAGAAGGAGATGGTGATACTGGATCATTAGAAGGGAGTTGAAATTCAAACTCTTATGGATCTATCCCTTCTTCACCAGCATATTCAATGCGTAGCGACTCTTTCAGCTAAGCTTCTCTTGCTTCTTGTTCCTCTTCATCGGATTCAGTTATGATAACTTCTGAAGGGTCGAATATCTTCAGAGGAACGATGGTTAAAATTTATTCTTGTTCCACGAAGGACGTAAAGTCCTTAGGCTCTTCCCAGACGGCTAGCGTTAGCTGAGCTCCAGAGATTGATTCCTCAAGAGTATCAGTATCTGTCTCCTGGGACCCTGCTTGATGTGACGGTGCAGATTGATTGTGACTTGGCGTAGCGGACTCTTCGAAGATCATTGGAGCTGTGCCAGCGGTTCTGGCCCTTTTCTCCCCCTCATGGTGATCAGGATCATCCTGATCATCATGCTTTCTCTTGGTACCCTGGGCAGCAACATGACAAGATTTAGCAATAACTTTTAACCGCTCGCCCATTTGAGTAACCAGGGGGTTTGTTGATGTGGAAGATGAGGAGCCGGAGGCTTCATTGTACAATATTTCCAAAAGAAGCGCATTTGTTGAAGAAAGAGTTGATGAAGCTTTAAGTAGGGATTTGAAGGTGCGCTTGGCTTCATATAGAGTGGGAGCTTGAGGAATTACCGGCTGCTGAGTCATGAAGGTGAATATGTCACTTAATTGTTGTGACATGGGCGCCTTAACTCAGCAAACTCGGTTTTGGATACTGAATCCGCCGGGGCCACGTAGGCTCTCCATTTGCATCTCGGGAGACTCCGAAGAGATCCCTTGATTGCCTGTGCTCATGGTTGGCATTGATGTGGCCATGATTGGACTTCCACTCATCATCGCCGGCGCACTTTGAGTGTGCACGGCTCCGAGTGTTCCGACAACGTCACTCAGACGTTGTGTTTGAATCGACTCAAGTGTATTAGCAAATGATTTTTCAATATCAACGGGCTCTAGACTCAATTGTGCAAGAATTGATGGTGGCAACTGGGGCTGTTGTCGGCCTTGTTCAATATCCTCGAACTCCAAATGAGCTGCAGATAGATTATATGCTTGGATCCCGTGTAAAAATGAAACACTAGCTTGTTGAGAAACCGGTGAGTGGCTGGGTGGGGTTTGTGCATGCACCACTGGGCTACTGGTGTCTCCTTCAATACCGGCACCCAACACATGAGCGCCAGTAGCAGATGTGGAGGCCCGACTTGTTTCTGGCTCGGTACTCTCTGCTATTCTCCTAACTCCCCCTCGACTATTGATTATTTCTCGCAACGTTGCGAGAGAACGAGTTGGAATTTGAGCGGGGGGAGTAGCATCATCATCATCATCATCATCATCATCATCATCATCATCATCATCATCATCATTATCATCAACATTATCAGGAGATGGTATATTTAGAGGTGAAAGATTTGCAATATGCGTTTCCTCAGTTTCCCTATCTCCTGCTTCTTCTATCTCAGGCCCTTTACCCGCATCGCCCCTCTCATTTTCATTTTCCCTCTGCTCTCCCCTTAGACCTAACCTCTTGGGGTTGGCTCAATGGGCAGGCGCAGCTGGTTCTGGCTGTGCCATAGGAGCATCTCTCTCTAAGTATTGCCTAACGGCTTGAGATTTTGGATCGGCGTAAGCGAGTAGCTCTTCTGGTATAGGCCTGACTTGGATTTCGGGGGGGAGAGATAGGATCGTGAAAGTACTTTATTTGAAAAGCTCTCATCCCGACTTCATGATCTTTGTGTCGGATTTTCGGAATTTGCGTCAGGCAGTGAGATATGATGAGCTGAAGAAAACGCTGGGCTGGGACAAATTTTCTTGCTCGTTTTGTCCCTTTTACCTGGATAACCTCTATCAATTCGTTCCATAAATTCCAAGCGTAGTTGTGGTTGCGGTCGTAGGGTAAGCTGTGAAAGATCCGTATTATCCAGAGACTTGCTCGGTCAGCTCTGGAGGCTTTGATAGTAAGGTAGCGGTCAAGTATTGAGTACATGTAGTACCAGTGCCCTAGGAGCTTTCAGCGAAGAATTCAGAGGCTTTTATGAATTGCCCATCATAACCCAACTGTTCGATTTCTCTACATATTTGTTCCTCTGGCAAGTCTTCATCGTATTCAGGACGGCCAGGGAAATCACCGCGGCGAGGGAGACGGAGAATGTGACGAAATTGTTGGAAGGGAATTTTGATAGTGTTGTCCTCAATGTCACCAGTGATGTGAATGTTGTTTGGGTCGGGGTGATAGGTATGGGTATGCCAGAATCGCTGGACATAGACTTGGGGTGGACGGGGTCTGGGTCGGCTGGTTAGGGCATATACGATTCGATGGCCCAGAAGGATTTCTTCGACCACGCAGTTTGATAGGCGGATGGATGGTTTTCCTCGGTTTTATTGAGAAAAGATGGGTCTAGAAGGAAGTTGTTGGGTTTAATGGGCAGCCACATTTGTTTGGGGAATATTTGTTCTGATGGTCTAAGGGGTAGGGCTACGGATCTGGAGGTGATTTCCTCATCAGAGTCTTGGTTAGGGTTTGAGTGCTGAGGGCTCGAGAGTGCTACATTTTCTCCTGATTGCGAATGAGATGCCATTGTACCTGTCAAAGTAATTGAAAGTCAATATATGTGTTTGTAGGGAATATTTGACTTGTTCAGAGATGTTTCTTAAAATTAAACTGATTTGTTAATGGGCTTCTACAGAAGACTTGTCGGTAAGAAAAGTTCATCTGAAGAACCGAAGTCTGCAAGACTAGTCCCAACTCAGATTAATTCATGAGAAACAGCCTTAGACAAGATATAAAAACCTCTGAACGAGTGAACTTTCAAGTGAGCTCAACACTTTGAAAAATCAGACTTAGAAAAATTTTGCCAAAACTTGCGGATGAAGTGTCATCCGAGAGTTGCAACTCTCGGATGAAGCTTTGACTGAAAGTTTGGTTTTGAAATTTATTTCTAAGTCATGAAAGACCCTAACCTGCGGTTGAAGTGTAATCCGCAAGTTGGAAGTTGCGGATGGGCCTTTGGCCGCAGGTTTAACTTAGAATTTTCATAAACATGTTGCTCTGTAGGTGACTTGCGGATGGAGTGAAAGTTGTGACTCGCGGATAAGTCTATTTTCACATGTTTGGACTTGGACATTTTGGCCTTTGAAAAATTTGTTCATGTGGAGGTTTAACCACGGGTTGAAACTCACAGACGAGTTATTATGCCTTTTTAACTTAGTGAATTGTCCTTTCTTGCGGATGAAGAGGTGTCTGCGAGTTGCAACTCGCGGACAAGGCATTAGCTGCAGGTTTTAATTTAGGCAATTTTTAAATTCCACAAACAACTTTCACAGATAAGATTTTCGATCAAAAAGTTAATTTTACAAAAACCCTTTGGGTTTCTTAACCACAAAGATAAAACCATTTCACACTGAAAAACCCTTCTTTAAGGTCGATTAAGTGCAGAGATTCCAAAGTAAATAGGTGATAAATGTATAAAATCAAAATGTATACTCACTTTGGTGCACGAAATCGCTTTAAAACACTTCAAAATCTAAGAAGGATGATGAAACAGTTGAAATCTTTTGAGTTCTTAATGAGTGTGTTCTCGAGGGAAAGTTGAAGAAGAAGATGAAAGTGAAGTTTTAGGTGGTTATATACACATTTTGAAAAACCGGTTCTCCCTAAACCTGGTTAGGGAACCCGACCCATGCCCATATCAACAAAATATCTCACTTTCTAAATTATTTAACATTAAGAAAAGAAAAACGTAATTAAATAAAAAAAATCTAATTAATAAAAAAATAAAAATCTTTTGTTGAATTTTCTTTTAAAAAAGTAATAAACAAAACAGACAAAAATTAAATCTTTTTGGATTTTCTTTTTAAAAAAATAATAAACAAAACAGACAAAAATTAAATCTTTTTGGATTTTCTTTTAAAGAAACTAACATACCCAAAATTAAATTTAAAAAAAGAAATAAAATAAAATCTTTTTGGGTTTTCTTTTAATTAAACTAACAAGCTTAAAAAAATAAAAAAATTAAATAAACTTAATAAAAAATATTAAACACACTAATTAAAAAATAAACACACCAATTTAATTAACTCACTTTCTCCCCCTTCGAGTGTGCATAAATGGAAGTTTAAACACTCGGAGACTTACCTGGATGCCTTCCGATGACAGAAAAATTAAATTAACACAACGATTATAATTAACTAATATAACCACGAAACATAAGTTATTATAAAATGTAACATTCGCGGAAAGAAAATCGGTCTTCTAAGAGGGCAGATAAACTTTGCAAAAATGTTGCATTTTTAAATAAATTAAGTTAACAAATTCAGCATACCTAACTTGTTCACCAGAAAATTAAAACGTTTTTCATCCAAAGGTTTTGTGAACAAGTTAGCTATCTGATTTTCAGTGTTTACGAAATGTAATTTTACGGTACCTTCTTCAACGTGATCTTTTATAAAATGGTACCGGATTTCTATGTGTTTAGCGCGAGAGTGTTGTACAGGGTTACCTGTAATGACTATTGCACTCATGGAGTCGCAATAGATGGGAATCCAACTAAGTCTGAAACCGTAGTCTCGGAGTTGAGTGCGCATCCATAGCAGTTGAGAGCAGCAACTTGCGGCAGCAACGTATTCTGCTTCAGTGGTGGACAGAGAAACGCTGTATTGTTTCTTCGATGCCCAACTTACCAGTTTGTCTCCGAGGAACTGGATGTGTCCCGATGTACTCTTTCTGTCATGTTCGCAACCTGCATGATCTGCATCTGAGTAGGTAGTTAGTTCGAAACTAGTTCCTTTCGGATAACAGAGACCAAGGTCAAGCGTGCCTTTTAAATAACGGAAAATACGTTTTACGATAGCCAAATGTGACTCTTTAGGGTCAGCTTGAAATCGAGCACAAAGTCATGTAGCAAACATTATGTCCGGTCTACTAGCAATTAAATACAATAAGAAACCGATCATTCCTCGATAAGCCGTGACGTCAGTGGGTTTACCCATTGGATCGGCATCAGGCTTTGAGGAAATGGACATGGGAGTTTTCATAGACGTACAGTTTTCCATCTTAAATCTCTTTAGGAGATCATGGATGTACTTTGACTGGTTTATGAGAATCCCGTCGGGAAGTTGTTTGACTTGTAATCCGAGGAAAAAGTACATTTCCCCCATCATACTCATCTCGAACCTCAATTCCATTAATTTTGAAAATTCTTCACAAAGTAAAGGTTTTGTAGATCCGAAAATCCATCTACGTAAATTTGAACGAGTAGAATGTCATTACCTTGATGCCGTATAAACAGAGTTGTGTCAACCGTACCTTTGGAGAAACCGGAATCGAGCAGGAACTCAATTAGACTGTCATACCATGCTCGAGGTGCTTGTTTCAAGCCATATAGAGCTTTGTCGAGAGCATAGACATATGATGGTTTTGACTCATCGGCAAAACCTTCAGGTTGAGAAACGTACACCTCCTCCTTTAGAATTTCGTTGAGAAACGCCGTCTTCACGTCCATCTGGTAGACTGTGAAGTCTTTGTGTGCTGCGTAGGCCAGGAAGATGCGAATTGCTTCAAGTCTGGCTACAGGAGTGGACGTCTCATCATAGTCATTTCCTTCTTGTCGTCGATACCCTTTAGCCAGAGTCTGGCTTTGTTGCGGATGACAATCCCGTTCTCGTCGCGTTTGTTCTTGAAGATCCATTTTGTGCTGATGATGGACCGATCCTTTGGTCGTGAGACTAACCTCCAGATGCGTAGGCATTCAAACTGATGTAGCTCATCATGCATTGCGTTCACCCAGTCTGGATCTCGTAGCTTTGGTTATGGTTGTGGGTTCGACCTTACTTAGGAATGCAGCGACTAAGCATTCAACATTGGTAGCTCTTCTGGTTCGAACCGGAGCAGACTTATCCCCAATGATTTGAGATTCGGGATGGGATAAGGCACGTTTGCGTAGAAGCGGTACGAGGTCGTCTGCGGATTGGGGTGAATCAGATGGGGTTGAATAAGTTTGAGGAGCATAAACCGGTGTCGAAGGTTCTGGGGCTATATCTAGGTTTAGGTTAGGAACAGAAGAACCGGTTGGGGATTTGGGAGATGTAGGTGTGGTGTCAGTAGGTGTAGGCTCAGATATGTCAAGGGTAGGTGCGCTTGGACTGACTTTATTTGTATCTGCATCAGATTTAGTAAGAGAGTTAGTACTAGACTTTAGTGTCTGGATATAAGAGTTCAAATAATGAGTTTAAGTCTAGATCATCTTCTCCGATTTGACGTAGCAGAGGTGGATGCAGATAACGTCTGAGTCGGTTCAGACGATTGTTGAGGAACCGGTTTTGAATTGATGTGTTCAGAAACGATCTCGGACTCAGCTAAATCATCGAATGTGATGTTCACACTCTCATTAAGTGTTCTAGTCTGTTTGTTGTACACCCGGTAGGAGGCTGAGTTCTTGGATTATCTGATGAATACAGCTTCGTCTCTTTTCGCGTCGAACTTACCGAGATTATCTTTGTCGTTCAGAATGAAACACCTGCAACCAAAAACACGAAAGTTTTTGACATTAGGTGCACGTTTATTAATAATCTCATAGAGTGTTTTTCCAAACCGTTTGTTAATGATGGATCGGTTTTGAGTGTAGCACGTAGTGTCCACAGCTTCAGCCCACAAGTGTAGAGGAAGCTTCGAGTATGTGATCATGGAGCTAGCTGCTTCAACTAGAGTTCGATTCCGTCATTCTACAACTCCATTCTGTTGAGGAGTTCTGGCAGCGGAATATTGGTGGGTGATACAAACGGAATCTAGAAATGTGGTTAACTCCATTTTTTTGAACTTAGTTCCGTTGTCCGTACGGATGGTCTGGGCTTGAAGTTGGAGGTTGACTCGGGTCTTCTTCAGTAATGAGATGATCAATTCTGGTGTCTCATCCTTCGTGCGTAGGAACTTTACCCAAGTGTAGCGTGAGAAATCATCGACCATCACCAGGATATACTTCTTGGCATTGATGCTCTGAATGCGCATCAGACCACACAAATCCATGTGGATAATCTCTAGGGGTTGTGTAGTGTTGGGAACTGGCTTTGATTTGTGTGAGGCTTTCTTGATTTTACTCTTTTCACAGGCTGCACACAGTTGATCTTTGTCGAACTTCAGCTCCGGTAGACCTCTTACAAGTTTATTAGATACGAGATTGGTTATGTTCTTGAAATTCAGATGAGAAAATCTCTTGTGTCATAACCAAGACTGTTGAGATGAGGTCTTGGAAAGTAGACAAATTGTCTTGTTGACCTTGACTTTTGAAAGGTCGATGATGTATTGGTTGGACCGTCGAGTGCTGGCGAGAATCTCCTTACTCGTTGGAGATCGAATACTGCATCGTGTGGCTTTGAATGAGACCTCAAGTCCTTTATCACAAAGTTGGCCAATACTAAAGATATTGTGGCCAAGACCTTGGACATAGGATACTTGAGTTATCTTTAGATTTTCCATTTCAAGATCTCCAAAGCCACAGATTCGAGCAACACCGTTGTTGCCGAATATCATCGAACCATCACCAGTTGGCGTGTAGTTGGATAGAAGATCTTGTCGGCCAGTCATATGCCGTGAGCATCTAGAGTCTAGAATTCACACACTGTTTGCCTGGAAGTAAATGTCAGATCAGTGTGTGAAGATTGAGGAGCTGGTTTTGAACGTGTTCAAAAGCTGTTGAAAATGTGGAACGGGTCATAATCCGAGGTGATCAGAAACCAATGTCTGCAAGACAGTTAAGTGACTTTTGGTACCCAAATTGGACGGAATTTGAGTCCAGATGGATTAGCGTTTATGGTAGGATTCTTAATGAGAGAACCACCATCGGTCTTAGAGATAGTACACTTAATGTCTTTGTTTGCAGAGATGCAATTTTAAGGAATCCAAATAGACTTATATCTGATAGGTCAGTTAGATTCCTTTTTAACCTTTTGTTTAGGTTTGCAGCGGCGTCTATGTTTGAGTATAGGAGCATAATTTAACAATGTAGGTCTAGACAAACTTTACGGTGTTTTGGACAAATTAAACAACTGTTCAAACGAGTATGCATTAAACGGAATAGTGTTCGAAACATTACAATCATTCAAAATAGTATTGGAATGTAAATCAACCACACGTTTGTCTTTAATTACATCAGAAATTAAAAACTTTGAAAATTAAAAACTGATCCTTGACTCTTGACTTTAGATGCCGTCTTTTGATTTGTGCCCTTTGGTCTTACTCGATATATAGAAATGAAACGAACATGGTTGTTAGCTTTCATAGATTTTGAATTAGTAGACTGTGTGTGCGATTTCTGTTTCCGAGAATTTTGTTTGCCTTTATTGCTAGAAGCAGTAGAATTTCCGGGAACAGATTTAGAAGTGTTGCCAACATGTTCCGAGATAGGTACGACCATCGGGGCTTTTCCTTTGTTTATTTCTAAGAGATGTTGTTTTCATAAAATTGAGTTTGTGTCGCTGGATGGAGTTGAAATTGTCACCTTAGAGTTGTTAGTGACAGAAACTTGTTTTTCTAAACTATGTTGATTAGAAACAAGTTGAGATTCTAGTCCCTTAATTGTGGCTAGAAGCTGATCTCGTTCTTTGTCAAATGAATTGGCATCAAGTTTGAAATTTTGTTCTCGAACTGAAAACTATCGTATTGCCTCATTATACTCATTCTCTTTTCTTAAAAAATTGTTTCTGTCTGAAACAAACAACTCTTTGGTTTCTTTTAACGTTAACTCAAGGTCATGGAATTTACCAACATTTAGTTAAGTGTCAGCCATAGAAGAATTAAGTCGAGCAATTTCGGCTTTTAGATCTAATAATTTTTGTGTAAAACCTATCCGTTCTTGCTCAAAATCTCGTGTTGTATTTTCTAATTTATGTTTTAGATCAGAAGCCTGATGTTCTTGAACAGAATATGGTACATATTCACAAGGTTTTGGCAAGTTTGGATCAAGTGGGATCTCTTTTGGTTCAAAAAATTCATCTTCTCGAAATGTTTTATCTAATTTTCCTTGAAGAGAATCGTAATTTAACCAGTTATAAACAAATTTAATTTCTTTTATATCAGGGTCTGCTCGTTTTTCTTCTTCTTCGGTTAGCACTTCTGGCAGGTTTATGTGATAAGGCATTTTAAAACCGCAATCCATGGTCTCAACATCATATTAAGGATCATGTTGTATGTTGACCATTTCGTGCATGACTCCACAACCGGTATATCCTACACCATCTTTAGTCTTAAACTTTCTAGGTTTATACATATTTATAGTTTGATCAGTTTGACCACATTTGTAAAACCAATCTTCCATGTCTTTGAGTTTTTCGTTTAATTCTGTTTTCTCAGCCATGACACAGTGATTGTTGTAATCACTGTGGGATTTTTCAGACTTAAGCACTTGATGATCGTATTCTAATTTGCACAGTTTAGCTGTTACATCTTTGGTCACAGTACTAGTCTTAGATAGATCATCTTGTAACACTAAAATGTTTGTTTTCAAATAAGACGTTTCATTTCGAGCATCCCGAAGGGCAGTTTGACACACTTTTAGCCTTTTGGCCTCTTTACGTAAAATCTTTAATTCAACAAGAAATTTGTTAGGCAGAGAACTTACCTCTTCATATGTGGAAGATCCCTGCTTGAACTAGCGTCTTGAGCCATCAATGAGACTTCAAGTGCTGGAATCGTATCTTCTGCTGGCTGAGTGTCGGCAATGAAACACATGGGATCTGCAACATCCTCTTCATTATCGCTGTCTTCTAACCAGTGTTCCTCTTTAGTGAACAAAGCTCGACCAACATTCCTTTGCTTAGCGAGATTGTACTTCGTCTTGTAGTAGTTCTCATTCTTTTGCTCCGGAAGACGACATTCACGAGAAAAGTGGTCCGGTTTACCAGAGTTAAAACATCCTTTCTCTTTGTCTTCAGTCTTTTGTTCTACCTCCTTTGGTTTCTCAGCTGCTTCCCTCTTGTCGTCATACTTTTTGCTCTTGGTCTCACGTCGAAGCTTGTTGGACGAATTGGGAAACTTCTTATGGAATGCATGTGTGAGTAATGCAATTTGCTTTTGAATTCATATGCATCAGGATCATTGTCAGCATCGTCATTGTTAGACTCAGAGGACTCAGTCAGAATTTTGAGGAGTTTAGCAGCTTTGGAGGACTTTAGTTTCTTATCTATGAGAAGGGCAAGGGTGTCAGTTGTGGTGGTTTCCTCTGGCTTCTTAGGTTCAAGCTTACCTGAGACTTCAGACTGATAGACTACGAGACTATCAAATAGATCATGTATGCTGATGTCATTTATCTCACGAATCAACCAAAAGAATTGTTTCCATTCTGGTTTCAGAGAGTTCACAAACTTCCTATTCAGTTCTACTTGAGATTTGTTGACTCCATTCTTTCGGAGTTCATTCATCAGCGTGCAGTAACGGTGATACGTGGTCTCCAGAGTCTCTCCATCTTTTGCGGAAAACATGTCATAGATGTTTAACGCATTTGCTTCACGTTACTTGGCATTCTGATCATTTCCTTGCATTTGTCTCTTAATTTCTTCCCACATTTCTCGGGCAGTCTTAAAACTGTCCATGCTAATGTAGATATCATCCGGAACAGCCTGGGTGATAAATGAGCGAGCTATCCTATCAGCCTTAATCCGGTTGAGTTGCTCCAGCGTATGAACTATCTTAGGAATTTCCTCGTTTCCGGAAACAGCTCGAGGTGTTTGAGGTGGAGTGATTTGAGCTGGACCATTGTAGATGGAGTCTAGAATGTCGTTAGCTCACTACAACAAAATGAACCTAAAGCAACATGAATAAAGTGTTGTGTTAGGCCTTAAAAGTGTTGCTACAGGCCTAATGCGACACTTTATGTAGTGCCACCTTAGCCAACGTCACCTTAGGTCTAAAGCGACACTTTCACTAGATAATGCAACACTTTTCAAAAGTGTTGCCATTATTTTATAAATGCAACACTTTTTGTATTCTAAAGCAACACTTTTTAATATGTTGCCATTATTTTATAACTGCAACACTTTTTAAATGCAACACTTTTTATTCTCTAAAACAACACTTTTAATTTATTGTTACGAGCTTATAGCAACACTTTACTTATCAAATGCAACACTTATCAAATTGTGTCATTATGTAAATGCAACACCATTATCAATCTATTGTAACACTTTTCTTATTCTTTTTTATTTAATACAAATACAATAAATTACTATATTGATTTGTAATATAATACCAAATTCAATAATATGAATTAACATTAAAAATAATATCATATTATTCAAATTGTATTCCAACAATATTAAGGTCTAACAAAAAATAACCATAATGAAATGTACAAGCAACACAAAAAAAGTCGATTACAATCCCAAAACATATATTCTTAAATCCTAGACTTGAAATTTCTTTCATATGAAGTCGTTGCTTCATTTCATCATCTTTGCATATTCCAAAAGAACTTAGCCTGAAACATACAAAACCAACACACAATATTGTTAGTGTGTTTGGTAATTTAAATGATTGAAAAAAAATTATAAAGCAGAAAATCTCTGAAACATGCACTTCGAATGTAAACTAGTGACCTGTGTGTATTGAGTCCGAGACTAATGAAAACATGATTGCAGCAGCCCCTAAGCATGAAATAGCATATTAGTAGTGTGTGAGTGTGTGTGTGTCCTTCATTTAAAAACAACCCCAACATAGAATATTAGTAGTGTGAGTGTGTGTGTCCTTCATTTAAAAACAGCCCCAACAGCCTAAAATGAATGAAAAATGAAATGTATTTGTGTGTTTAATGTGCTGCGAAACAGAAAGATAAAAGTCACACACTTGTATGCAGCAACAACTATCTATATTCAAGTGCGTGCATCTTACGTTATGAACTCAAGTCAATAAATAGGAACCAAGCAAATTTAACAACTTACGTTATGAACTCAAGTCAATAAATAGGAACCAAAACTCAATCTTATGTAAAAAAAACATGACTAATTACCTTATGCACTTAACCCATAACCCGAATAACCCTTTCTGGTTTTTTTTACAAAAAATCTACCCAGAATAGCAATCAACTTTGCTGAAATTGCATGATATGACAACAAACTATCAAATTGAGTCGTTTTTAATGAAGCCTTCCTTAAAAATCTTGTAAAAACACCATTTCTATAAAAATATTACATTCAAGTAGAGGTAGTGAGAGCCATAAATAGAGGTTTTATCCAACACATTCAAGTACAGTAACTTAACATATTATAACAATAATCAAATGCAAACATCACAAGTATAGGAACTTGACATATAGACATAATTGAGAATTGAAACCTATAGAGTATTCGACAGACACATAAATAAGAGAAATTCAATTCTTGCAATTATCTTATGCATAGATCATTTGATAAATGTTAAAATTTTTGTGAAACGTAAAAGATCTCATAATTAAGAAAGACCAGTTATAAAAGTGTAGCTAACATGAAATTAAAGTTAAGCATCGATCGCATCTTGCTTGAAACTCTCTGATTTGTGCAGAATCTGCACAAAATAGCAATTTAATACACTGAAATTGCGTACTATGGCAATGATCTTTCAAATTAAGCCAATTATCGATAAACTTTCACAACACAACAAAAACTTTCATTTGACGCCCAATTTTGACGAGACTTTTTGTAACAAATCTAAAATCTTAAAAAGTATCAAATACATATACACATTTCAACATTCATTGATATTTTATACTTTTGGGAATTATCATACCAAAAGTTTTCAAAAAAATAGATAGAACCACATAGATAGAGTACTATTACCATTAAACACATCTTAAACTCTCATTTTAGATGCAAATGACATATAAAAACTAATATGATGTTCATTTTATAACATACAACCAAGAAAGGGTTGGAAAAAGAACTACTGATTTAGAATGATTTTACCTTTCATTAGTGGCTCCTCTGCTTTCTCAGAAGGTCTTGAAAATAAAGCTCTGGAATACTTTCATATAGCCCGGTTTATTACTAAATAACCTGGTCCAAAACGTATATTTTTTTTTAAATAATTTTTTTGTCTAATCTATTTCCAACATAAAAGCAGTAGCAAATTAGAGTAGAGTATCTATGTGTGTCTTTCACTTAAAACAGCAGAATTATGATACGTACATACATATACTATATATATATATATATATATATATATATATATATATATATATATATATATATATATATATATATATATATATTGTATGTATGTATGTGTGCGTGTGTTTGTCTCAAACAACCAACAGCAACAGAAAGTGGATGTGTGCAGTGTGTCTTATTAGCAGCAAATAAGAGTGAAAAGTGTGTGTATTAGAGCTAGAAACATAGTGTGCACCGTGTGTATTATATAGCCATTAAGAAGACGCAGACACTATTTATCAACTAACCTTTCGATCTGGGTCGAACTAAATTTCGTCAACCATCAGTCCTCTCTCGTCTACAAAGTACAAAACAGTAAATGAGATTCAGTTTTAACTTATATTTACAAGTTCATGGCTTTGGTAGCATATCACGATTCAAGAAGACAATTTCCAATGAGATTTGGTTTGAACTAACCTTTTCACAAAGCATGAACCATCAAAAAGTACCTAAGAAACTAAAACAAACCAACAGTATTGAGATATACTTCCAAGGCAAGACCTCATGCAAATCTATATAATGAAAATGTACAAGCAATTTAACAAGCTGTTAGATGTGATATTTTAGAAGCGAATCCAATTTCAAACGTTAGTACCCTGCTTCAACTTAGAACCGTCTAATTAATTAAAAAAAAAGATTATTTAAGAGGCCATAATTCTACTTGCAGACAATTATAAATGAAGATAACAACTAAATCATGCTCGTCAACTAAAAAACACAATAAAAATCAAGCTAAAAATAATAGCTTAAACATTCATCCAACCCTTATTGTAGATGATATAATCAAACAACACATGGCTACTAGTTTATGAATAATCATGAATTGATGATGTACTGAACAACTAAAATATTCATAGTCTGCAATTCAAAAACAACCTCCATGATCAATGTTTGACACAAAATAACTACTGTGTGTGTTGGATTAATAAAGTTTAGTTTCTAAATACTATATTTTCTCTCCTTTATCTTCTGCACTTCGACATATATACACAAACAGAAAGTTCTGCACACATACATGGATGCTTATTTGCAATCTGATTGTAAGCATTTAATGGATATGGACGGCCCAACAGGGGTGTCGTATATGTTAAACATACAGTTCTGCACACATACATATATACACCCACTTCATCTGTTTCATATTTAAATTTGCATAAGCTGTACAATTACAATTCATTCTGCAGACCATCTCACAAAAATATGAGATAGAGATTGTCAAAGAGATTAGGCTTCTTCCATGGAACTCAAATCATTAATTTCTTGGAATATAATTGATAATTTTTTTGTAGTCTAGTGTTAACTGATTATCAAAAATAAATTTTGCAAATAAATGAAGCAATTGTCAAACTATCACACAACAAAACCACTAGTTCAATTTCATACACTTTTACAGCTCAGTACCTTGTCATAAAAAAAAACCAAATCCTATCTCATATATCAAGTCATCAATTGGAAGCCCAATCAACTTATGTTCCATGGACATTTGAATCACAAACTACAAAAATCTGGAAAATATACGCAATATTTAAGGGTAAACCATTACCTAGAGAAACTGAAATCTGAAATCTGGATGGAAAAGGGGTCAATCGTTGGATGGAAAAGGAACGAAGGCAGTGGCATGGAGAAACTGAAATCTGGATGGAAAAGGGGTCAATCGTTGGCAACAGCAATGGTGAGGACGGTTGCCATGAAAAAGCATGTATTTAGAGTATAAGTCAGATTTACAAATCGAGAACTACAAGAAATCAAGAACAGAAACAAAATGAGAAATTTAAAGAAGATATTTCATCAAAACTCACCTATAAATCGCTATGCAAGAATGTTCGGAATCGTTGGATAGGAAATTTTAGAACAATGAGTCATCGTGGTATATTTAAGGCTGAGAAAGAAGGGAGATCTATGATTACACATTCAATAAAATTAAAAAGATATGCAGATCTATGATTATACATATGAAAGGGAGGCTCTCGAGTAAGCGATACATGAGAAGAAAGAGAGGATATGAACATTAAGAGAGAACCCAAGATGAGAGATAGAAATTAACGTAACAGAATTGAGAGACTTGGAATCGAGTGAGATGAGAACAGGAACATGACCATGGCTGACCAAAATATCGAGTGAGGAGAAAGTAAGAGAGAACCTACCGAAGATCGATTGTGCAGCGGCGGCGGTCACTGGCGACGGCTGCGGTGGGCTGGCCGAAGAAGGTGAGGGGGTGGGGTTTGTGCGTGAGGACGAGGGAGGAAGAAGGGAGGGATGCGTGTTGAAACGTGTTTTAGGTTAAGGTAGAAATTAGAACTGAGGTAGATAACTAGATATTAGAACAAATACAAACTAGATTAATACTCACATATTCATAAAAAAAATTTGTTATAAATTAACTATTTATAACGTGGTGGAATCTCTTAAGAACCTATTGTTTTTTAAATTAAAATACAATAAGAACCAATAAAAAGATGATATACAAATAAAATTATTGAGTCAATGGTAAAATATGATAACTCTAATCAATGTTGAAGTCAATACTGTTAAAATGTGATTCAAAATATTTGAATTATTGATTTAAATATAGGACCGTTCCGACCATATTTCGAATTTATGGATACATAAAATGACTAATGATTGTAATTTTTTTAATCAGAATTATGTTTAATCAAATGTTTGTATGTTTTTTTTATTATATTTGATTGACATTGAAACTCAAGCTATTTTTCTTTTTGTTATTTAAATATTAAATATTTTTTTCATCATCGACATCTATTTTTACTAAACGAACATATTGATAAAAAATATTTGTTGCCGCCGCCGCTTTGCGCAGGTACCCTACTAATATATATATATACTTGTGATATTTTAAATTTGTAACCAATTTTCTAAGTGCAATAAAAAAATAAAACATGTACTATCAATCTTGTATTTTATTAATCTTAACAAATCAGACATTGAGCTTTTGTGTGTATTTTTTTAATCAAAATTACAAAAAAGAGAAGAAACAGTATAGTCAACATTTAAAAACATGTCATATTTTTTTCATTATAAATGCAACACTTAAAAAATGTTATATGTTTTTAAAAATGTGTTGCATTTTTTCATTATAAATGCAACACTCTAAAAATATGTTGCATTTTTTTCATTATAAATGCAACACTCTAAAAATGTGTTGCATTTTTTTTTTTGAAATATGCAACACTTTAAACAAATGTTGCAATTTTTAGTAAAAATTGCAACACTTTAGAAAATTGTTGCAT
This sequence comes from Centrapalus pauciflorus, assembly GCA_020465985.1. Classification (NCBI taxonomy): domain Eukaryota; kingdom Viridiplantae; phylum Streptophyta; class Magnoliopsida; order Asterales; family Asteraceae; genus Centrapalus; species Centrapalus pauciflorus. Next base: position 240,011 of record JAANYP010000607.1, on the reverse strand, counting down.
TTTTTTTAGTAAAAATGGAAACACTTTAAAAAAAGTGTTGTATTAAATCATTATATGCAACACTTATTGTCAATGTGTTGCTTTAGAGTGAACTTAAATAAAAAAGCAACAATTTTTAAAAGTGTTGCATCAAAAGTGTTGCATTAGCTTCAAATGTAGTAGTGGCTAGCTCTTGACATTCTATGAAATCGAGATTTCCACAGAGTGTAGTGTCCCCGATACAGAGTTGGAGGCCTGACGTCAGATCCCATAGTGAGAGTGTCGCGGTTCATGATGAAAGCTTCTTTGGACCGAGATTGGAAAGTTATTATAGCCTTAATTGTGCAAACACACTAAGTGAGATTCAACAAAAATTCTAAGTTATATGAAGAGAAACTCACGGATGACGTATGATCTGAGAGTTATGACTATCGGATGGAGTTGTGGATGGGGGACTTAGAATAAATTGAATCAGAGTTGGGTTTGCTATGTGATCCGCAAGTAGGAACTTGCGGATGATGAGGATCCGCGAGTTGTAACTCACGGGTGAAACAGCAGATGAAAATCAACTTAGGAAAACTTGTGGAGTGTAGAGTGTGTGCTTTGTGATCCGCAAGTAGGAACTTGTGGATGTAGTGGTAAGTACTTGCGAATGAAGCAGGAGGCATAAAAATACTTAGCAAAAAATAAACAGATAACACACAACTCAGCTATATCCGAGAGTTTAACTCTCGGATGATGAACTGTTCTTGAATGCAATGAATTTTAACAGAAATTTAGCATAGATCTGAATGATTTTGAATCAGATATACTTTCTTTCATGAATTTGTGATTAAATAGTAAGATGTTCACCCGAAGGAATATAGTATCAAACGACATTTAACCATAAACAGTTCAGAAATTTCGATTTCAAAGATCAAACAGAGGCATTCTTCATAGAACAAGAAGAACTTTTCAAGAACTTTAATAATTTTCAGAAAAAATGCAGAATTTTTAAGCAAAAATTTTAAAAATCAGAAATTTATAAACACTTTAAAACCAATCTTTAGGCTCTAATACCAATTGTAATTCCCATATTAGAAGCATTCAATCAACATTCAACAATATAATCAATAATATCATAAACATGAAGAACACGATGAAGAATGTATAAATATTATGATGAATAATAAGAAAATTCAAAGATTAGATAAACCTTAATTGCTTTCCAGTCCACGTACGTACAATGAGCTGAATGGTTACATATGAAAATCTAAAACAAACTATTTATAAGCAAGTAAATGGATCTAAACTATCCATACCCATGGGTTACCCTTTTGGTCTTTTAACCCATTTACAATGAACTTTGAAACCTTACAAATTGAACACAAAACTAAGTTTGATTTATTACAATTTGAACCCTGATACTATCGCAACTTCTAGATCTAAAAATGCTAAGTGTTTAAATTCGGATGAACCAAATTTCGGATGCATGAGAACCGAATCTCGGGTAGGATTGAAATTCGGGTAATGTGATCCGAATTTCTGGTAGGATAGAAACTCGGATGGAATGGTGTATGTAAGGTCTACCTAACACAGATCTATCTAGACGCGGAACCGTCAACGAGTGCGGAATCCTCGTTAACGGGTAGACGGTAACAACACTCACCAGAAACACGGAGACTATCAACGAGCTGCACGAACTACACAAGAACGCACCTACTAGAAGATTCTCTCCGAAACAATGCTAACACTGATGATAAACTCGAAATCGCTCTTTGCTTAATCTCTCTCGAATTCTGCAAAAAGTCTGATAATTATTCAAGTCTATCCCTAATCATAGAGGCTAATTCGAGTCTGTCATAGGCCAAACTCGAATCCGGCCCAAGGCCCATTCGAGTTTGTCCTCACTGACACTCTCGAATCTGCCTCGTATCACATTCGAATCTGCCTAATTGACTTATTCGAATCTGACCTATATTCGAATCCTAGTCCTTTGAGGATTCGAATTTACTCTTTCAAATAATTAACTTAGTGTAGAAACTTATGTTTTCAGCTTATGCTTGAAATTATCTTTGAACTTTATGTTTGAACTTCTTGTAATACGTTACATCAAGTTCAAACATACAATCAATAACTGTCAAACATATATACACATATATATCAAACACTCGTTAATTCTCAATACTTTGAATATTACTTAAACCAAAATGTTAGATCGCTTAGACTGCTATCGTCACACAAGGTGTACCAACAGACTCCCCCTTGACGATAGCTTCTAACTATTTACATCTTGTTTTAGTACTAGATCTATATATACTACTACCTGCGTATATACCAGCATCTATACATACCCTGACAACTTTTTGGAACTTTCTGGCTTCACCATCCTTCATGAAAGAAGATATGTTGACCATGAAGCTTCTTCAGATCTTCCTTTGACAGATTCATCAGATGCAGAGGATCATACACTCTCAAAAGAACTTTGTCGTCTTGATCCTCCATGATGGCTTCAGCAGTTTCATTATCAAGGTACCACCATTTCATGTTGCTAAAAATATCTTGAGGCATCTTCTTCATTGGCACCCTTCTTAAGCATTTGACAGGCTTGTAAACCATTTTTGCCCATGGTCGTCCTGTATGAGGATCTATCCTTGAAGTATCCTCGACTCTTTTTCCTGAGCTTGGTTTGAGTCTCTCAAACCTACCAGATCTCCCTTCTCGTCTGACTATCTTAGCGATCACTTCAGCATAGGGATCATTTCCGATATTGATTAACTCTTTCCATGCAAGCTCTTTCACCTCTACCTTCGGCAATGTATTGAACACTTTAAGTTTGCGCCTTAGGTATTGGAGACCATCTCTTCTCTTTAGAATGAAAAGCTGCAGTTCCCTGTCGAAGAACCAGCTAATAATACCTCCAGAGAAGTTTTCTGCACCTGGAATCCTCATCGACTTCTTTATTTTTGGCTCAGTCTTCTTTTCTTCCTTGTGGAACCAAAGATTTAGCAATTCAGCTCTGGTCGGCTCTCTTTCAGCCTCTTCCAACTCTGAATCATCTACCGAAGCCACTTTGATGTCATCAATATCTATCACGTGTTGATCAGTATGCTCATATAATTCTGTGACAGGCTGTGATTGAATAATTACTTCATTAACATTGTCGTCTTCATCTATCACAACCTCATCATCAGATTTCCAATCAGCTACCTCTTCTGGCACAAACTCTCCCTCTTCCAGCTCCTCTACATCATCCTCAAAATCAAATTCCAAATCCAATGGCTCTTCATCAATATCCATCAACGCGTCAATTATCTCACGCACTTGACTTTCTGAGACCTTTGATGAACTAGCCTCCCCTACTCCAGCTCCTAATTGACTCGGCTCCCCCTGAGTCTGTGCATCCTGAGCAGCAGAAAAATCTACTGGCTCATTCTGTCTTTGAGTGCTGGGATCATTGCCATGGTCATCTTCATCATTATCATCCCTCGGCCGCTCCACTTGATCACTGCAGGATGTCTCCCCCTGAGCCTTTAGATTTTTCATTAATTGCTCAACCAGGGAGCGCATCGATCTTAGTTCAGCTGCTTGATCAGCGACAAAAGTTTTCAGCTCCAAATTCTCTTCCTGTACTTTGTCCACAATCTTTTTCAGTTCGGCATTTTCATTATCCAGATTTGCATTATGCTTCTGAATCTCACGGATTGCCATCGTTAGGCCTAAGATCTGGATCTGTTGGAAGTCAACTCTATCTTTTAGCTGCAAAAACCTTTGATTTTCTGCGTATGTGGATGAGGTTGATGGGATGGATTGAATTGGAGTCGGAATGATGGGTGATGGGATGTACGGTTCAGCATGTGGTGGTGATGGTGGTATGGTGGATTGAGTAGGTGGAGGTTGGGCTGTTTCAGGCTGTGCTACTGAAGCGGAAGTAGCTCCTTGCATAAAGTGATGACGCTTAGCCCTTTGCCTCGTCACTAATGGAGCGACCTCTTCTTCTTCAAAATCAGAGTCATCAGACTCTTTTGATGCTCGCCGCCTTGAAGCTTCTTCATTCACTACCAATCTCGACCCATAAGTTCCTATCTGAACTGTTGGTTCTGCTGTGACGGACTCTGGAAGTTCAACCTCTATCTCCTCCATATCTTCAGACTCAGTAGCTGACGATGACATGTCATTACCGGTTTGAGGAGGTTGATATTCATCTACTTCCCGAAGCACATCATCTTCTCCTTCCGGAGGCTGTAACAATTGATCAATAAGCTCAGCAGTTATTTCTTCATTTGCATTAGGACCCGCTTCCCATATCTCATGCATCGTTTGACACAACTGATCGGATGTCGGAATAGGTTCTGCTGGTGTACTTGAAGGTCCAGCCTCTTGTGCTTCTTGATGTTGACTGGTAGACGGCCTATTTGCCTGAATTTGACTCGCAGATGGTCTTTGGCGTCTCCTTTGTTGCTGTGCACGCGGCTGTTGATGCTGTTGTTGTGGCTGTCGAAGTTGAACCTCTACTTCACCTGCCCAGTTGGCATTATCCGGTGCTTCAAAGTTTCTGTCTATAACTGCCCCAAACAATGGTCGTTCGACTGGGACTGCTAGCCTTCCTCTGTGCGCAGAGCAGTCAGCAAAAATCCTTTTATCAATAACTGCTACACTTTGAATCTCATTTAGCTGCGGCAAATTAGGCAAGAAGTGCCGGATGAGCATCATTATGAAACGAGGATATAGGAGAAATCGTAGCTGCTCCGGAGCCGTGATTTGGTGAACAAATTCTGAGAAAAACATTTCAGAAAAGTTGAAGCGCCGATTATAAACTAAAGCGATAATCCCGGATTGGATCTTCGAGACAATATAATCGAAGCCAGCTTTCTTGGCCGCAAAACTGACCATAAACTGTAACATCCTCGGATTTAATTTATTGTATTTGAAGATTATTAAGTTTAAATTTGTATTAAGTTAAAATTTTAAGAATGTTTATGTACTTGGATTATGAAAGTTGGTGCGGAATTTGGATTAATTATAAAGTTTGTTGAATTATTTGGATATTTAGAATTTTAAATTATTAAGTGAATATAATTATTTAAATATGAAGGATAATAAATAAAAGATGGAAATCTTTTATAAATCAGTATTAGATGGGATCTGATGAGTTGAGGGATTAAAGGTGTTAAAATGGAATTTTGAAATAAAAGACCAAAGGTCTTTCATTTCCACCTATCACTTCCTCTCACTAGAAATTCTTCTTCTATTCTCTCTCGGCTCTCTCTCTAAAAACGATCGAAGATCACAAAAAGTTAATGTTTGAAGCTGAAAATTTGGATTCAGATTGCATTCAAGGAGCTATAACATCTGCAATTGACGAATTAAGGTAAACATTTCACAAATTCTTCGAAATTGATGGTTTTTAGTTCGGATTTGATAAAATCCGAAATATTAAGTTGGTGTTGAGGATGTTGATGCATGTGTGATATTTTTGTGGATTTGTTTAAATCTAGTGTATAAGATGCTACATATTAAATTTCAGCTTCTGATTCGGCTTATAAGTATAATTTATGGATTTTTAGTGTGTGTTTTAGTGTGTGTTCGAATGGATGAACAAAATTGGTTAAAAAGGGATGTAAATTGGAATGAAAGTGTTAATATTAGTGTTAAAAGTGTTGAAAATAGATGTATTTTAGTTGGCGTAATTTATTTCATGCAAGGAAATAAGTACAAAAATGATGGGATTAAATCTGGAAAATATATAAAACTGCACAAGTTCGAATACAGTAGATCCGAATTCGGATCCGAGAGGAACTCGGATCTGGTCCGAATTCGGATGGGTCCGAACCTCTAATGTACAAAACAGAAAATATTCTAAGTGTTTGAATTTCGGATGTGGTCCGAATTCGGTTGGGGACCGAATTCGGATATGGTCCGAATCTATTTTGGTCCGAAAAGTGGTAATTAAAAATGGCAAAATATTTTAAGTGTTGGAATTTCGGATACGGTCCGAAATTGCCATGATCCGAATTAGGATGTGGTCCGAATTTGGCATAGGTCCGAAATAGGGCATATATTGAGAACCGAATTGGGGGTCCGAATTCGGGTGGGGTCCGAATTCGGACATGGATCCGAATTTGGGATCAAAAATGGTAAAAACTTATAAAAATTAAGTTTTATGGAATTAAACAAGATATTAACACAATGTGTTGTTACAAATGACTTACAGGTCCCTTGTGGTGTTGTTTAACCCACAGTGGGGTACTTGGTTGATCCGGTTGAAATCCCGAGGAGAAATAAAATTTGATTAAAGATAATAACGCACCCACTGTGAGTACCTTTGATTTCTAACATGTCTGCATCTGCTTTATGTTTGCATTGCCTGCTGAGGCCTGTTGTTTCATGTTCGTTTGGCATTCTACTAACATGCGTTTATGTTGATGCACATTCATATTTGTTGCATGTCCGTTCCTTTGTTGTGCATCCTTTCGATGGACCTGCGTGGTCGCATCTGTACTCTGATGTTACTGTGCTATATGACCAAGAGTTTGACACCTCTGTGGTCAGGATAGACAGTAGGTCATCCCCGATGTAATGTCTGCCTCAGATGGTTGGTTATTCTTATGCCGAGTGTCAGCTCGAAGGAGCTGCGGCTCAGGTTTGCGTATCTTGGATACGTGTGGAGTATACGGTATGTGTTACCGCGGATACTCTGGGGGCATCATAAAGATTTGTAGAATGTGTGAAAATCATCTGGTATTCACTAAGCTTTAGCTTACCCTTTCAGTTGTTATATTTTTACAGGAAAAGGGAAATCCGCTGCGGGACCATCTAGCTAGGAAATCTATTGAAGTGATTGAAGATTTCTACCGTTTTATTTGGTATTTGGTTTATGAAATCAATGTTGTAATAAATTTGGGATAATGTAAAATGTTTGAGTATGTAGACTTAGACATGTAACCTTGTAGCACCGTAGGGTGTTAGATTCAGTTGTAATACTTTAAATTTATGTACTTTAATGCTTCCGCGCTACTATTAAGCTATCAGATCATTATGTTATGTGTTTGTTGATGATAAATCCTGGGTGAATGGTAATTGGTGGTTAATGTGGCAAGGGTGTCACAGCGTATGGTATCAAAGCAGTAGTTTGAGATTCAAGTGTCCGGGAGGTCTTGGTCTCAAACATTAAGTGTTGACATGTAGTGATGCTAAGTAATGATCAGAACTAAGATAGGTTACGATCTAGTAATCGTAAGAATAAGGAAAGAGAGGGAAACGATGACGAGCAAGGTGACAACACTGGGTCATCTAATAAGCCCAGGGGTTGTCGTTTCAAGGACTTTAAGGGAAATGGAGCCGTTGAATTTACTGGGTTGGGGGATGCTGTTACTGCACTGGAGTGGATAACAGCTACAGAAAGGACTTTCCGAATCAGCGATTGTGCTGAGAAGGATATGGTCCGGTTCGCTACTGCAATGTTCACTAAGGATGCAGTAATGTGGTGGAACTCGATGGTTAATGCGTTAACCTTGGAAAGAGTATCTGTTATGACATGGGTTGAGTTTACTGATATCTTCACTCAGCAGTATTGCCCGGCCGATGAGCGCCGAAGATTGGAGGCTAAATTTATGACGCTGATTCAGGGGACTAAGTCTGTGTCCCAGTATGCCGTAGAGTTTACGAGGCTGAGTTTGTTCGCGCCTCATCAAGTGGATACCGAGGAAAGGAAAGTGACCAGGTTTGAGGCTGGTCTTGATTTGGAAATCCGGAGGGTGATGAGCAATGTACGCTACCCCACATTTGCTGGTTTGCTGGAGGCCGCCAGGAATGTGGAACAGATCTTGGGTATGTCGGGATACGTGATGGGGTCCGCTGCTGCTTCAGTCAACCCAACTCAACCTTCACCACCGAAACGCCAACGCGAAGGAGGCTACTCTGGTTCTTCACGATCATCGCAGTACTCGCCGCAACAGTCCTTCCGTCGACAGTCTGGTTCTTCCGGTCGTGCTCGTGCATACTCTATCAACACCGAGCCACAGTATTGTAACAAGTGTCATCTGGAACACTACGGCAAGTGCACCAACGGGCGTGCGTGTTTCTGCTGCGGAGAGTTGGGCCACTTTCAAAATGAATGCCCACGGAGATCTGATGCTTGCCATAAGTGTGGAGTATAAGGGCACAGATCAAGAATATGGAAACGAGCGAATCGGGTCTGAAAGGAGTTTACGGAAGAATCTGGGTGCCAAAGTATGGAGGCATGAGAAGTGTGATAATAGAAGAAGCTCATCAGTCAAAGTTTTCTGTACATCCCGGGAGCACAAAGATGTACAACGAGCTGAAAGCAGACTTCTGGTGGCCCGGATTAAAGAAAGATATCGGACAGTACGTGGAGAGATGCCGAACTTGTCGGTTAGTGAAAGCCGAACACCAGCAACCATACGGTAGTTTGCAACCGCTTCCCGTTCCGGAATGGAAGTGGGAACACATAACGATGGATTTTGTTACAAAGTTGCCGAAGACTAGGCGTCAACACGATGCAGTTTGGGTGATAGTCGATAGGTTAACTAAGTCCGCACACTTTATTCCGATTCGGGAAGGATATTCTCTGGAAAGGTTAGCACAGATCTATGTGGCTGAGATAGTTTCTAGACACGGGGTGCCAAAGTCTATTGTATCGGACCGGGATAGCCGATTTACTTCCAACTTTTGGTCGGCATTACAAGAAGGGTTAGGATCGAGGATTGCTATGAGTACGGCTTACCGACCGCAAACCGATGGTCAAAGTGAAAGGACCATCCTAACACTCGAAGATATGATGCGGTCGTGTGTGTTAGACCTCGGTGGCAATTGGGACGATCATTTGCCACTGATCGAGTTTTCATATAACAACAGTTACCACGCGACGATCAAGAAAGCGCCGTTTGAGGCATTGTATGGGAGAAGATGTAGGACTCCTACATGTTGGAGGGAAACCGGTGAAACGCCGATTGCTGGGCCGGCATTACTACAAGAAACGAATGAAAAGATTCAGTTGGTGAGACAGAATATGAAGGCGGCCCAGGATCGCCAGAAAAGTTATTACGACAGGAGGCACAAGCCAATCAGTTTCGATATAAATGATTGGGTTTATTTGAAGGTGTCACCTATGAGGGGTGTTACACGTTTTGTAAAAAGAGGAAAGCTGGCTCCGAGATTTGTTGGGCCATTTAAGATAATAGAAAAAGTTGGAAACCAGTCATATCGTCTAGAATTGCCTGAAGAGATGTCGGGCATACATCCGGTGTTCCATGTGGGGAACCTTAGAAAGTCGTTTACAACCGAAAACGAGGATTGGGCTGATCACACCGAGCTAAAGATTGACGAAAGGCTCCGGTATGTTGAAGAGCCGGAGTGTGTGTTAGACACGAAAGTGAAGAAATTGAGAAGTAAAGAGATAGAAATGGTGCTTGTTCGTTGGAAGCATCACAAAGGAGCAAATCATACGTGGGAGCCTAAGTCTGAGATGTTGAAGAAATACCCGAAGCTGTTCGAATCCGAGTAACTTCGAGGACGAAGTTGAGCGTGGTGGAGCCCATGCTGTAACATCCTCGGATTTAATTTATTGTATTTGAAGATTATTAAGTTTAAATTTGTATTAAGTTAAAATTTTAAGAATGTTTATGTACTTGGATTATGAAAGTTGGTGCGGAATTTGGATTAATTATAAAGTTTGTTGAATTATTTGGATATTTAGAATTTTAAATTATTAAGTGAATATAATTATTTAAATATGAAGGATAATAAATAAAAGATGGAAATCTTTTATAAATCAGTATTAGATGGGATCTGATGAGTTGAGGGATTAAAGGTGTTAAAATGGAATTTTGAAATAAAAGACCAAAGGTCTTTCATTTCCACCTATCACTTCCTCTCACTAGAAATTCTTCTTCTATTCTCTCTCGGCTCTCTCTCTAAAAACGATCGAAGATCACAAAAAGTTAATGTTTGAAGCTGAAAATTTGGATTCAGATTGCATTCAAGGAGCTATAACATCTGCAATTGACGAATTAAGGTAAACATTTCACAAATTCTTCGAAATTGATGGTTTTTAGTTCGGATTTGATAAAATCCGAAATATTAAGTTGGTGTTGAGGATGTTGATGCATGTGTGATATTTTTGTGGATTTGTTTAAATCTAGTGTATAAGATGCTACATATTAAATTTCAGCTTCTGATTCGGCTTATAAGTATAATTTATGGATTTTTAGTGTGTGTTTTAGTGTGTGTTCGAATGGATGAACAAAATTGGTTAAAAAGGGATGTAAATTGGAATGAAAGTGTTAATATTAGTGTTAAAAGTGTTGAAAATAGATGTATTTTAGTTGGCGTAATTTATTTCATGCAAGGAAATAAGTACAAAAATGATGGGATTAAATCTGGAAAATATATAAAACTGCACAAGTTCGAATACAGTAGATCCGAATTCGGATCCGAGAGGAACTCGGATCTGGTCCGAATTCGGATGGGTCCGAACCTCTAATGTACAAAACAGAAAATATTCTAAGTGTTTGAATTTCGGATGTGGTCCGAATTCGGTTGGGGACCGAATTCGGATATGGTCCGAATCTATTTTGGTCCGAAAAGTGGTAATTAAAAATGGCAAAATATTTTAAGTGTTGGAATTTCGGATACGGTCCGAAATTGCCATGATCCGAATTAGGATGTGGTCCGAATTTGGCATAGGTCCGAAATAGGGCATATATTGAGAACCGAATTGGGGGTCCGAATTCGGGTGGGGTCCGAATTCGGACATGGATCCGAATTTGGGATCAAAAATGGTAAAAACTTATAAAAATTAAGTTTTATGGAATTAAACAAGATATTAACACAATGTGTTGTTACAAATGACTTACAGGTCCCTTGTGGTGTTGTTTAACCCACAGTGGGGTACTTGGTTGATCCGGTTGAAATCCCGAGGAGAAATAAAATTTGCTTAAAGATTAATAACGCACCCACTGTGAGTACCTTTGATTTTTAACATGTCTGCATCTGCTTTATGTTTGCATTGCCTGCTGAGGCCTGTTGTTTCATGTTCGTTTGGCATTCTACTAACATGCGTTTATGTTGATGCACATTCATATTTGTTGCATGTCCGTTCATTTGTTGTGCATCTTTTCGATGGACCTGAGTGGTCGCATCTGTACTCTGATGTTACTGTGCTATATGACCAAGAGTTTGACACCTCTGTGGTCAGGATAGACAGTAGGTCATCCCCGATGTAATGTCTGCCTCAGATGGTTGGTTATTCTTATGCCGAGTGTCAGCTCGAAGGAGCTGCGGCTCAGGTTTGCGTATCTGGGATACGTGTGGAGTATACGGTATGTGTTACCGCGGATACTCTGGGGGCATCATAAAGATTTGTAGAATGTGTGAAAATCATCTGGTATTCACTAAGCTTTAGCTTACCCTTTCAGTTGTTATATTTTTACAGGAAAAGGGAAATCCGCTGCGGGACCATCTAGCTAGGAAATCTATTGAAGTGATTGAAGATTTCTACCGTTTTATTTGGTATTTGGTTTATGAAATCAATGTTGTAATAAATTTGGGATAATGTAAAATGTTTGAGTATGTAGACTTAGACATGTAACCTTGTAGCACCGTAGGGTGTTAGATTCAGTTGTAATACTTTAAATTTATGTACTTTAATGCTTCCGCGCTACTATTAAGCTATCAGATCATTATGTTATGTGTTTGTTGATGATAAATCCTGGGTGAATGGTAATTGGTGGTTAATGTGGCAAGGGTGTCACAGCGTATGGTATCAAAGCAGTAGTTTGAGATTCAAGTGTCCGGGAGGTCTTGGTCTCAAACATTAAGTGTTGACATGTAGTGATGCTAAGTAATGATCAGAACTAAGATAGGTTACGATCTAGTAATCGTAAGAATAAGGAAAGAGAGGGAAACGATGACGAGCAAGGTGACAACACTGGGTCATCTAATAAGCCCAGGGGTTGTCGTTTCAAGGACTTTAAGGGAAATGGAGCCGTTGAATTTACTGGGTTGGGGGATGCTGTTACTGCACTGGAGTGGATAACAGCTACAGAAAGGACTTTCCGAATCAGCGATTGTGCTGAGAAGGATATGGTCCGGTTCGCTACTGCAATGTTCACTAAGGATGCAGTAATGTGGTGGAACTCGATGGTTAATGCGTTAACCTTGGAAAGAGTATCTGTTATGACATGGGTTGAGTTTACTGATATCTTCACTCAGCAGTATTGCCCGGCCGATGAGCGCCGAAGATTGGAGGCTAAATTTATGACGCTGATTCAGGGGACTAAGTCTGTGTCCCAGTATGCCGTAGAGTTTACGAGGCTGAGTTTGTTCGCGCCTCATCAAGTGGATACTGAGGAAAGGAAAGTGACCAGGTTTGAGGCTGGTCTTGATTTGGAAATCCGGAGGGTGATGAGCAATGTACGCTACCCCACATTTGCTGGTTTGCTGGAGGCCGCCAGGAATGTGGAACAGATCTTGGGTATGTCGGGATACGTGATGGGGTCCGCTGCTGCTTCAGTCAACCCAACTCAACCTTCACCACCGAAACGCCAACGCGAAGGAGGCTACTCTGGTTCTTCACGATCATCGCAGTACTCGCCGCAACTGTCCTTCCGTCGACAGTCTGGTTCTTCCGGTCGTGCTCGTGCATACTCTATCAACACCGAGCCACAGTATTGTAACAAGTGTCATCTGGAACACTACGGCAAGTGCACCAACGGGCGTGCGTGTTTCTGCTGCGGAGAGTTGGGCCACTTTCAAAATGAATGCCCACGGAGATCTGATGCTTGCCATAAGTGTGGAGTATAAGGGCACAGATCAAGAATATGGAAACGAGCGAATCGGGTCTGAAAGGAGTTTACGGAAGAATCTGGGTGCCAAAGTATGGAGGCATGAGAAGTGTGATAATAGAAGAAGCTCATCAGTCAAAGTTTTCTGTACATCCCGGGAGCACAAAGATGTACAACGAGCTGAAAGCAGACTTCTGGTGGCCCGGATTAAAGAAAGATATCGGACAGTACGTGGAGAGATGCCGAACTTGTCGGTTAGTGAAAGCCGAACACCAGCAACCATACGGTAGTTTGCAACCGCTTCCCGTTCCGGAATGGAAGTGGGAACACATAACGATGGATTTTGTTACAAAGTTGCCGAAGACTAGGCGTCAACACGATGCAGTTTGGGTGATAGTCGATAGGTTAACTAAGTCCGCACACTTTATTCCGATTCGGGAAGGATATTCTCTGGAAAGGTTAGCACAGATCTATGTGGCTGAGATAGTTTCTAGACACGGGGTGCCAAAGTCTATTGTATCGGACCGGGACAGCCGATTTACTTCCAACTTTTGGTCGGCATTACAAGAAGGGTTAGGATCGAGGATTGCTATGAGTACGGCTTACCGACCGCAAACCGATGGTCAAAGTGAAAGGACCATCCTAACACTCGAAGATATGATGCGGTCGTGTGTGTTAGACCTCGGTGGCAATTGGGACGATCATTTGCCACTGATCGAGTTTTCATATAACAACAGTTACCACGCGACGATCAAGAAAGCGCCGTTTGAGGCATTGTATGGGAGAAGATGTAGGACTCCTACATGTTGGAGTAATGACAATTACTGTTAACCTATTTATAACACCTACCTTCGAGTCTATGGCCAAATTCGAATCTACTGACAGATTCGAGATCACCCAATTTCGAGTTTAAGCTAAACTCGAATTACACCAAACACTTAGAAAATTTCGAAAATTTTGAAAGAAATTCAACTTTTTCAACCTTTTCAACCTTATAGTGTAACGGAATAAACTATGCCAACTCCTTTACCCTAAGCACAAGATTTTCACGCAGTGTTTATTTTATACAACTTATGCTAAACACTAAACAAAATATTTTTGATGAGTATAGTCAAAGAAAGGTTCAATCAGATAGCGGTGTCAGATACTCACTTTCAGTACTTAAACTTTCACACTTAGGAATTTTTGATTCCTTTGATTGTTTGTCGTGAAATACCCATTTAGCCGATTGTTGGTATTTACCCCTTTAAACATGCTACATTTCGGAATATCCCTTGGCATTTTTATTTATCATGAAATTATCTTACGTGACTCAGACATAGACATACTTTTATGATCAAGGCATACAGACAATGATTCTAACTTGTTGGTATGTGCAAACTTTCTTTAAAAGACAAACATCGGACACAGGTCTGTATTTTCATACAACAAAGTGTCTTAGTTTGACTTAAGGTTTATTTTAAAGCTAGCAAGACAGCGGTGACAGGTCTGTACCGACGTACAACAAAGCGACTTATCTTGCTAACCCGAATCAAAACAGAGGCAACAGGTCTGTACTTACGTACAACAGAGTTACATGATATTGACTCTCAATTTTGTATGATTTTTCAATTCTTTCCATTTTAAGATGTATTTGATGTTGCTATACATCCCCAGAAAGTTTGCATACCTCGTTTAGATGCAAAGTTTGTATGTCTTGTACATAAAAATTAAGACCGATTGGTCATACATCTAAGTTAGTGACACGTTTGACTTTTTCTTGAATATTTTATTTGCCTTGGGACTCCCTATATGTATTATGCCTACCAACACATCTAACTAAAGTAAAGTATAACACTTAGAATTTTAGGTGCTTTATGTGTGAAAGCCTAAACACTTAGAGTTTGTAACGACTGTGCTAATTTTCGTCACTTTGAACCTATGCATCTAAGACTTAACTCTTTTTCTGATATTCTCTTTTTTTTGAATTTTTATGGTTTTCTCTCTTTTTTCTTTTTTTTTTTTTCATAAGAAATAGCACTATAAGAAGAGAACCTACTAACTTACTAAAAATAGAAACTTTCCTAAATTAGCAGACTTACTATAAAAAGAAAGAAATATTACAGCTATAAAAGGAAATAAACTACTACTAAGGTCAAATTACTCTGGGTTGCACATTCCATTTAGTTGAATTAAATATTCAAACCGTGACTTATCAAAGGCTTTGGTAAATAAATCTGCATTATTATCGTCCGTTGCCACTTTTACCAATTTGATTAAGTTCTTTTCAGCACAATCACGAATAAAATGATGCCTTATGTCTATGTGCTTAGTTTTACTGTGTTTAACTGGATTATTTGTGATAGCGATTGTAGATTGGTTATCTATCCTATTTGGAGTTTGAGTGTAAGCCAAACCATAATCCCGCAATTGTTGTTGTATCCACAGAACTTGTGAGCAGCAACTACCAGCAGCAACATACTCGGCCTCGCACGTTGACACGGCTACCGACGTCTGTTTCTTGCATTGCCAGGATACCAGTCTCCCTCCTAGGAATTGACAACCTCCAGTTGTTGATTTGCGCGTCAAGCTGCATCCTCCGTAGTCCGAATCCGTGAATGCCTCCAACTCTAGATCTCCCTCCGCGTGATACCAAAGTCCCAGCTTCGGTTTCGACTTGAGGTATCGTAGAATCTGCTTCACAGCTTTCATATGCATCTCCTTCGGATTCACTTGAAACCTAGCACAAATACACACAACAAACATGATGTCAGGTCTTGAAGCAGTTAAATACATAAGTGATCCAATCATGGCCCGATATAACGTCGGATCCCCATCGGCATCACTTTCTGTACCCGGTCCGAGATTGTGATTCACTTGAATCGGCGTGCTGAAATGGGCAGTCAGTTTCGTTCCTTCCATCCCGAAGCGTTCCAATATGTCATAGACATACTTCGTCTGATGGATAAACATCCCTTCCTTCTTCTGGTCAACTTGTAACCCCAAAAAGAAATTTAACTCTCCCATTGCACTCATCTCGAATTTTGACTTCATCACCTTCTCGAAATCATTGCACATTTCTTCGTCTGATGATCCAAAAATGATATCATCAACGTACACTTGTACCAAGATGAAGTGTTCTCCCTTTCTCTTAACGAACAGCGTACTATCTATCATACCCCTTTCAAACCCGTTCTCTAATAAATGGTTGGATAGAGTCTCGTACCACGCCCTTGGTGCTTGATGCAATCCATATAGAGCCTTATCTAAACGATATACTCTATCAGGATATTTTGGATCTGTATATCCGGGCGGCTGTTCTACATACACCAGCTCCTTCACTTTCCCATAAAGGAAAGCATTCTTAACATCTAGTTGATATACCTTAAAGCCCTTGAAGGAAGCAAAACCCAGAATTAACCTAATGGCTTCTAGCCTTGCTACTGGCGCAAACACCTCATTGTAATCGATTCCCTCCTCTTGGTTGAAACCCTTTACAACTAGCCTAGCCTTGTTGCGAGTGACTATACCCCGATCGTCTCTTTTGCACTTAAAAACCCATTTGGTTCCTATGGCAATTTCCCCTCGAGGTAATGGAACTAACTCCCACACTTCTAGTTTCCTAAACTGCGAAAGTTCTTCCTGCATCGCTTCAACCCAGGAGTTATCCTTTAGTGACATTTGCACATTCTTAGGCTCTAGTTGCGAGATGAAACAAGAAAAGAGACATGTATGATATGCCTCGGAGTCGTTTATCATCGACAACAACACAGTGTTGTTATTTAAACTACTCCTAGTCCTCACACCCTCGTTAGGATTTCCTATGATGCTTTCTATAGGATGGTTCTTGTTGATCCTAGAGGTCTCTACCTCGTCAACTCTCAGATTATCTCCTAAGTTAGATCCTATTTCACCTAATGGGGGAACAGCCTCAGATTCCACATTTTCCTCCTCGTGGACAGTTTCCTCAGAGTTGGAATTTGTTGTCTGAGTCTGATTCTCAGTTGAAGGTGCCTCTGGATTACTAACTTCTGGAGATCCATCTTCAGTCGCAGTAGGCTCGGATGCGGATTGAAATGTAGTCCTCGGAAAGGTATGACCTTCGTCATTCAGATGTAGCGTCGCCATGTCCTTTTCGATTGTGCCTGCATTTTCATCCAAAGGAATGTTAAATGACTCAAATAATTTATCATAGTCAAATATCCATTCCGGACCTGTTTGGGGTTCATGTGTATAACTTGTGACTTCAA
The DNA here is from genome assembly GCA_020465985.1 of Centrapalus pauciflorus. NCBI lineage: Eukaryota > Viridiplantae > Streptophyta > Magnoliopsida > Asterales > Asteraceae > Centrapalus > Centrapalus pauciflorus. Next base: position 223,018 of record JAANYP010000607.1, on the reverse strand, counting down.
TGTTATACACAATTTCCACTGTACCATTTGTTTTATTAAAAACCCGTTTGTTTGGTGAGTTCGGCACATAACCTAGGAAGTATCCTTCGTCAGCCTTTTCACCAAACTTCGGTTGATGTTTTGTACGCAATAAAGTGCATGGTACCCCAAACGGTTCGAAGCCAGTTAAATTAGGTGGCCGTTTATTCAAAATTTCATAACAGGTTTTGTTCAAAGATTTGACAGTTAGGACTCGGTTTAATATATGACATGCGGTATTCACTGCTTCCCCCCAAAACATGGTAGGAAGCTTTGAATCCGAAAGCATAGTCCTAGCTGCCTCAATCAGTGTCCTGTTTTTACGTTCGGCCACCCCATTTTGTTGAGGCTCATATGGTGCACTAAATTGATGCACTATGCCCTTTGAGAGGCAATATACACCAATTACAGTGTTTTTGAACTCAGTTCCATTATCACTACGAAGCCTTTTAACCCGTGTTCCATAGGAATTCTCCACTTGGTCTAAGAACCCGATGAGCTTGGAAGCCGTCTCGTCCTTTGTACCTAGAAAGAAAACCCAAGAAAATCGTGAGTAATCGTCAGTGATAACCATACAATACCAACTACCTCCTATACTCCTTTTGTTGATTGGTCCGAAGAGATCCATATGCAACAAATCGAATGTAGAGGTTATGGAATTACGAGTCTTGGACTTGTGTGCCTTCTTATGTTGTTTGCCCTTCTTGCAAGGTAGACACTTGTCCTCGAACTGAAAACTCTTCATAGGCACACCTTGCACCAACCCATTTTTCGTTATATAGTTCATTTTTCTTAGGTGCAAGTGTGCCATGCGTCTGTGCCACAACACTGATTCCGTCTCCAAAGCTTTGGATAACAAACAGATTGGCCCCATCGAAGTCTCCGGCTTGTTCATATCAAGCATGTACAAGTCATTCTTCCTTGGTGCCCGCATCAATATCCACTCTTCAGGAATCTTGAACCCCGTTTTTAGCACTAACGCTTCAGTGTCAGTGAACGACAATGTATTCTTCTTGTCACAGATTTGAGATACACTAATGAGGTTGTGAACCAGTTTATCAACGTGATAAACTTGATCCAACTTGATCGTCTCATTAGTGACCACTCCGATACCCGTGATGTTTCCTCCTTTATTTCCCGCAAATGATACGAATCCCCGATTCCCACCCTTGAAGTCTGTAAGGAGACTTCTTTCCCCTGTCATGTGCCTGGAGCATCCACTATCGACGAACCATTTGTTGTTTGGACCTGTGGTAATCTCCTGCACATGAAAGAAAATAGGTTAGTTATCACGGGGAACCCAAGCCATAACTGACTTGGTTATACCATTCTCGTCCACATACTTAAACTCTTTCAAATACCCATCTCGCCTTTCAGGTGACTTGGGTCGTTGAACAGGAGTTTGTTGTGGTGCCGAGTGATGTAAATTCACTCTTTTCCGTTGAGTAGGCATTTGTTGTGGAGCTCTTGAATAATTCCTATTATATTGCATTTCAGATTGTGATCCCTGAGCTCTAACCGGTGTGTGATGTCTAACAGGAGTGTGTGACCTAACTGGAGTGTATGCTCGGCTAGGTGTTGTGCTCCTATATTGTTGTTGAGGTCCAGACCTAGATTTATTTACGACTCGATTCGGTAAATTAGTCCTAACCACTTCCTTTGGTCCAACCTTTACCGGTATTTGTTTCACAACTTGTTTTGGTGTAGCCTGCACAGTTTTCTCGGTACTCTGAGAACTACTAGTGCTTGCCACACTGGTGGAGGGCTTAACTGGTGTTGGCTTCCCTGTCTTAGGTGTAACTTCAGTTTTCCTAAGCGGACAGTTAGAAGCAACATGCCCCTTTTCATGACATCTGAAGCAGGACATCTTATCTATGGACTTCTTGTGTGTGCCCTTAGACTTAGGTGTCTCACTAGTGTCTTGGTCCTTTTGAACATCTATTGCGACTGGTTCATCGTCCTGATCATTAAAATCAATTTTATGGTTTCCTGCAGGTGTTTCACTGGAGGAAGACACAAATTTGACTTTCTTAACCTTGACGGTTGTATCAGTCACCTTAGGTGTATTTTCTAATACAGGCTCAGATATAGGTGTATGTATGTCCTCTAAGTCTACTGATTTATCAGTTTTCTCCTGAGGTTGAGGCACGTAGTTTGCATTAAAAGGAAGAGGAATCTCATGAAATCCGAGACCTACGGGCTTTTTAGATTGGCGTTGAGCATCTAAAACTTTCCCTAGGTTCAGGCTTGAATTCCTAAACTTCTCTAGCTTACTATTCGCCTCGGCAACCTTCACCTTAGTTTCAGCTAGCTCTACTTCTTTTGTCTTAAGATATTTGGTCTAGGCCTCTACATGCTCATACATTAGTTCTAATCTAACACATTGCTCACTTCGCTTGTCTTTTAGAACTATGTCATCTTGAGCATCAGCTTTAAGCTTGTCCTTAAGATCTTGCTTAATGTCATTTAGGCTAGCGTTATCAGTTTTTAAAGACTCATTTTGAGCAGTTATGGTTTTATGTGATTCTAAGACTAGATTCAACCTATCGTTAGAAATAACACATAACATGCATAATTCATGAAAAAGAGAGTAAGTCAGACTAACCTTTGTGTGGTCGGATTCCACATTGGCCATTTGAGCGGCAAACTCCAGAAGCGTCTGATCATTCGTCTTCTCCACCCACATCGGACTGCTGTTCCTTGTGGTATGCTCTTCCCCTTCACATCCATTCTCCGTGACTTCAGCCATAAAAGCCCGAGCATTTGATTCCGGATGTGAGCTCCAGTCGTAGGTACCATCTAGCTGTCTGTCTGATGTGACATTTGATAGTAGACCAGCTAGATTGGCTTGACCGGCAGTTGAACTCGGAAGGTATCGTTGTTGAGATTGATTCTGAAATTGTCCATGATGCTGATTCTGCCCTTGGTACGTATCTACCTTCGGTCTCTGACATTCTCTGGCGAAGTGTCCCAGACCTTGATAATTGTAGCACTTGACCTTGGACTTATCAAATCCAATCCCCTTATTGTTCATAGTCAGATTCCTCCCAGTTCGTTTGATGAATCTTTTAACCCGTTGGGTTACCATGGCCAGTTGCCATTTAAGGTCCATCTCCTCAAGATCGTCAGGGTCTACCTGATCATAGTCTTCATCCCAGAGAGCAGGATCGTTTATTTCCCCTGAACACAGTTTCTGTACGCGGCCACATATGATGCAAGCAAGTTCAAATGTTCCTCGGCCGACTTAGTGCTCATGGGCATCTTAGAATAGCCCTGAGATGTTGATGCCTGTGGTGCTTGAGGCTGCTGTTCTTCCGATATTCCTAATCCTAAGAACGCTCTGTTCAGTGTGTCATCAGTCTCTGCTGGTGACGACGTTTCTCCGTTGAAAAACGCTGTAGCAGTCTTCATATCAGCTGTCGCTGAAGGTTTTGTTGATTTTCCAAAATACATCGCTGGATTCTGGACTTGTTCGTAATCCGTTTCGGCCTTCAGTAGCTCGAAATGGTAAGCTCGCAGCGTTCCCACTATATCCTCTAATGATTGGGTATAATATTTGTCCTCATTAAGCTTTATCATTGCCACATACATCGCCCATTTGGCTGGTAAGGCATCAAGAAGCTTATTCTTCTTCTCAGTGTCATTATACTCAATCCCGTGACTTTCAAGCTCTGTCAGCAGATGATAGAAGCGGGTTATGGTGTCGTCCAGCTGTTCATCCTTCAGAGACTTGAAAATAGCAAACTTTTGTTTCAACAGCTCCATACGCTTTCTTCGAACCCTCGGATTACCCTCACATCTCTTTTCCAGCGACTCCCAAAGTTCCTTAGATGTGTTTTGAGTGCGGAATGTGTGTAGTATATCCTGAGGCAACGCCATTCGAATTATCGAGAAAGCTCTGTTCTCGGCTTCATAAAGTTTCTTATCATCTTCCGTCATCATCTGATATGATAAGACTCTCTGACGGCCTTCGACTTCTGAAATAGGTGGAATGTATCCTTCGTCAATACATACCCACATGCGCATATCATTGAAACGCACAAAATCGGCAAACCGATCTTTCCACCAATAATAATCCTCGAGTTTCATCAGCTTAGGCGGAGTGTTTGCCTTCCCGACCTCATGATCCATTTCTAGAAACTTTTGAAGATTTGACATCGTTTCAAACGTAATTGAATTTAACTTAATAAATTTAACTCGAAACTAAGTTAAATTAATTCTTTCGACTTTAGATAGATTCGAATATAATTAATTTTAAATCTGTTTGGGATTAAATTCGATTAAGTTTGATAATTCAATTAAATTCGAAGATGATGACAGTTTCGAAAGTCCCTAAACTCGAAGGTCAAGCAAACTCGAATACTCAGCAGTTTCGAAGTACCCCTGTTCGACTATAGTCCAAACTCGAATGACAGTAAACTCGAGACTCCTATTCGACTCTAGCACAAACTCGAATTAAACTCGAAACACACTTTATCAAACTCGAGAGGAGCGGATTTTGGTTAGACTCGAGACTAAGAATAACCCTAATTACTCCTTACAGATTCGAGCACCGCAAACTCGAAAAACGGCTAATACTTCGATTTCTTAACGTTTTGCAGATTAAATCAATATTTTTTCAACGAAAAAAAATAATGATTTCGATCAAAAACGTGAAAAACACGAAGTATTTCCCTGATGACAATTTGCTAAGCTCGAAGAACACGAGAAACACGAAGATGAGAGAAAAACCGTCCAAAAGCGTCAAGAAACCTAGAATGTATCTAGATGAACACGAAGAACACGAAGAACACCCCGCTGGCTCTGATACCACTTGTAACGTCTAGCTAACACAGATCTATCTAGACGCGGAACCGTCAACGAGTGCGGAATCCTCGTTAACGGGTAGACGGTAACAACACTCACCAGAAACACGGAGACTATCAACGAGCTGCACGAACTACACAAGAACGCACCTACTGGAAGATTCTCTCCGAAACAATGCTAACACTGATGATAAACTCAAAATCGCTCTTTGCTTAATCTCTCTCGAATTCTGCAAAAAGTCTGATAATTATTCGAGTCTATCCCTAATTATAGAGGCTAATTCGAGTCTGTCATAGGCCAAACTCGAATCCGGCCCAAGGCCCATTCGAGTTTGTCCTCACTGACACTCTCGAATCTGCCTCATATCACATTCGAATCTGCCTAATTGACTTATTTGAATCTGACCTAGATTCGAATCCTAGTCCTTTGAGGATTCGAATTTACTCTTTCAAATAATTAACTTAGTGTAGAAACTTATGTTTTCAGCTTATGCTTGAAATTATCTTTGAACTTTATGTTTGAACTTCTTGTAATACGTTACATCAAGTTCAAACATACAATCAATAACTGTCAAACATATATACACATATATATTAAACACTCGTTAATTCTCAATACTTTGAATATTACTTAAACCAAAATGTTAGATCGCTTAGACTGCTATCGTCACACAGGGTGTACCAACAGTGTATGAAAAATTAAAAATTAAAGAAAAACTAAGTATAGGAAACCATATGGGGTACCCGAATTTCGAATGGAACCGAATTCCGGGTGGGAATGAGTGCATTAAAGACTTATGCTAGAAATGAAATTACAAATTCCAGATTGGGTCTGAAATTCGTGTGGACCCGAATTTCGGGTGGTCCATGACATAGACTTAGATTATAAATATTATCAAAGGGAACCAACCGAATTTCAGGTGTACCGAAGATAATGTTTTATATACTTTTTAAGTTTGTCAAGGGATCCGAATTTCGGGTAAATCGAAATTCAAATGGGGCCCAGTGAAATGAAACATTAAAGTTAAATTTTATATTAAGTGTAGGGCATCCGAATTTCGGAGGGATCCGGGAATGGAACAGTCATCCGAATTTCGGATGTATCCGAGTTTACACTTAGAAAAATTTGCATTGAATGAGTTCATGCACATGCAAACGTGTACTGTAAAAAATATTCATAAAAATGCAAGAAAATGCAGATCCTAAAGCTAAACATGATAAGTAACATTTTATTTAACTAAAGTTACTTATAAAAACAGATTTACTGACCAAAATAAAGCGATGATAATGTTACCTGGTAGTATATTAGTAGAATAGTGCAAGAAAAATGAAGGAAAACGGTGGAAATTCGAGCTTTAAAACATAGAAAGCGGCTGTAATGGCGGTGGGTTTCTTTGTGCTTCGGAAATTTTGGAGAAGAAAGAGAAAGTAAAGGAGAAGAAAGAGAATCCCGCCTATATATATAGGCGGGTCGGGTTGGGTGAAAGATCTGCGCAAATTATCACAACCAGTGGTCCAAACAATCAGAAAAACAAACAAAGAATTTGGGATAAACTAATCTTAAGTAAAAATAACTAAATAAACATAAAATAAAATCTTTTTGAGTTTTTCATTTAAACTACTAAGTAAAAATTAAGGGTTAAAGTCATAGAATAGTTGTGTACTTTTTAAAATGTATCGATATGGTACGTGTACTATTTTAATTATTCATATTACACGTGTACTTTCTGAATCGTTCAAATTTGATACGTGTACTATATTTTTTAATACCAATATGATACCTTTGGTAACCGGTTACTGGCTATACCTGTTAAGAGTGAAATTTCTCTTTTTCTTAATGTTCAAATTTCCATAATTCAAGCATCAAATACACTCTCTCGTCCTTGTGATGACCTGGTAGGAGAAATCACACTGCATAGCCAACTTCAAACACCAACAGACCTCTATAGAAATCTCCAATGACGATCTCCACCGTCCAGATCGTAGAACTATATGTTGCAAAGCTTCTCCTCAAATTTTACACAGATCCAACGGTGAACAAGTTCGTACTGACGATTTTCCCACAACTGCGCAAAGCTAGACGAAATAACCGGTCATAAAAAGTAAAGGTATCATAGTAACAATATAAAAAGTACACGTACTATATCAATACACCTTAAAAAGTACACTGCTATTGTACGGCTTTAGCCCAAAAATTAACTAAATAAACATTAAAACAAAGACATATATAGAAAATCTTTTTGAAATTTTTACAGATAGTTGGTAAAGTAAAAATAAAATAAAAAATAAGAAAAGAACATAAAATATTTTTGGGTTTTTCAGAGTGATTACCTAAGAAAAATAAAGTGAACTTAAAAATAAAATAAAATGAAATAAGATAAAAGAACGTAAGCTACATATCCTGAATTTCTCCCTCTCAACTAAACAATTTGATAATTCAATATCAACATACAATTCATAACACAATTAAGAACAACTAGAGCATAACACAATATATCGAATGATTAATATTGAGATGAGAAAATATGACACCGAGAATATGCTTTCTTGCTTGACAATCTTGCACAATCGATTCTGTTTCTCATCTGTATTCAACTGGTACTAGTTGACTCTATTTATACACATTTACAAGTATTGACTATTTACAGGAAACCCCCTTACACTATTACAATTAAATTGTTTCATCTCTATTAATATTTGATCACAACAATCTCCCCCTTAGAGATGAAAGCAAATTTTCAATTAAAGTTCAAATCAGGTACTTCAATCCTTTTCTCTTTTCTTCTCTTTGATCTCTGAACTTCTTTGTCTCTCTCTGATCTTCATATCTCTTCTTCTATGCTCTTCTCTTTTCTTATGAGCAAACTCTCCCCCTTGAATCATGAATAGCTTTTGAATCTCTTCCTTGATCAATCATCGACAACTTTATCATTTTTCATCTTTAAATCTTCTGCAGTTGTCACAATTATCTTGAGCAGTTGTTGCCATTATCTTCAGCAGTTGTTGTCAATGTCTTCAGCATATGTCTCTGAAATTCAACTTTTCTCCCCCTCAAGATGATCATAAGAAATATGAACATCATGAAAATCTTCAGAGATGTGGATGCAGTGAAATTACAGTAGCAGAAGTACAACAACAATTACAAAGTTTCTCTTTACCCCTAAAAATGATATTCACGCTTTCAAAATATGTTCTCTCCCCCTATTCTGAAGAAATTTAACACTCCTCCTCAAATTGATACTCTCTCCTTACAGAAACAAACAAAGCTTTTCAACTTTGAGACAAATGAAACACATTCATTGGTGAATTAACAAGTCCAGGTCCACATAGGATGCCTGTTTGCATAATAAACATTATCTATGTGACCTACTTTCAGCGTTGGCGTGATGTTAACTAGTAGGATTCCTAACTAGTCATCGTGAAATCCTTTATCATGAAAGAATCACTATTATTTGTTCCATCTTAGTCACTTTAGACTAGCAGTTTATAGTCACGCAGATTGTTAGACTCGATATGTCCTAAACACTTCATATAATCAGCTCTAGACACAATGTGCATCAAATGAAGTCGAAGACCTGAGAAAATCTCTTCCTTGTTTCAATATCAATGATATCCAAATGATATATCGATAGAATTGTGCTATATCTCCGTGATTATTGAAATAGAAATCTTTTGAGAGATAAATGAGTGGTTGGTGGGGTAAAATGCATGCGTCACTGGATCCATGACGTCTTTTTCAATATGAAGTCTCCTAGGGCTTGATAGATTATGTGGATTACCTAGCCGACACAGTGTAGGTAGGATTATCTTTTCTTTAAATCCTTTCTCAACTCTCAGTTCTCATCAATTTTCAACTAAGCTCCCTCAGGCACACTTTTCAGAAATAAATTCAGTCAGCTTTATAGCGAAAGCATGATCTGATGCACCACCATCTCCTGTCTATACCCCTCTTATTTACATTTTACCTCTGCTCGACACTGCCGGTATCTTGTGATAACTGACACTTCTCAACTAATAGACCTAAAGAACCCTCACCCACACAAGGTCTTCCGGTTCTGGTTAGACCATAGAAGTGATGTTTATGCCTATCATCCAATTTGGTTCACAATCGGAGTCAGCAGAAATAATGTACAACATTTCAGCTTACGGGATATCACATACAGAATGATTAGGATTTTCAGCTCAGATGAATTAGGAGATGAAATTCAAAACGAATTTGGGGAATGATGAGTTGGGAGATATTAGAATGAAATGAAAAATCTGATATAAGATATGAATATAAGATATGAAATGAATCAGATTTTTGTTTTTAATGAAAGAATTAGCTCATGGGAGATCATGGGAGAATGTAGTATGAATGAATCGAAAGAATTATAACAAAGAGAATCTCAGAAGCAATGAGATTATGAAAAATAAAAGAGATTAGAACAATTAACCTCAATGATATATTCAGAGAATCAGGAAATTTTTTTTCTCTTCACCTAAAAAAAAACTTTTTATGTGTGCACAAAATATTTCTATGAAAAATACACAGTTTTTTAAAAAAAATGTCATCGTCAGAGTGCATCCGAAACTCCCCCTGGAAATAAGCACTCAAAGTTAGTCAACTCATGGAAAATAAATAAGAAGCAAAAAATTAAAATAAAACTCCCTCTTTGTCAATTCAGCTTTAGAGTTGAATTCAATGCTGGAATTTAAGAAAGATTCATCTTTCAGAATCGGGTTCTAATCTGAAGTGATTAGAAGCCTTTGTTGCAGAGGCTCGGGTTTCAGTCTGAAGTAACTCAAAATCATGTTAAACTTTGCACAGATGTGCGGGTTCCAAATGAAGTATTTGGAAGCCATATGCAAGAAGTACATGTTCTGCTATGTTATGAGTAGAAGCCATATAAATGAAAACCGGGTTCTAGTCTGAATTAACTAGAAACCATGTGAGTTAGGACCGGGTTCTGCACTGATGTGTACAGAAACCTTTTCTAATGAAGTCCGGTATTCTAGTCTGAATTGACTAAAAACCAATTGAGGTAAAGTCCGGGTCCTACTCTGTTGTGAGTAGAAACCTTAGATATGTAAAAATCAAGATGTCTTTGGTCTCCAAACTGATTTGGATCCAGACTTGTTAGAATTTTTGGGTAGCCATCTCAAAACGCGTTTTGGTACCCACTAAAACTTGGGTTTAGGTACCCATTGCAAAATATAATTCTTATCTTCTTTTCAAACTCAGAAAGCAAAATCCTTTCTGTATGATGAAATTGAATATCTGAATTATGAAAAAAACTTGAATTTGAATGATCAGAATTTTGCAATCTCTTCTTTCTGAAAAACTGTCCGATGCTAGCCTGTTTCTGATAATACTTGGTATTTTTCTGTGAAGATGTTTTCTGATAAGAATAACCAGTATATTTAGAAACTTTTGAAAACTTTGATTTCAAAGATTCACAGGGTAAATCTTGACCGAAAGTTTGTCAACTACTTTATCTTTACCTTTGTTTATCTTTAAGAGATAAGAAAAATCAAAATTAGGAGATTTAGCAAGATTCTTTTCACTTTATAAAGATAAATAAGAATGATCACTTTATGTTCTAAACAAACATTAGAATCCTTAACCTCTGATTCATTTGAAGAAGGAGAAACATTCAATTGTTTAGAATGATGAAGTATTTGATTTTCCAATCCTTTACTGATGACCAAATATGAATTTCTGTCATTATCAATCGATTTGTAATCAGTTTTGAAAGATTGTTCTTTATTTAAGAATACCTTTCTCTCATCTTCAAACAATTTAGATTTCACTTTGAAATCTTGTTCTTTAAGTAAGAACTCATTTCTTTCCTTCTCAAATAATTATTTAGTTAATGAAAACTCTTTTTCAAGAGCAAAAAAATCTTTAGTTTTGTTTGAAACTTAATTTTGATCAGAATGATCTGTCTTTGAAAGTGTTGCTTCAAGATCTTTAACTTTCTTGTAAAGATCAGATTGTTCAGGCAAAAGATATTTCAGTTGAGTTGCATTCCGAAAATTCGCTTGTTTAGAATCGTCAAGTTCTTTTGATAATTCAGATATTCTCAATTTAAGCATATGAATCTGAGAATTTAAAACTTTCTGGTTTTCTTCAAAATTTAAAACTTGTTCTTTCAATCTTTTGACATCATTTAAAGCAAAAGCTTCATCTGTATTTAATTGTAAGAATCTCATAATTGTGCTTACGAATCTGTTCAGATTCAGTAAATTTGACAATCAGCTATGACTTTGTAAGATTCAAAAACTGATTATGATCATTTGCCATTTTGAATTGTTGATATTGAACTTCCAAGATCTTTTATGGACTGAAGAGTGATTTCTGATAAGACTCTAAAAGATGTATCTGTGAATGATGACTTGTTGAAAAACAGCTATGAAGTGACTTTTTGACGTTGATTTTTCAGCTTCTTTACAGAAAATTACATGTAACTTTTTTCTGGAGTCGAATTAGGCCTCGAAAATTGCCTGAACTAGCTTTTTACTATTCTAAATATTGTATATCTCGGTTCAAGCTTCGTTTTGGCTATGGTAGGCCTTGTAACGTTGTTCCAGTCAAAAGTTACGGCCAAATAAAGCAGCGAAGGTCATATACTAAAAGTTGTATTGAATCTCGAATTGTAAAGGATGAAACTCAAATGAAACAAAGTAAATATCGATTAATGAAGAATGAAACTCGAACTATGAAGGATCAAACTCGAATGATGAAGTATCAAACTGGATTGATGAAAGGATCAAACTCGAATGAATAATGATTAAAGTCGAATGTGTATGTATCAAACTCGGATGCCTAAAATCAATCTCGGATGCCTAAGGATCAATCTCGGATAATAAAGGAACACACTCGAATGTTTTATGAGTAAACTTGGGTGACTTAATTATGAAACTCGGATGTAGAAGGAATAAACGCGAAAGAAGCTTTCTCAAACTTGGTCAAAACTGTTGTGAAACTCGGTCAACACTGAAATCAAACTCGATAATCAAAGGACCAAAGTCGGTCAATAAAGGATTAAACTCGATTAAATCATATATCAAACTCGAATGATACTCTCTGAAACTCGGTTGACACAATCTAAAACTCGGTCAAAACTATGAATTTATTGCTGCCTGAGTTTGATCAGAAACTGATAAAAACCAAGTTCAATAACACAATTTTCAACAAAAAAAATCCACCAATTGATCCCAAATTGAAATCGATGGTTCGGTTTTCACTTAGAAACACTTTTTGAATGAAAACTTTGTCTAATTTCAGATCAAATGTCCAAAACTTAACAAAAAACCGTAAGAACCCAAAAATTTTTGAAAAATCAGTAAAATTCAAATTACTTTCTGTGTGATTGGAGTTAAATTCTGAGACTTAACTCAATCAATTCGTCTTTTAAAAGTCTTTCTTCGATCCAAATTTCACTTCAAACCATCCACTAATTCAAAAACCATATGAGATTTTCTAAATTTTTAAAAAATGATGAAATAGTGCTCCGAAACTTCAACTTTCAGATTCAAAAAGCACACTAATTCAGCCATATTAGGCTCTGATACCAATTGATAATTCAATATCAACATACAATTCATAACACAATTAAGAACAACTAGATCATAACACAATATATCGAATGATTAATATTGAGATGAGAAAATATTAAACCGAGAATATGCTTTCTTGCTTGACAATCTTGCACAATCAATTCTGTTTCTCATCTGTATTCAACTGGTACTAGTTGACGCTATTTATACACATTTACAAGTATTGACTATTTACAGGAAACCCCCTTACACTATTACAATTAAATTGTTTTTCATCTCTATTTATATGTGATCCCAACACAATTATCCTATATGATTGACCCAGAAGACCTTTTTACCATTTCAAGTTCAGACAAACCTAGACTTATTTAGCGTCCCACTCAACTTGAACATTTCACATAGCAACTTTCAGGATCATTAACATTAAAAATTTACATAGAAAAAGAAATATTGAACACAATTTTGTGACACAACCTTTAAATTTAAATAACAGATATTTTATAAATGAAGGAATTTCAAACAATGACTTGTTTGAAATAGAATTATTCAGATAATATCTAGAATTTAACTAGAAGGTGGAATCAACATGCCGATTTGAGATACTAAGAACTGAAAACGAGGTTCGTCTAAAGTCTTTTGTAAAAATATTAGCAAGTTGAAATTCTGTGCCTACAAAATATAATTCAATTGTTCCTTTTTCTACGTGATCTTTAATGAAATGATACTTGATGTCTATGTGTTTTGTTCATGAGTGCTGCACGGGATTGCAAGATATGGCAATTGCACTTCTGGAATCACAGTATATTGGGATGTTGGTGAGAGATAAACCATAATCATGTAACTATGTTCTCATCCACAACACCTGAGAGCAACAGCTTGCAGTTGCTACATACTCAGCTTCGGCTGTGGATCTGGAGACACAGTAATGCTTTTTGGAAGACCAACTCACCGGTCTGTCACCCCAAAACTGAATCATGCCTGAAGTGCTTTTCCTATCAACTCTGCAACCTGCAAAATCAACATCTGATAATGTGGTAAGATCGAAATTGGTTCACTTTGGATACCATAGACCAAGATCGGGTGTACCCTTAACATAACAAAAATGCGTTTTACCATAGTGAGGTGTGATTCTTTTGGGTCGGCCGGAAAATAAGCACAAAGACATGTTGAGAACATTATATCAGGTCTACTGGCCGTAAGACAGAGTAGAGAACAAATCATCCCTCTGTAAGTGGTGTTATCGACACTTTTCCCAGCAGGATCAGTGTATAACTTACAGTTTAAAGCCATGCGAGTTGCGATACCCATGAAAGAGTCTAACTTATACTTCTTGAGAATGTCAAGAGTATATTTCGACTGGTTCATAAATATCTCATCTTCAAGTTGTTTGACTTGTTATCCAAGGAAATAATTCATTTCCCCCATCATACTCATCTAAAACCTGGACTCCATTAGTGATGAAAAATCCTTACAAAACCTACGATCACTAGATCCAAATATAATATCATCTACATATATTTGGATTAGCATTATGTGTGGGCCTTCCTTTTTAGCGAACAGTGTTGTGTCCACCACACTTTTACTGAAACCAGTAGAGATAAGAAAATTTGAAAGACTGTCATACCATGCGTGAGGTGCTTGTTTCAAACGATAGAGGGCTTTATCTAGCACATAAACATGGTTTGGTTTATGTGCATCAATAAATCCTTGGGGTTGTTCAACGTACACCTCTTCGTTGAGTTCACCATTTAGGAAGGCTGTCTTGACGTCCATTTGGTACACCTTGAAGTCTTTGTGTGCCGCGTACGCCAAGAAGATTCTGATCGCTTCAATCATTGCAACTGATGCGAAGGTCTCGTCATAATCAATGCCTTCTTGCTGTCGGTAGCCTTTGGCGACTAGTCTTGCTTTGTTTCTAACTACGATGCTGTTTTCGTCTCGTTTGTTCTTAAAAATCCACTTTGTTCTAATGATGGTTCGGTATTTTGGTTTGGGAACTAACCGCCTTACTCTGAGCTATTCGAACTGGTTGAATTCTTCGCATTGCTACTATCCAGTCTGGGTCTTTCTAGGCTTCATCCACACGAGCAGACTCTATCATACTAAGGAATGACGCAAAAAGACATTCATTAGCAGATGCCCTTCGAGTTTGGACCCTGTTAGTGATATTACCAATAATTTGTTCAGTTGGGTGACTCCGGGTCCATTTCCTCTCGTGTGGCAGGGGTGAACGTGATGGAATCTCAGTGGTGAGGGTGAGGATGGATGAAGAGTTATGATCGATGGTTTCGAGTGATGGTACCACTGGTTCAGATTCAGGTTCTGTTGGATCTTCTAGAGGAAAAATATTTTGAGACTATTTGTGAGGGTATCAATGGAGTAGATTCAACTTAAGGTGTATCTATGGATGAGGTGGAAGGTGAAGACGATGAAGTATACGGTGTATGAATTGATGAAAAGATTGATGGATCTGATGATGATGGTTGAGCAGTTGAATAATATGAGGATGTGTTGACTACAGAAGAGGAAATAGTAGAAGGATTAGTACTAGCTACAAAAAATTCTACATAAAAAGGAACAAATAAATTAACTAATTCAGAAGAAGAAAAAAAAAGTAGATTGAGATGAGTATCCAGGCATTGGAGTAAAGCGTGGTCCTGATTGGTCATCTTCCGGAGCCAGTTCAACCATTTCATCGAATGTGATATGCACACTCTCATTGACTGTCCTGGTGCGAGTGTTGAATGCGCGATATGCCTTTGAATTGGATGAGTATCCAATAAATATCTCTTCATCCGCTTTCTCGTTGAACTTTCTGAGGTAGTCCTTGTCATTCAGCATATAGCACCTGCAACCAAACACTCGTAAGTACTTGATATAAGGAACTTTATTTAAAAAGAGTTGATATGGAGTTATATTGAAACGCTTATAAATTATAGAGAGATTTTGCATGTAGCAGGCTGTTGACACGGCTTTGGTTCACAAGAACGGAGGTAGCTTTTAATAATTTAGTATCGTGCGAGTGGCTTCCACAAGGGTACGGTTACACCTCTCAACAATTCCATTCAGTTTAGGTGTTCGTGCAGCTGAGAACTGATGATGTATACCCTTGGAGCGTAGAAAATTTTCTACTACCGAGTTCTTGAATTCTATGCCGTTATCAGATCAGATTGGCTGTACTGATAGCTGCTGTTGGGTTTCCACACTCTTGGTGAAGTCTATGCTTAAGCTGTCTTATCCTTGGATCGCAAGAATTTTTCCCAGGTATATCGTGAATAGTCGTCAACGATAACCAACACGTATCGCTTCCCGTTTATGCTTTGCGTTCTCATAGGACCACATAAATCCATATGTAGTAACTCCAATACTCTTTTTGATGACGGTTCGGTTTGGATTGTGAGTTGATCTTTTCATCTTTCATTTCTCACACGCTCCACATAGATGGTCTTTTTCGTAACGAAGCTCTGGGAGACCCTTAACCAGTTGTTTCGATGCCAGCTTATTCAGATTTTTAAAATTCAGATGTGATAGCCTTCGGTGTCATAACCAAGAGTCTTTTGACAAGGCTTTTGATAACAGGCAGATGATATCCTTAACCATCAGCTTAGCAACGTCTATGGTGTAATGGTTTGAAATACGGGTACCCGTTAGAATTTCTTTCCTATCACAGCTCTTAACACTACAGTTCTTAGCCCTAAATGTGACCTCTAGCCCTTTGTCACAATGTTGTCCTATGCTAAATAGATTATGTGATAATTTTTCAACATAGTCAACATCCTTGATGACTAAATTATTTAAGACTAAATCCCCGTAACCTTTAATCTGAGTGTGATTATCGTTACCAAACTTGACTGTCCCACAATACTGTTCAACTATGTTTGACAACTAATCTTTCCTTCCAGTCATGTGCTTTGAGCAACCCGAATCCATATACCAAGTGGATTTTTCCTCCCAGTCATGTGCTTAATCATCAAATCCATTGGAAAATAATATGCAAACTGTGTTCTGAAACGAGTTGTTCAGAAAACATGAAGTGTTTATACCAGGTCCTCAGCTGAGTGCACAGAAGCCAAACATTCCGGTTTTAGCATAAAAATTGTACATTAACCGATAGATAGAAGAACAGGTCCTAGTCTGAGTTAACTAGAAGCCATTGAATTGAAGTGCGGATCTTGATATGAAGTAACCAAGAACCATCTGCATTAAATCACACAACTTTGGGTACCCGTCTTAGGATTAGCCCTTTTTGGTTAGGTGTTCCAGGTGTATATGCCACATTCATAGTCTTAGGAACCCATATTGCACTTTTGTGTGGTCTAAATGCAAAGACTTGGTATCCATTTATGTTTGGACCCAACTGGCTTTGAAACCTTAGGCGCTGAAGTTGCCTTTGGTTTTGGACTTTTTGAAACCTGTTATACATTTTGTTTTGGTGTTGGCCTAGGCAAAATACACGAATCAAGTTTTGGTTTAGCCAATGATGCATTGTTTTTACTTTTCATTTTGCAGTATAAGGCACGAATTTATTCATTTCAGGAACTTGACGTCTAAATCTAGTTGGACATAAAGTAAACAAATCCGCAAATGAATAATTCAAATAAGACATAGAATCCGTTACAGAATCACAAACATGGTTTTCCGAGAATACTTTCAGCCTATCTCTAGAAAGAAAAGTACTTGGCATATCAGCCTTCTTCACGAAAAAACTTTAAAAATCTCGCATAGTGGTTTTGGTAACTCTTCACACATGATCTGTAGGAACAAAACGATGAGAGTCAGTACGTTTGGAATACTTAGACATAGAGAAATTTCCTTGGTGAGTGGGTTTCTTGGAAGACTTGTATTGACTCTTAGTCTTCTTTGAAACCTTAACTTATGATGATTTTCAACACTCACCTTCAAAATTGATTAAAGGAACTTCAACCTTAGCATTACCTTTGTCTGATGATGCAAGTGGGACTTTTGTAGGATGAGAAACTTTTGAATCTTTAAAATGAGAATTTAACCTTTCTGAAACTTTGTCGAACATTTCTTTGTAGATGGTTAATTCTACACTTTGTTCAAAACTCTATCTTACCAATTTTTCCTTGCTTTTGAGAAGAGCTTCTTGATAAACAAGGGCTTTTCTCTCGAGCTTTCCTTAAGTCCTTTCCTAAAACATTTATTTTATGTTGAAGAACTTTTGTAGGAATGTAAGGATGAGGGATTGGTTTGACAGGTTCGGCGTTCATTTCAGTTGATGAATAGCTGGAAAAGAAGACTTCCTCTAGAGAGGGAACTGTATAAGGATAGCTCTCATTTATCTTGTCATATTTAAAATAATTTCCTTTTCTTTATTTTCATTTCGTTTCTCCTCCTCTTGGGTTAGGCCTTCATCCGATGTTTGAAGTAAGAAAGTCTGATACCCGCGTCCCACGTATCTTCTATCATAATATGTTGGTAGAACTGATATAGCCTTTTCCAATAACTTAGGACTTTTAAAACCAATTATTTGTTCGGAATGATAAAACCTAGTTTATTTGGGTTGATTTAAGTGACTAGTTTGTTCAGTTTGACCCCTTTTTAGAAATTCATCATCTAGGGTTTTGATCCATGAGTACGAACCTATTCTCTCTTTTTCAATCATTTTCTATTTTCTCTCTTAGTCTAAATTTTCCACGCTTTTAGACTCAGATCTTTTGGTAAGAACAGATAGTTCTGACTTCAAAGAAATTCTTTTCCTCAGTGATTGTATCAATACAATTCTTAAGGAAAATATTCCTATCCTTAGCCATTATTTTTTCAAGTAAAAAGATTTTCACCAAATCATGCTCGTTTAACCAGTTCTTTTCAAACGTGTCCGATGTCTCTTTTAGAGATTGGGTCAGTTGTTCCGCTTTGACACACTTTTCTTTTTCAGAATTGTACTAGCTTCTAAGTCAAGTATTTGTGTGTGCAATTTACATTCATTTTGTACAGATATAGCATTTATAGACTTATGAACGCAAAAAGGAATGTACCTCATTTGTCTCCAAATCTGATGTAGAGCACTCAGAATCCCCGGACTTGGCCATCAGACAGGCTATAGGATCTTCCATGTTCTCCCCCTCTATAGTTGTGTCTGATTTGTACCTCATTTGTCTCCAACTCTGTCAGCTATATAACAGTTTCTGCTTCTGTCGTCTTCATCATCAGATTCATCATCAACCCAGGAGTCTTCTTGTGCTACCAGGGCCATTGCATTAGCTCTCTTCTTTAGGGCACCGACCTTTCTCTCATAATATCGCAGATCATGCTCGAACTGATTCTTGCATTCTCGAGCAAAGTGACCCGGTTTCCCACATTTATAGCATCCTCATTCATCAGCTGCCTTGGTTCCCGGCGGGGTTCCCGGCTATCATCACGGTGATTATACTCCCGCCTATCATCATTCCTCCTATCATCATGTCTTTCTTAATGGCGATCATCTCGATAATCCCTCCTATCATCTCGTCTCTCTCTCCTATCGTCATAACGCCTGTCATCTCGATCATTTCTCCTCTAGCCGTCACATGCCCTATCATCAGAATACCTTCGAGGGCCAGTGTCATAACGAAGTTGATTGTTCATCTTGTTTTGATAGAATCGTCTATGTTGAAGACGATTTGAACACAAGGCGATTTGTTCTTGAATGATTTCCTCTTCATCATCGCAAGGCTCAGTCATTTGTGGCGGTGCAGATTTGTGTTGAGAGGAGGAGGCACCTTGGCTATAGTAGGTGTAAGGTCTACTCTCAACGGATCTATCTTGACGCGACACCTTCCAACGAGTGCGGAATCCTCGTTAGTGGCTTGACGGAAAGACCACGCACACCGAAACACGGAGACTACCATGGTGATAGACGAACAAGTAGAACGCTCCTACACGATGATTCTCTCCAAACGAAACTCTCCAAATGCTAGCAAGTTCGAGATCACCCTTTTGCTTAAACTCTCCGAAATCTGACAAGCCTATGCAAAAGTCTCTTAATTAATCGAATTAACTCTTAATTATACTGACAGGTTCGACTTTGTCTAGGACAAATTCAATCTTAGGCCCAAGGCGTATTCGAACTTGTCCTCCTAGACAAATTCGAATATGACCTTTAACTAAACTCGAACCTTATCTTTCAAACTTATGTTTGAACTTATGTTTTATCTTATGTTTGAATTTATCTTTGAGTTTTATGTTTGAACTTATTATAATACGTTACCCTAAGTTTAAACATACAATCAATCAATATCAAACATACATAATCAAACATATATATCAAACACTTGTTAATATTCAATATCAAGTAAATTGACTTACACAAAATGCTATCTAAACTTAGACTGCTATCGTCACACAGGATGTACTAACAGACTCCCCCTTGACGATAACTTCTAACTTTTTAGATTTTGTCTAACTTTTGAACCATATAAACTACTACCTGCATATAAGCCTATATCGATACATACTCTAACTATCTTTTGATATTTGCTAGCTTCAGATCTCCATCCTTCGTGAAAGAAGATAGACTGATCGTGTAGCTTCTTTAGGTCATCCTTAGATAGGTTTATTAGATGCAACAGATCATACACTCGCAAAATAACTTTGTCTTCTGTATCTTCCATCACAGCTTCAACAGTATCGTTATCTACGTACCACTACTTCATGTTACTGAGAACATCTTGTGGCATGGACTTCAAAGGAACCTTCTTCAAACACTTGATGGGCTTATACACCATTTAGCCCATGGCCTTCCCGTATGGGGATCTATTCTTGTCTCATCTTCTACTCTCTTGCCTGATCTTGGCTTTAGCCTTTCTAACTTTTTGGACCGACCCTCTTTTCTGATTATCTTCGCGATCACTTCAGCATAAGGGTCGTCACCAATATTGATCAATTCTTTCCAGGCTAATTCCTTTACTTCTACCTTCGGCAATGTGTTAAATACTTTAAGCGTTCGCCTTAGGTATTGAAGTCCATCTCTTCTCTTTAGTATGAATAGCTGCAGTTCTCTGTTGAAGAACCAGCTTAGAATTCCACCAGAGAGATTTTCAGATCTTGGCACTTTCATCTTCTTTTTCCTCTTCGGCTCTCCCTTCTTCTCTTCCTTTCTGAACCATAGATTTAGCAATTCAGCTCTGGTTGGTTCTTTCTCGGCTTCCTCCAGTTGAGAATCTTCTACTGAGGCCAACTTAATATCGTCAATATCAATCACATTGTGCTCGTTCTGCACGTATAGTTCTCTGATAGGTTGTGAATTAATGATCACTTCATCAACATTATCGTCTTCATCATCCATGACCTCATCATCAGACTTCCAATCTACTACGTCTTCAGGCACAAACTCCCCTTCTTCCAATTCTCCTACATCATCTTCAAAATCAAAATAAAAAAAGTGTTTCTTCTTGTTCTATATCCATAAGAGCATCTATCATCTCGCTCTCTAAAATCTTAGAAGAACTATCTTCACCTCCTTCAACTCCAGATTGACTTGGCTCCCCCTGAACTGTCGCATGTTGAGCAGATGGAAAATCTTCTGGCTCACTTTCTTTTCTTGCTTCGGGATCACTGCCATCGTCATCTTCTCTCCTTATCGCTTGAGCTTCTCTGCAGCTTGTCTCCCCCTGAGCCTGAAGGTTTTTCATTAGCTGCTCGAGGAGGGACTTCATGATCTTGATCTCAGCAGCTTGATCAGCAACAAATGTTTTCAGTTCAATATTTTCCTGCTCAATTCTTGCGTTATGTGCTTGAAGCTCGTTGACTGCTTTTGTAAGTTGGAAGATTTGGACTGTCTGGAAATCGACTTTGCTCCTTAGCTCTGAGAATCACTGGATATCTGTGAATGTGGATGATGTGGATGGAACAGATGTTATTGGAGAGGGCGTGATTGATGGTTGAACAGATGGTTGAACAGCAGGAATCTCAGGCTCTGAAGTGGAAGTAGATGAAGCTCCCTGCATGAATCTGTGCCTTTTTGCTCTTTGTCTTGGCACTAGAGGAGTAGGGTCTTTAGCTTCAAAATCAGACTCATCGTCATCTGAATATCTAGCTGCTCTCTTTTCTGCCTCTCTTTCACTGACAATAATTCTTGATCCGTATCTGCCTATTCTAACAGATGGATCAACTGATTCAACGGCTACTTCTTCAACTTCTATCTCTTCAGCTTCCTCAGACTCAGATTCTGAGGTGGTCACTGCTTGACCCTCTACTTCAGGCTGATATTCATCAACGTTTCTAAAAATATCATCATCATGAAGATCAGTTGGTGGATCCAAAACATCCTGAACCAGCTGTTCAGTTAGATTTACGTCTGCATTAATTCCCTGAGCCCAGATTTCTTCTAAAGTTTCTACTCTAGGATCAACCTCTGGCTCCGCGCTTGAAAGGCCCGCAGCATCCGATGATGGACCTGCTGCTGATGATGATTGGATTCTGCTTGACGAAGGCCTTGATGCCTGAGTTTGTCTTTCCTGAGCTCTTTGCCTCCTACGAGGTTGCTGTGGAGGTCTTTGCTGTTGCTGAGGCTGCTGCTGCTATTGCTGTACTTGCTGCGGCTGAGGCTGAGGCCCTTCTCCAGCCTAGTTCTCCCCCTCTGGGGCTACAAAATCCGGATCTACCACTGCACCGAGGAGAGGTGCATCCAGTGGTCTAATCTGCTCTGCGCTACGAGCGTTATGTGATTGGTAATCAGCAAAAATGCACTTATCAATAACAACCACACTTTGAATATCTGGCAGCTAAGGCAGATTTGGCAAAAAGTGACGGATCAACATCATCACAAAACGCGGATACATCAGAAATCTCTCCCGCGCTGGAGCCGTGATCTGGTGCACGAGCTCCGCAAAGAACATCTCCGAAAAGCTGAAACTTTTATTATATACCAAGGCAATCATGGCCGATTGCATCTTGGATACGATATAATCAAAACCCGCCTTTATAGGTGCAAAGCACACCATAATCACGTGCGCTAGGTACCTCCATTGGCCTATCAACCCGCTCTTCATATAGGCAGCTTTAGCAATATCTAGACCATAACCCATTCTCAAAAAGGCCGCTTGCCTTATGCTCAATGTGAAATCGATCGGCCCTGCCTCTTGCTCTACCGTCCCGAGCTGCAAAACTCTACGTAGCATATCAGCAGAAAACACTAATGGCTGCCCTCCAACCCTTGTCCGTAAGACTGTTGGCGTCACCGTACAGTCTACTTGTAAATCATCCCAAAACTGTCTAACATAAGGCAATATGATTTGCACATTGTGCGATAGTGCATATGATACTCTGGAGTGTGCCAAAAACTCCACCATTGGTCTAAATGCCTGAGCTTCAGGAAGCTCTCTATCTGGCGATATAACCATATTATGCTTCTGGAAAAAAGCTCTTTCACCCATATCTGAACATTTAAACAATAACATATATTAGATGTGAAAAATAAAAATGAAACTTGTTTAACTTCAAATTTGCTTTATTTTGAACTTACGAAGTCCAAAATCCAACACATTTGAATTTCTACAAGTTTGAATTCAAAATTATGCAAATATTTCGACTTTAATACTAAATTCGAAGGACATGTTCGAAATTGACTTGAATTCGAGTTTACTGACAACTTCGAAGTTCCTGACAAATTCGAACATGATGAACATGTTCGAATTCGGTCACTTTCGAACACAAATCCATGATTTAAACCCCATTAGACTTAGAAAATAGAATTCACTAGTCCTAGTACGTTCTAATCGAAGATGTATTTGATTTATTTGATGTTTTACCGGTTGAAACTTGTGATTTTGAATCACAAAGTTTAAACCCTTAAAACTTCAAACTTTGGTCGATTTTTGCTATAAATGAGTCCTAGGATACCTAAATCTTGTATAACACTTATGTTTATACCTAGATTAGCAGGTAGATTCGAACACACACAAGCAAAACTTCGAGGAATAGTTGAAAAATCGAAAATGGCAAACTCGAAGGTAAGTTCGAAATCGTCGGTGGGTAAGTTCGAAAGGGTAAAATCGAAAGTAGGTGACATAAATGAGTCACTGTTGACCTTTATATACTAACCATATTCGAACTTGTAGTTACATTTGACTTTACTGACAGAATCGAATATTTATTCGACTTTGTCTTAAATTCGAACATACTTGAAAATTTTGAAAATCCTTGAATAAAATACAACTTTTTCAACTTTTTCAAAAATTTTCAACTTTTTCAAGTAACGGAACAAACTATGCAAAATTTATTCACACAAAGCAATAGATTTTCATGCAATGTATGTTTATTCAACTAAAAATGCATCCTTAGTAACTTTGACCTTTTTCCTAAAAAGAAAAATAAAATAAAATAAAATAAAATAAAATAAAATTTTGAATAAAATTTAAACTTAAACTACTCTAAAATACTTTTAAAATTTACATCCTATACTAACATAATATTTTTGGCGAGAAAGTCAGAGAAAGGTTCAATTAGATAGCGGTGTCAGATACGCACTTTCAGTATCACACTCTCACACTTAGGAATTTTGATTCCTTGATTGTTTGTCGTGACACACATTTCTAGGCGATTGTTGGTATTATTTCCCTTTAAACATGTTACACTTTGGAATATCCCTTGGCCTTTTTATTTATCAAGAAACTACCTTACGTGTCTCACACTTATACATACTTTTATGATCAAGGCATACACACAATGATTATAACTTTTCGGTATTGCAAATTTTCTTTAAAAGGGAAACGTCGGACACAGTTCTGTATTTACATACAACAGAGTGTCTTAGTTTGTCTTAAAGTTTATTTTAAAGCTAGCAAGACAGCGGTGACAGGTCTGTACCGACGTACAACAAAGCGACTTATCTTGCTATCTCGAGTCAAACCAGAGGCAACAGGTCTGTACTTACGTACAACAGAGTTACTTGTTTTGACTCTCAATTCACTATCATGATTTTTCTTTTCTTTTCTTTTCTTTAAGATGTATCTGATGTTGCTATACATCCCCCAGAAAATTTGCATACTTCATTTAGAATCAATGTCTGTATGTCTCTAACATAAAAATTAAGACCATTTGGTCATACATCTAAGTTAGTGACACGTCTGACTTTTTCTTGAATATTTTATTATCCTTGATATTCCCTTTGTGTATTATGCCTACCAACACATCAAACTAGAAAATGTATATCACTTAGAGTTTTAGGTGCAATATGTGTGAAAGCTTAACACTTAGAGATTGTATCGACTGTGCTAATTTTCGTCACTTTGAACCTATGAATCTAAGACTTAACTCATTTTCTAATATTCTCTTTTTTTTTTTTAGCTTTTTATGGTTTTCTCCCGTTTTTCTTTTGTTTTTCATAAATAAGAGTAAGAAAATAAACTAACCTACTAACTTACTATAAAAGGAAAGAAATTCTACTAAGCTACTAAACTTACTATAAAAAGAATGAAATTCTACTGCTATAAAAAGAAATAAATTCTACTAAGGTCAAGTTACTCTGGATTACGCATTCCGTTTAGTTGAACTAACAACTCAAAACGTGACTTATCAAAAGCTTTGGTAAATAAATCCGCATTATTATCTTCCGTTGCTACTTTTACCAGCTTGATTAAATTCTTTTCTTCACAATCACGTATAAAAAGGTGCCTTATGTCTATGTGCTTGGTTTTACTGTGTTTAACTAGATTATTGGTTATTGCAATAGTTGACTGTTTATCTATCCTAATAGGAGTATGAGTATAAGTCAAACCGTAATCCCGCAATTGTTTTTGTATCCACAAAACCTGTGAACAGCAACTAACAGCAGCAACATATTCGGCCTCGCACGTTGACACGGCTACCGAAGTCTGTTTCTTGCATTCCCAGGAAACGAGTCCCCCTCCAAGGAACTGACAACCTCCTGTTGTTGACTTGCGATTCAAGCTGCATCCTCCATAATCTGAATCTGTGAAAGCCTCCAATTCCAATTCACCATCCGCGTGATACCAAAGTCCCAGCTTCGGTTTCGACTTGAGGTATCTCAGAATCCGCTTCACAGCTTTCATGTGCATCTCTTTTGGATTAGCTTGAAACCTAGCACAAATACACACAGCAAACATTATGCCAGGTCTAGAAGCAGTTAAATACATAAGTGATCCAATCATGGCACGATATAACGTCGGATCCACATCGGTATCACTTTCTGTACCCGGTCCGAGATTATGATTCACTTGAATCGGCGTGCTGAAGTGAGCAGTCAGCTTTGTCCCTTCAATCCCGAAGCGCTCTAGAATGTCGTAGATATACTTCGTCTGATGGATAAACATACCCTCCTTCCTCTGTTCAACTTGCAAACCCAGAAAGAAGTTTAACTCACCCGTAGCACTCATCTCAAACTTAGACGTCATCACCTTCTCAAAGTCTTTGCACATCTGTTCGTCTGATGACCCGAAAATAATATCATCGACGTACACTTGTACCAAGATGAAATGTTCACCCTTTCTCTTCACAAACAACGTACTATCTATTCTCCCTCTTTCAAACCCGTTGTCTAAAAGGTGATTAGATAGTGTCTCGTACCACGCCCTTGGTGTTTGATGTAGTCCATACAAAGCCTTATCTAACCGATACACTCTGTCTGGATACTTCAGATTTGTAAACCCGGGCGGTTGTTCCACATACACCAGTTCCTTCACTTTCCAATAATGAAAAGCACTCTTTACGTCAAGTTGATAAACTTTAAAACCCTTGAAGGACGCAAAGGCCAGAAACAAACGGATTCCTTCAAGCCTTGCCACTGGCGCGAACACTTCATTGTAATCGATTCCCTCCTCTTGGTTTAAACCCTTTACCACTAGTCTTGCCTTGTTGTGAGTCACTATACCCCGATCATCTCTCTTGCACTTAAAAACCCACTTGGTTCCTATGGCAACTTCTCCTCGAGGTAACGGAACTAACTCCCACACTTCAAGTTTCCTGAACTGTGACAGTTCTTCCTGCATCGCTTCAACCCAAGAGTTGTCTTTTAGTGCCATTTGCACATTCTTCGGCTCTACTTGCGAGATGAAACATGAATAGAGGCAAGTGTGAAAGGCCTCGGAGTCATTGATCATCGACAACAACACTGTGTTGTTATTCAAACTACTCCTAGTCCTCACACCAGCATTTGGATGTCCTATGATGCTCTCAATCGGATGATTCGTATTAATCCTCGATGTTTCTATCTCATCAACCCTAAGATTATCTCCTAAGTTGGATTCTATTTCACCTATCGGGGGAGCGACTTCAGACTCTACATTTTCTTCCTCTTGACCACTGTCTTCAGAGTTAGAATTTGTTGTCTGATTTTCGTTTGAAGGCAACTCAGAATCATTCTCTGTTGGAGATCTATCTTCTGTTGTTGTAGGCTCGGAAGTTGATGGAATGGTCGTCCTCGGAAAACTTTAACCCTCGTCATTCAGATTTAATGACGACAAGTCCTGTTCGATTGTACCTGCATTTCCATCCAAAGGAATGTTAAATGATTCAAAGAGTTTATCATAATAAAAAATCCATTACGGACAAGTTTGGGGTTCATGTGTATAACTTGTAACATCAATGTTATACACAATCTCTACCGTACCATTTGATTTATTAAAAACCCTTTTATTTGGTGAGTTCGGCACATAACCTAGGAAATAACCTTTGTCAGCCTTTTCACCAAAGTTGGGTTGATGTTTTGTTTTCATTAACGTACATAGTACCCTAAATGGTTCGAAGCCAGTTAAATTTGGTGGCCTTTTATTCAAAACTTCATAACAGGTTTTGTTCAATGATTTGACAGTAAGGACCTGGTTTAAAACATGACACGCGGTATTCACTGCCTCCCCCCAAAACATGGTAGGAAGCTGTGAATCCGAGAGCATGGTCCTTGCTGCCTCAATCAAGGTCCTGTTCTTCTGTTCTGCCATCCCATTTTGTTGTGGCTCATAAGGTGCACTAAATTGATGCACTATGCCCTTTGATAGGCAATATACACCAATAACCGTGTTTTTGAATTCCGTTCCGTTATCACTCCTGATACGTTTTACCCGCGTTTCGTAAGAGTTTTCCACTTGGTCTAAGAACTCGATTAGCTTGGCAGCTGTCTCGTCCTTCGTACCTAAAAAGAAAACCCAAGAAAATAGTGAGTAAGCATCAGTAATAACCAAACAATACCAACTACCACCTATACTCCTTTTGTTGATCGGTCCGAACAGGTCCATATGCAACAAATCGAACGTGGCAGCTATTGAGTTCTGAGTCTTGGACTTGTGTGCCTTCTTGTGTTGTTTTCCTTTCTTGCATGGCAGACACTTGTCCTCAAACTGAAAACTCTTCATTGGAACACCTTGCACCAATCCATTTTTAGTAATGTAATTCATCTTTCTCAGGTGCAAGTGTGCCATGCGTCTGTGCCACAAAACTGATTCAGTCTCTGAAGCTTTTGATAGTAGACATATTGGTCCCATCGAAGATTCCGGCTTGTTCATCTCCAGCATGTACTGGTCATTCTTCCTTGGAGCCCTCATTAGTATCCACTCATTAGGTAGTTTGAATCCCGGTTTCAGCACTAACGCCTCAGTATTAGTGAAAAGTACCGAGTTCTTCTTATCACAGATTTGAGATACACTAATGAGATTGTGGACTAGTTTATCAACATGATAAACTTGATCCAATTTGATAGTCCCATTAGTGACCACTCCAGTACCGGTGATATTTCCTCCTTTATTTCCAGCGAATGATACAAATCCCCTATTCCCTCCCTTGAAGTCAGCGAGTACACTTCTTTCCCCAGTCATGTGCCTAGAGCAACCACTGTCAACGAACCACTTGTTGTTTGGACCTGTAGTTATCTCCTGCACATAAAAGAAAAGAGGTTAGTTATCACGGGTAACCCAAGCCATGACTGACTTGGTAATACCATTCTCGTCCACATACTTGAACTCTTTCAAATACCCATCTCTCTTTTCAGGTGACTTGGGTTTTTGATTTAGAGCCTGTTGTGGTACAGAGTGATTTAAGTTCACTCTCGGCCTTTGTGTAGCCATTTGCTGTGGAGCTCTTGAATAGTTTCGATTATAAGGCATTTCCGATTGATATCCCTGAGCTCTACCTGGTGTTTGATTTCTTACAGGAGTGTGTGACCTAACCGGAGTGTAAGCACGTCTAGGTGTAGTACTCCTATAATTTTGTTGCGGTCCTGACCTAGATTGATTAGGGACTCGATTTGGTGAATTAGTCCTAATCACTTTGTTGGGTCGACCTGACACAAGTTTTTGTTTCACAACAGATTTTGGTGTGGCTTACACAGTTTTCTCGGTGTTATGAGAACGACTTGTGCTTGCAACACTTGCAGAAGGTTTATGTTGTTCCGGCCTTCCAGTTTTAGGTGTAGAGTCTACCTTCCTATGTGGACAACTAGAAGCAACATGTCCTTTTTCATGACATATAAAGCAAGACATTTTGTCAATCGACTTCTTATGCGTGCCCTTTGACTTAGGTGTCTCACTAGTGTCTTGTTCTTTCGTCTCAACTATAGTGACTGGTTCCTCCTCTTGATCATTAGAGTCATTTTTGGCTTCTCCTACAGGCTTATCACTAGAAGATGGCACAAATTTAACCTTCTTAATCTTGACATTATTACTAGTCACCTTAGTTTCTTTAACCTTAACAATTTCAGACACAGGTTCAGGTACTACCTCTGATTCAACTGGTTTATCAGTCTTATCCTGAGGCTGAGGTACATAATAATCATTGAAAGGTGGAGGACTCTCATTATACCCTAAACCTACAGGTTTCTTAGACTGACATTGTGCATCTAAGATCTTTCCTAGGTTCAGTGATGAGTTCCTAAACTTTTCCAGTTTACTATTCACCTCGGCTACCTTAACCTTAGATTCTGCTAGCTCTACCTCTTTGATCTTAAGCTCTTTGGTCAATGCCTCAACATGTTCATACATCAGTTCTATTCTAACACACTGCTCACTCAGCTTGTCTTTTAGAACTATGACATCTTGTGCATCTGCCTTAAGCTTATTCATAAGGTCTTCCTTTATATCTAATAGGCTAGCATTGTCTAATTTTAAGGATTCATTTTGAGCAGTTATATTTTGATGTGATTCTAGAACTAAGTTTAATCTATCATTAGACGTAGCACACAAAGCACATAACTAACGGAAAATAGAGAAGTTCAGAATTACCTTGGCGTGATCTGATTCCACGTTGGCCATCTATGCGGCGAACTCCAGAATCGTCTGATCTTCTGACTTTTCTACCAACATAGGACTGATATCATTCTGATTGATGTCCCCTGTCTGTTCCTCTGCTCTGACACTTCCAGTCTCCATTACTTCAGCCATAAAGGCTCTAGCGTTGGACTCTGGATGTGTACTCCAGTCATATGTTCCATCGAGCTATCTGTCAGATGTTACATTGGTTAACAGACCAGCTATATTTTCCTGACTACCCGAACTACCCGGTAGATATCTCCTTTGAGACTGATTCTGGTACTGGTTCTGGTAATTCTCGACTTTGGGTCTCTGACATTCTCTAGCGAAATGTCCTAACCCTTGGCAGTTGTAACACTTAACTTTGGATTTATCAAACCCAATCTTATTGTTACTGACGTTGAGATTTCTCCCGTCCTCTTGATGAACCTTTTAACTCTCTGAGTTACCATGACCAGTTGCTATTTCAGATCCATCTCCTCTAAATCATCAGGGTCCACCTGATCATAATCCTCATCCCATAGCGTAGGATCGTTGATTTTCACTTGAACGCAATTGCCATAGGCGGCCACAAATGAAGCCAGCAGATTTAAATGGTCTTCTGCTGATTTTGCGCTCATCGGCATCTTTGAATACCCTTGAGATGTAGATGTAGACTGAGTTGGCTTTTCTTCTGGTCTAGAAAACCCTAAGAAAGCCCGGATCACTGAGTCTTCTGTTTCAACCTGAGTCGATGTTTCACCCGAAAAGAATGATGTAGCCGTCTTCACGTCACTTGCCCCTGAAGGTTTGGACTTCCCAAAATACATATCCGGATCCTGTACCTGGTCATAATCCTGTTTCTTCTTCAGCAATTCAAAGTTATAGGCCCTCAGCGTTCCTATGACATTTTCTAGAGTTAGATTATAGAACTTGTCTTCATCATGTTTTATCAGCGCCACATACATTTCCCATTTGGCTGGTAAAGCATCTAGAATTTTGACAATCTTCTCTGACTCACTATACTCTACATCATGGTTGTCTAACTCAGTTAACAAATAATAGAATCTGGTAATTTTCTCATCCAGCTTTTCGTTCTTCAAAGCTTTGAATATCGTGAACTGCTGCTTGAGCATTTCCATTCTATTTTTCCTCACCCCAGGATTTCCCTCACACCTTTCCTCCAGTGCATCCTACAATTCTTTTGATGGACGTTGATTGCGAAATGTGTGTAGGATCTCCTGATGTAAAGCCATTCTAATGATCGATAATGCTCGGTTCTCGGCCTCATAAAACTTCTTATCATCATCTTTCATCTTTTGATATGACAAGACATGTTGACGGCCTTCAACCTCGTTTGTAGGTGGAACGTATCCTTCGTCAATACATATCCACATCCTCATATCGTTATATCTAGCGAAGTCGGCGAACGTATCCTTCCACCAATAATAATCCTCCAATTTCATCAACTTTGGTGGAGAATTTGCTTTTCCGACCTCGTGGTCCATTTCAATAAACCTTTGTAGACTTGTCATTGTTTCAAAAATTTTGAAGTTAAAACTTAATTAATTTAATTCGAAATTAATTTAAATTAACTCTTTCGAACCTGAGTAAGTTCGAATTTAGTTAATTTTAAACTTGTTTGAAATTAAATTCGAAATTAAGTTTGAAGTTCAACTAAAATTGAAATATGTGACAAATTCGAAGGTTTATCTAAACTCGAAGAACTGAATTCGAATTTAATGAAGATTCGAATTTTGAGTAAATTCGAATTAAAGTAAAGTCGAATCAAACCCTAAAGAACTTCGAAAGGAGCGTATTTTTCTGACAAACTCAAAATTTGAGTAAACCCTAATACCTCCTTGATGTTCGAGCGCCGCAAGTTCGAAAAACGGCTAAAAGTTTGAATTTTTTTTTTAACTTTTCAGATTAAATCAAAGTTTTTAGGCTTAAAAATTTGATTTTGATCAAAAAGATGAACTTTTCTGAACTTTTTCCTGATATCTTGCTTGATAAACTCGAAGTATATCCAAAAACATGATTTTGACCGTCCAAAACGTCAAGAAACCAAGGATGTTTCTAGTGAACACGAAGAACACCACGAACACCCAATGGCTCTGATACCACTTGTAAGGTCTGCTCTCTACGGATCTATCTTGACGCGACACCTTCCAACGAGTGCTGAATCCTCGTTAGTGGCTTGACGGAAAGACCACGCACACCGAAACATGGAGACTACCACGGTGATAGACGAACAAGTAGAACGCTCCTACACGATGATTCTCTCCAAACGAAACTCTCCTAATGCTAGCAAGTTCGAGATCACCCTTTTGCTTAAACTCTCCGAAATCTGACAAGCCTCTGCAAAAGTCTCTTAATTAATCGAATTAACCCTTAATTATACTGACAGGTTCGACTTTGTCTAGGACAAATTCGAACTTAGGCCCAAGGCCTATTCGAACTTGTCCTCCTAGACAAATTCGAATTTGACCGTTAACTAAACTCGAACCTTATCTTTCAAACTTATCTTTGAACTTATGTTTTATCTTATGTTTGAATTTATCTTTGAGTTTTATGTTTGAATTTATTGTAATACTCTGAATTGATTCTCCGTCCTTGGCTCTGAACTCAAAGAATTTGGCTTTGGCTTCTTCAATTTCAGCCCTGTCATTCTGTTCTGCTCCAAGCATCTGCATTTCCAGTTCGTCCCTCATCTCTTTAGCTTACAGTTTGCTGTCAACCCCGACTAGAATGTCAGTAGGAAGGGCTTGATAGATAATATATTTTGCCCTTTTATCTCTGTTAGGCACAAAAAGGCCTCAGTCAAACCTACTCTACATCTTAGGGGGAGATTTTTAATCAAACCTGTTTGATGCACTTGAAGGTATAATTTAAGGCATGTTTCTGCCTTACTGAAACCTGAAAAGTGATTTGCAATATGAGTCAAAACTGTTTACCCTGTTGCATTCGTTGCGACAAAGGCAGATTGTCCAAGCTGTTCTGTCTGCTGAGCAGCTTGGACAGATTCTAAGTGTTCTGTTCTTTGTGAACAGAACCTGTTGTTTGTGAACAGGCTAAACACTTTATGGAATATGTTTCCAAGTCCTCAAGTATTTTTTTTGGCTACGAGATCAGTTTACAAGTCGAAGACAAAGTGGAAAACAGAAACTGCAAAAGCCTGCCTACGCTGTTCTGTTACATGAAGACAAAAGGATATTTGAAATGGGTGACAGACCATTTCCTATATCAAAATGGCCTTAACAAAAGAAGAAAGATGCAAAGTTGACATTACTCTTTTGGTTAAAGGCTTATGCAACAGAGACAAAAAGAAAAAGACAAAGATTCTGCCACATGAAGACAAGTCTGCTTTTTCAGAATGTGCAGAAAAGTTGTTTTGTCTTTTTGGAAAGACATCCCACTATCTCATCATCCAATAAAGAAGCTTCACTGAGATTCTCAGTGAGAGTATAAAAGGAAGCTTCTAAGGATTGTGAGAATAACCAGGAGTGAGAAATTCAGATCGTGCATTGAAGTGTGTTATTCCATGCATGCAAGGCTTCTTGAATAGAACAGTAACGTGTGTCTAAGCTGCTCCTATTCAAGTTGTCCATCTGTGTCTTGTAAAATCATTGAGTCCATCTAAGTGAGTGTATTCATTGTATCTAGTCTGAGTGTGTTCTTAGATTAGTTGAAACATCTGTTGTATCTGACATCTCAGCTTGAACCTTTCCGCAGTCAAGATTGTTTGTATTTAACACTTGTTAATAGTATACACAAACATTGAGAAAAGAGTGTTGAGTTTTAATTTACTGTATTCACCCCCCCTCTACAGCTTAGAACAATACTCTAGGGAAACCTTTTGGGACCTACAACTAGTATCAAAGCAGATAGAGTGTGTGTTAACTCTAGATCTCTCATTCTCCCTACTTTCCCATGGACAACAGTGCTGCCAATTCCTCCTCTTACCATGACAATGGTTCAATGGCCAAACCCCCTAAATTCAATCATCAAAACTTCTTTGGTTGGAAGTGCAGAATGGTGCTCTACTTAGAGAATCTGGATGTACAACTGCCAGAGATAGTAATGGAAGGTCCCTATGTGCCAACTTCTGTTACTACCATCACTCCTGCTGTTGAAGGAGCTGCCCCTGAGATCAGAACCTTTGAGAAGGCCAAAGCTCAATGGTCTAATGAAGACAAAAGGCTGGTTGCTTTTGATGCAAAAGCGAGGAACAACCTGGTCATTTCTCTTCTTGATGATGTGTTCAAGCAGGTTGAGAAAATGAAGACTGCAAAGGAGATGTGGGATATTTTGTGTACCGTCTATGATGGTCCCACAATCACACTGGATAACAGGATTAACAATCTTGTTAGACAGTATGAACTCTTCTTTGCAAAACTTAAGGAGTCTCTCACTGAAACCTATACCAGGTTCACTGCTCTTATCAATGATCTCAAAACTGTTGGGATCACAAAGGACAGTTTAACTCTGGTGAACAAGTTCTTGGACATCCTGCCTGAAGAATGGAACTATTTTTCTACTATCTTGAGAAATTCAGGTACCATCAAAGGTATAGATCTTGTAAATTTGTATGGATGCCTACTGAATGATGAGCAGTCAAGGAAACAGAATAGAAATGCCTTTGAAATGTCTAAGAGAGGTGCTGCCTTGGTGGCCAGCGTGAGACAACCTGTTGGTCAGGTATGTGATGTGTTCACACAACCTAATCAACAGGCTGATGATGAAAGGGAAGAGATGTCTGAAGAGGAAGACTGTGAAGATCTTGCTGAACTTGATGATGAGCAAATGATTGCAATGCTTGTCAAAAAGTTGAACAAGAAGAGGTTTGGTGGAAGAATGTTGCAGAGGAACTCAAATGCTGTCAAAAAGAAGGCATTTGATAAAACTAAGGCTGAGTGCTTTAAATGTGGCAAAACTGGCCACACAGCAGCTGACTGTGTGTCTAAAGCTGTTGGCCAATCATCCAAACCATTCAAGACAAACAGGGACGATGGCTACAGGGTTAAGTACCTTATGGCCATGTTTAAGCTGAAAAAGTTGGAAAACTCAGTGGCTTCCAACAAGCAAAAGGGACTCATGGCCGAGACATGTGATTGGGAGGAATCGGACTCATCTTCAGATGAAGATGATAACAACTGTCTGATGGCCAACACTGATGTCCCATCAACAAGCAACCTCAAACAAGACCTGGCTGAAGCTGAAGCCTTCAGCAGCTTAGAGAACTGGAATCCCACAATGATGTACAAGGTACCAAATTTTATGGCTTACAGTTCTGATGAAAAAGTAAAAATGTTTGAATATATGCTTGTTGATTTAAAAGCTGCTGTTGAGAAGCACAATGTTTTACTGTCTGAAATCTCTAAGCTTAAAACTGATCTTGACATAAAAACTAATAAACTGGACAGTTTCCATAAGTTGGAAACTGAGCTTGATGAATTAAAACACATCAACTCCATTTTATTAGAAGAAAAGAGAGAAACAGACATAAAACATGCAAAGCTTCAAAAGATAGTTGACTCTTGGTGCCAATCTGCACAAAAAGTCAGCCATCGCATCAGTCAACAGATTCATGCACAAATGCAAGCCTATCTTGGAGGGGATCTTGAAAAAGCAGCTTCTATTGTTGAGATAGATAATCTGAAAACTGACTTATCCACTCTTGGTTAGCTTCCCAACACTTTCATTCAGAAAGTAAATGGTAAGCTAGTCTCAACAAACAGGTTTGTCAGGCCTCAAAATACTGAAAGGTTGTGTGAAAAAGCTCCAAAAACTGATGATGGAATATGTTCTCCATCAAATCAGCCTGCTAAGTGCTCTGCTGATTCACACAAGCAAAAGAAAGGAAAACAAGCTCAAGCTGCTGGACTCTAAACCTGTTGACAAAACAGGATCTGGGTCCAAAGTTGATGGTAAGAGACTTGTTAATCCTTTCGATGCTAATCATTTTGAGAATAAGTTTTCAAAAGGTAAGCAGTCTGCTTTCAACAGGGGTGAGTCTCATGTTGAAAATAAATCTGCTGTGATTTTAAATAAGTTTTTAAATCATAGTGGAAAATTGGTTATAAATGAAGGTAAGTCTTTCAAAACCAAAAGCTGTGATTATGTTGATAGGTAAAATCCATCACATCTCAGTAAGAGCAAAGGCAAAGCCATTGCTCAACCTGGGAAAATTGGGAATAAGTTTCCCAAACCTGTGGAAGGTCAAAGACCAATCAAACTTCCTGTGTTTGATATCTGTCCTCCCAAAAAGAGGAAAGAAGATACAGGCAAAGCTGTTGCCATTGTGCCTTCCACCCAAACTATTGATTCATCTAAAAATAGTAATAAGTTTGCTAAACCTGCTGACAGAATCAACTAAAATAATTCAGAATATGTTTCCTGAGGCTCTTCTTTCAAAAAGGCTAAAAAGAGAAAATGTTATAAGTGTGGGAAGAAGACACATATGGCCAAAAACTGTCCTGAAACTGAGGACATGAGGCCTGATGACTCTGCTAGCTCCATCATTGCAAAAACAAGCAGTGTTGGAAGTAACATAGTCAATGAGGATGGTATCCAAGCTGATACTATCCAAATAGGAAATATTAGTGTGGATATCACTGGTCCATCAACAAATGTTGATGAAGCAGGAGAACTCATCCCTATGATGTGTTCCCCTAAAAACAACTAATATTTTCTCATGACACTCTGCAGGACAAACAATCATCCCAAGTTTGGTACTTGGACAGTGGCTGCTCAGGACATATGACAGGTTGCAATGACCTGCTAAGTGATCTCAGGCCTGAAAAAGGGCCAAAAGTCACATTTGGTGACAATGTACAAGGATCCACAGAAGGATATGGAACTCTTCAAGCTGGTGCTGCTGTATTCAAAAGAGTAGCCTATGTGTCTGGGCTGAAATGTAATCTTGTAAGCGTAAGTCAACTGTGTGATGCTGGCTACAAGGTTAACTTTGATGAGCACATGGGTTACATATTGGATCCCCAATGCAAAGTTGTGTTGTGTGCACAACGAAAGAAATGTGTATATGTTGTGGACATGAAATCTGCTGATCTTATAACTGACCTCTGCTTTATCTCAAGAAGCAATGCAAACTGAACTGGTTATGGCACAAAAGGCTATCACACCTGAACTTCAAGAATATCAACAAACTCTGTAAGAAAGAGTTGGTAACAGGTTTGCCTTCCATAACATTTGTTAAAGATAAACTCTGCACAGCTTGTGAGAAAGGCAAGTAGAGAAAATCATCTTTTAAATCTAAGCACAATTTCTCTATTGACACTCCTCTCTTCTTAATCCACATGGACTTGTTTGGACCAGTCAGTGTCCCAAGTTTAGGAGGAAGAAGATACACTCTAGTAATGGTTGATGAGTTCTCCAGGTTTACATGGGTGACCTTTCTAAAGAGCAAAGGAGAGGCCGCTAGAGTAATCAATGGATTTATCAAAAAGATGGAAATGCTAAACTCTGCTCAAGTAAAGCAGCTTAGAAGTGATCATGGTACTGAATTCTAAAACAGTTTTCTTGAGGACTTCTGTGAAGAAAGAGGGATCTCACAGAACTTTTCAGTTGTAAGAACTCCACAACAAAATGGAGTTGCTGAAAGGAGAAACATAACTCTCATTGAAGTTGCTAGAACCATGCTGTGTGCATCAGGTTTACCTTCATCATTCTAGGCTGAAGCTGTCAATACTGCCTGCTTTAACCAAAATAGATCCTTGGTGGTGAAAAGGTTCAACAAGACTCCCTATGAGTTGATCAAAGGGAGGAGGCCAAACATTAGCTATTTCCATATTAGCGAAGCCCTCTATGGTCTAAAACAAGCCGCTAGAGCCTGGTATGACACTCTAACTGATTTCCTTATGATCAATGGTTATTCCAGAGGTAAAGTGGATACCACATTGTTCATAAAGAAGGTGAAGTTTGATATTATGCTTCTTCAAATTTAAGTGGAGGACATAATATTTGGTTCCACTAATGAACAGTTATGCAAGAATTTTTCACTACTCATGAAGTCTAAATATGAAATGAGTATGATTGGAGAACTTACTTTCTTTTTAGGATTACAGGTTAAACAAACCTCAAATGGAATTTTCATAAATCAAAGAAAGTATACTTTAGATATTTTGAAAAAGTTTAAATTTGATCAAAGTTCTCCTATCAAAACCCCAATGGAAACCAATGTAAAGTTGGATGCAGATTCCAGTAGCAAAGCTATTTCAGTAACAGCTTACAGAGGCATGATTGGGAGCTTGCTATATTTAACTGCTAGTAGACCAAATATTATGTTTGCTACCTGTTTATGCGCTAGGTTTCAAGCTGATCATAAAGAATCATATCTAGTTGCTGTAAAAAGAATCTTCAGATACCTTAAGGGTACACCAAGTTTGGGTCTTTGGTATCCCAAAGACTCAAGTCTTGAGCTAACAGGATATTCAGATTTTGATTTTGCAGGCTGCAGGGTAGACAGACTAAGCACAACAGGTGGGTGTCAACTCCTTGGTGGTAAGTTGATAAGTTGGTGTAGCAAGAAGCAGAACTCAGTTTCTACTTCTACTGCTGAAGCTGAGTATATTGCTGCTGGAAGCTGCTATGGGCAAATTCTATGGATGCAGCATCAGCTTGAATACTATGGACTTGTATATAGGAAAACCCCTATTCTGTGTGATAATGCAAGTGCTATAGCTATCTCCAACAATCCAGTATTTCATTCCAGAACAAAGCATATGGAGGTCATACATCACTTCATCAGGGATCACATCCAGAAAGGTAATGTGGAGGTAAGTTTTATTTCTACAGATGAACAGCTTGCAGACATTTTCATCAAGCCTCTTGATGAAAATAGGTGTAATTATGTTGTAAGCAAGCTGGGCATGTTAAATAAAAGTGACTAAGTGTCCTAAATGTTCTAACTTATTATATGTCTCACACTGCTCAAGTCTCTAAGAACAACTTAGGCAGAACAGGCTATGCATGTTCTACACTTAGCCAATTTCTGAAAACTTGAACAGCTTGAGCGTATAACAGGTTTGACAATATCAGTTTCCATCTCAAACCTGGTCTGTTGATCAAACCTCCAACCTGCTCACTCTCTCAATCTATCATACAAGACATTGTCTTATAACCTGGTCAGCTATTGAACACAACCTGTTCTCGCATAGCTCACAGGTTGAATAAATAGCTTGGAGAATGAACAGTCTGTGATGACCCTGCTCATCACAGGTCTGACCAACAGCTTAGACCATCAGATTTAATTACCTTTCTTCACGATTAAGTTATTTAATTTCTGTATTTATTTAACTTAATTACTGCGGATAATGTGTGTTAACGTGTGTTAGTGAATAAAAACGGCTCAAGTGGTCTGACAACTGTTCTGACATGGACAACCATTCCGTTTTCCGTTATCAACCGCACAAACTTTTCTCTCTCATACCCACTCACATTCAAACCCTATAAATACCCCTTTACTGTTTCATCTTCGTCTTCCTTACTGCATCCATAACTTCCAAAGAACCCTAAATTCGACTAAGTGTCTTGTGCTCATATCCTCACTACTCTCAATATGGCTCACCGAAACAACCCCTTTCTCCCAGTATTTGTTGGTGCAGATGTTCAGAAACATTCTTCTGTTACAACAATGCTAACACTGAAACCCACAAACTATAGAGCCAACCTAACCATTCCCAAAAACTATGTGGGGGAAAGGTTATGAGAATATGGTGGAGTTTCTAAAGGTTCACCCTCTTCATTACGCCATGACTACCACTCCTGGTGTCCTGTACCAGGAAATGGTCTATGAGTTCTGTTACACCTGTGCCTACGACCCAGCAACCAAAGTCATAAGGGGAACTATTCTTAATGGGACTCAGACCATTGAGATCACTACTGGTCTTATCAGGGAAGTTCTGCGTCTCCCTGTGGCTGAAAATTATGATCAGCCACGACCTGAAAATGATAAGATGGGAAATCTGCTTCACCTTTGTGGTGTGGCAGAACCCAAGATTGGAGCCACTCTGTTAAGGAAGGATCTATCACCCACTTACAACTTCTTATTTGCCTCTATGGTGATGTGTTTCAGCAGCAAGGTTGGTTCCTTTGACCAACTCAGCCGTGATGAGATCCCCATAGTCCTATAGCTTGTAGATGAGACTACTATGAACATGGCTCGATGGATTTTCATGAGTCTGAGGAACCTGGTGCAGCAGGAAATACGTCGAGCTGCTATTAGATACCCACGGTTTCTGAGCCTCATTTTCAAGCATGTCCGTGGTGAGCATTTATACAACTCTCAGCCTACGTTACGTACTGCAGCTTTCCCAGTGATTGGCAATAGAGTTTTCTACACCCCTGTACTTCCAAATGAGCCTCCTCTATCTACACCAATGAGGAGGTTGCTTGGTATAGTGGAAGGACCCTCTACTGTGACAGTGGATCCAGTGACTGCTCCCATTGGAAAATCCAAATCCAGGGCTAAATTTGTTAAAAGAGCCCTGGAATCGACCCAAGCTGAGCCTGTCAGCAAGAAGGCAAAAACAGCGAAGTCCAAGTCTTCCTCATCAGCCTCTGTGGCTGAGGGGGAGCAGGCTTCTCACCCTGGTTCATATGTTGAACCTGAAGCCTTTGTGGCTGGTGTCTCTGTGGCACCTGAGACTATGGAACAGGCCAACCCACCTATTTCTGACCCAGTCTCACCACCAGTCCAAAGAGAACCCCTCATCACCTCTTCACAACATCAATCCTCCACTTCATCTCTTAGATCCTACAGACGCAAATCCTTAGCCAAAGAGAAACCAACAAACAAAACCAGCCCATCTGACCCCTCTCAACAGGAGTCAGTTGAAAAAGAAGCAACCCCTGCTACTTCACCTATTTTGGGAGAAGGTTTAGCACACTTGGAGTAGGCTTCACTCCAACAAGAGTCTACCCTGAGTCAGGCTAGGCCCTCTGGTTCCTGCCAACAGGAGCCAGTTGTACATATGGAGACAACCACGTCAACTATTCCAGCCTCCCAACAGGCTGAGAATATTGAAAGACATGAGTTCACTCCACTCCACACTGAGTCCACACAGTCTCCACTCCATACTTCTACCACACAACCTGAGTCTGCACGAGGTGCCAAACCTGCTGGATTAGACCATCCAGTAGATCGGCCTGCAACTTCTGCTCCTCATGATACAACTGGTATACACCCAACGGCTGCTGAAGGACCAACATCCCAAGCTGATGAACCACAGGGAACAGACAATCCCTCTGGTGAGGCAGCACCTCAAATGCAAATTCCATTAGCAGGTTTCACCACTGCTGATGTTGAAATGCACATCCCATCTCCCCATGATGAGGCACCTCTAGACCAAGGTGCTACTGAGGGAACCACCCCAGGCTTTGATGAAGGTGCTGCAACACAAGCTGCATATGAAAGGCGATCAGTCTCTATCCCTTCCCTAGATGAAGCAGCTACAGCCACTGCTGAGGGACCCATTGACCTTTCCAAGCTGGGCCATATTAGTTTTGCCCAGGCTATGGAACTTCTATCCAAAGTAACCCTTCCCTCTCCATCATATCCTCAAACACCTTCCTCATCCTCATCACACACTCATTCTTCTCCTTCTACAGAATCCAAACAGTCCACCCACACTCCTCCATCCCCCCAAAGATCTTCATTTGAAGGATCAACTTTCTTTGCTGACCAACAAAGTTGGCTCTTTGGAACATTCCATGACCTCTCTACCCTCAATAATCTCAGACTTTGTGTCTGCACAACTCCAAGGATTCTTTGATCTGTTCAAGAATTCCTTTCCAGCCACTCCCCAAGCTGATCAGTCCTCACAGCTGCTTGGACTCACTGCACAGCTGCAAAACATCTCCACTACACTCTCCTCTATCCTTTCAAATGAACAGGACTCTGTGTCCTTCATGACAGCCATATAATTCAACAACTGTCCACTCTCATCACCACTTGCAATACTACCCTTCCTACCACACTGGCCAGCTTAAACTCTCTCATTGTTTCTCTGTCCAATTCTGTGTCAGCAAACCTTGATGACGTGCAAGACTCTCTTGAATTACATCTTGCACAGCTTCAAAGTTTGCTGTTCACAGCTTCTGAAAGAGAAAATATCGTTAAGCTGTCCTCAATTGTTGATTCCCAATCCTATTCTCTTCAGACCTGCCTTACCCAGCTTGCAGAGGTTAAGGACAATCTGGCTTACTTAGTGCATAGCCTGGTTGGCCCCAAGCCTGCTGCCAAAACTGCTGCTAAGCATGTTGAATTTGTTTCTCCAGGCAGACCAGTTGTTGAAGGTTTCAAGCCATCTCCTTCAAAGGGGGAGAAGTTGTCTGCCTCAAAGACTAAGTCTAAGTGGGAGAAAACCTCTTCTCCTTCTAAGGAGAAATCAGTATCTGTTGGTCAAGCAGCAGGTGCATCACAAACAGGTCCAACTGAAGATGTCTTCCAACCCACTGAAGCTGCTCAGCCTACTCAGGTTGGATCTCCAAACCCTGCACAAACTAACGGGGAGGAATCCATTCTTGGGACAGGCCAAGCAGAAGTAGGCATCTGATTCTGGAAGAAGAAGAAGAAGAGTAAGAGGTTCCTGAAGCTGTTAAAACTATAATAGCCAAAGGAAAGAGGAAAGAAGTTGTAGACCCTGACCACCAAAGAGCACCACAGCTAAAGTTTGACAAGGCAAGGGCTAAGGAAATGGGTATTCCTATGGAGAAATACTATGAGTACAGATATGAATAGCTCCAAGCCATGGAAAGACTAAGAAAGGAAGAAGCCTCAGCCAAAGCTGCCAGATCCTTTGCATTCAAAGAGGCAAGAAAAATTAAAATGCCTTCTTTAGATGTGCAAAGAAAATTGCTTGAAGCTTCTAAGGAGTCAGCGGTTGAAAAGGAAGGTTATAGGGAATAGGGTGCTCCGGTCTCGGTGACGAAGTCCAAACAAGCATCCTCTTCTAGAGCCCAGATTCACTTTGACAACTTGGCAAGGAAAAAGTTCTTTGATGTTGCTGACAGAAGACTTGCCAAGGAATCTATTGTCAAAGCTGTCCCCATCTAAAGAAAAGGCAAATAGTGGAAACTACAGATAACCAGATTGGGTGCTACATGCCCAGAACTGGAAGCATATGATTACACTGACGTTGCTCAAATGGGATACAGAGAATGGGTGGAGTTGGCAGTTTCCCTAAGCCAGTCTAAGTCTGAAACAGCTAAGACTATCAGGGCATATGTCAAAAAGTTGATGGAAAGAGTGAGAGATCTTGGCCTAATTTCAGAAGAGCAAAGTATGGGTATCTCAATGTCTACCCCCAAAATAAAGGCCAAGAGGAACAGAAAGGATTCAGAGCTGGAGGAACTCCTGATCATGATTGAACAAGGTGATGTTGCAGTAGAAGTCAATGGAGTAGACCACAGCTTGCCTAAAGGAGTGGAATTTGAGGATGGCAACTGATTGAAGAACCTGTGCTGGGGGTATTTTTTGTAGATCCCCTAACAAAGAAGAAGTGCTTCCAAAGAACATCAGATCTTCACAAAGTGGGTCTCAAACAGCTTGTTGCATTTAGACTTGCAAACTCATTCAGGCAATCCATAAAGTGGAGAGCAACCATATGGGATCAGCTCAGAGGCTTCTATGAAAGAGGGGAGCTTCAACATCCCAGTTTCATGTTCCTCATAGTTGAAATAGAGGAACTGGATGAAACCAGAGAGCCGCTTGAAGAGTTGTTCGAAGAAGGAGTACCACCACTGTCCTGAGATCCATCAACTATCTGAGTAGGTGAAGAATGGAAGCTGTCCATCTATTGGACAGGCTTGCCATTATTTGCTCCCATCAACAACAGTCCAAATTGTTGAATTTCTATGTACTTTAGTTGTACTTTGTTACATTAGTTGTAACCTTTATTTTTTACATCAGTTGTAATAGACACTAGTAAATCAGTTGTACTTTTGTAAAAACATGTGTTGTTTATGTAATAAAAAAATCAGAATATATATATAAACTGATCTTTTACTTTACTTTGATGTTGTAATTTCATTTCAGCAAAATGTATTGTAAAAATATATAGTGATTATTGATAAAATCAGCTTAGACTAATTGTTGCAAATAGGGGGAGATTGTTAGGCACAAAAAGGCCTCAGTCAAACCTGCACTACATCTTAGGGGGTGATTTTTAATCAAACCTGTTTGATGCACTTGAAGGTATAATTTTGAACAAATATCTTATAGATGTTAAGATATATCCGAAAATAATATAATTCGTGTCTTTGATTTTTTTTTTTCGTGTTTTTATGAAGGCTAGTGACTGTTTAAATAAGTTTGATGTATCTTTCTGATAATTCAATAACAACAACTCAAATATGTAATTCAACAATTAATGATAACAAATTGATCACAACACAACTAACCGTATAATTAATATCTTTTTCTGATTCGTATATCCTACTGTATAACTTGTCTTCTATTTATATACACCTCTAAGTATTGTATATTAACAATATGCCCCCTAAACTTAATACAATAAATTGCTTTCCATCTCTATTTTATATTTGTACCCAACAATCTCCCCCTTAGAGATTAAAGCAATTTTACAATTAAAATTTAAATTAGGAACTTCAACCCTTTTTTCTTTTCTTCTCTTGAACTTCAACCCTTTTCTCTTGTCTTCTCTTTGATCTCAGAATTTTCAAACAGAAATTTCTTCTTCTTTGTCTCTCTCTGATCTTCATATCTCTTCATCTCTGATCTTCTCTTTTCTTGTGATCAAACTCCCCCTTGAATCATGACTAGGTTTTAATTCTCTCCCTTGATCAATGATAGATTACATATCATCTTTTATCTTTTAATAATCTGCAGTTGTCATAATTTACTTTTCAGTTGTTGTTGCGAATGTCTTCATACTACTCAGTAGTTGTCTCTGAAATACAACTTTTCTCCCCCTCATGATGATCATAAGAATTATGAACATCATGCATATTCTTTAGAGACATAGATGCAGTGAATTTTCAGTAGCAGAAATACAACAACAATTACAATGATAATTACAATTCAGAAATATAACAAATTGTGTCTCTCCCCTTCAAAATGATATCCTCTCCCCCTATACTGAACAAAT
Source organism: Centrapalus pauciflorus (assembly GCA_020465985.1). Classification (NCBI taxonomy): domain Eukaryota; kingdom Viridiplantae; phylum Streptophyta; class Magnoliopsida; order Asterales; family Asteraceae; genus Centrapalus; species Centrapalus pauciflorus. The sequence goes on along the minus strand of JAANYP010000607.1, from coordinate 178,348 downwards.
ATAATACTCCCCCTCAAATTTATAGATTCTCCTTTAAAAAACAAACAAAGCTTTGCAACTTTGTGAACAATGAAACAAATTCATTTTGTAAGTAACTGAGTCCAGGTCCACATAGGAGTCCTGTAGGTCCCAAAAGATATCCCAAGTATATAGCCTTAAGTTGTAGAGGGGGGGGGGGGGTGAATACAGCTATTTAAAAACTAAACACAAATTTTCTCAATGTTTGTATGTATTATCAACAAATGTTAATTACAAACTAGCTTGAATGCGGAAAGGTTCAAGCTGAGATGACAGATACAACAGTATGTTTAACTAGTCTAAGACAGACTTAAACTGATTACAATGAATACACTCACTAAGAATCACTCACTGTGTTCACATGACTCTGAGGAACAGCTTGAACAAGAACAGCTTAGACAACGAGTACTGTTTTATTCAAGCAGACTTGCATGCATGAAAGACTCACTTTGAATGCACGTTCACTCTTGGTTTCAGCACTTAGCTTTTTGGTTAAAACTTTCAATCCTTGGAAGTTTCTTTTTATACTCACTCAGAGGATCTAAGTGAAGCTTCTTCATTGGACGGAATGAAAAAGGAGAAGTCTTGTTGAAAAGACAACATAAACTTTTCTGCACATTCTGAAAAGCAGACTTCTCTTCATGTGGGCAGAACTTTTGTCTTTTCACTTTGTCTACTGTTGCATTGCCTTTAACTAAATAAGGAATGTCAACTTTGTGTTTTTCTTCCTTTGTAAAGGCCTATTTTGATATAAGAAAAAGGTCTGTCACCCTTTTTCAAATATCCTTTTGTCTTTATGTAACAGAACAGCTTGGGCAGGTTGAGCAGTTCTGATTTCCACTTTGTCTTCGACTTTGTAAACTGATCTTGCAGTAAAAAACAATACCTGAGGACTTGGAAACACATTCCGTAAAGTGTTTAGCCTGTTCACAAAGAACAGAACACTTGTAAACTGCCCAAGCTGCTCACCAGTGTAGAGTAGCGTAGACGGTTTATGTCCAGCCTGTTCAGCAGACTGAACAGCTTGGGCAAAACTGCCTTTGTTGCAACACATGCAACACATAGAACAGCTTCAGGCTGATATTGCAAATCATTTTCAGGTTTCAATAAGGCATATAACAGGCCTTAAATTCAACCTTCAAAAGCATCAACAGGATTGATTAATAATCTCCCCCTCAGACGCAAAACAGGTTTGACTGAGGCCTTTTTGTGCCTAACAAGTCCTGTTTGCACAATAGACCATATATATGTGACCTACTTTCATCGCTGACGTGATGTTAACGCTGGTAAGATATCCTAATAGTCATCGTGAAATCCTTTAACATGAAAGAATCACTCTTATTTGTTCTGGTTTAGTCACTTTGGACTAGCAGTTTATAGTCATGCAGACTGTTAGACTCGATGTGTCCTAAAAGTGTAGATATCAGCTCTGGACACAATGTGCATCAACTGATTTGGAGACCGGAGAAAATTTCTTCCTTGTTTCAATATCAATAATATCCAAATGATATATTGATAGAAATGTGCTATATATCCGTGATTATTGAAACTGAATTCTTTTGAAAGATAACTGAGTGGTTGGTGGGGTTAAGTGCATGCGTCACTGGGTCCATGACGTCTTTTTCAATATCAAGTCACCTAGGGCTTGATAGATTATGTGGATAACCCATCCGACATTGTGTAGGAAGGATTATCTTTTCTTTAAATCCTTTCTCAACTCTCAGCTCTCAGCATTTTTCAACTAAGCTCCCTCCAGCTCACTTTTGAGAAATAAATTCAGTCTACTTTATAGCAAAATCATGATCTGATGCACCACCATCTCCTTTCAATATACCCCCCTCATTTACATTTTACCTCTACTCGACCTTGTCAGTATCCCGTGATAACTGACACTTCTCCACTAGTAGACCTAAAGAACCCTCACCCACCCAAACAATAGATGGTTTGCTCCTTGGGTAGGTTTTCCGGTTATGGTTAGACCATAGAAGTGATGTTTATGCCTATCACACAATTTGGTGCACAATCGGAGTCATCAGAAATAATGTTCAACATTTCAGCTCATAGGACATCACACAAAGAATGATTAGGATTTTCAGCTCAGATGAATTAGGAGATGAAATTCACAACGAATTTGAGGTATGATTAGTTGGGAGATATCAGAATGAAATGTAAAATATGATATAAGATATGAAATGAATCAGATTTTAATGAAAGAGTTAGTTCATGGGAGAATTCAGTATGAATGAATCGGAAGAATTAAGAATGCATGAGAGAATAACGAAGAGAATCTCAAAAGCAATGAGATTATGAAAATAAAAAATATTAGAGCAATTAACCTCAATGATATAATCAAAGAATCAGAAATTAACATCCTTTAAAAAAATGTTCTTTTCAGGTCAAAAATCTTTTTATTTGTGCACAAAATATATCCGCGAAAATTACACACAAATTTATAAAGAAAATATCTTCATCAGAGTGCGTCTGAAACTCCCCCTGGAAATAAGCACACAAAGTTAGTCAACTCATAGAAAATATATCATGAGCAAAAAATTGTAAAATAAAACTCCCTCATTGTCAATACAGCTTCAAAGTTGAATTCAGGGCAGGAATTTCAGATAGATTCATTTTTCAGAATCGGGTTTTGATATGAAGTGAATAGAAGCCTTTGTTCGGGAAGCTTGGGTTTCAGTCTGATGTAACTGAAACCCTTGTTAAACTTTGCGTGGATGTGCGGGTTCCAAATGAAGTATTTGGAAGCCATATGTTGGTACACCTGGTGTGACGATAGCAGTCTAGTCTTTGTAATAGATAGGACTTTATTAATACAAGTCATGATTGTGTCTTCATATTTATGTCCTAAGTTCATGATTGTGTATTTTGTTCACATTTGCATGTTAAGTTCATGATTGTAAGATAAGTTCATGAGATATGAACTTATGGTGATAAGTTCATGAGGCTATGATCTTATGAGAATAAGTTGATGAGGCTATGAACTTATGAAAATAAGTTCATGGGGCTATAAACTTATGAGAATAAGTTCATGAGGCATAGGCTATGAACTTAGGGCTCATAAGTTCATACGAACTTATCTGCATGGGCTTCAACTTATAAGTTCGTGGGCTTAGGCCATGCACGAACTTAAGGGTTATATCATGAACTTATCTTTGCAAATTCATTAACACTTTGAGAATTCACTTTCAAATTCGTGAGAGAGCTTCCAGATGAATTTAGAGAGTTTTACAGCATTCCAATGGAGCAACACATCGTGCGGGGTCGATACGTGTTCGGCTAGCATCTTGTTCGGCTTCTTGTTTCCATGTGATCGATCCGTTAACGTCAAACAAGGATTCCGCACTCGTTTGATGCCATCACGCCTGATAGATCCGTAGTGTGTGGACCTTACAAGTGGTATCAGAGCCAGGTTGAATGTTCTTCGTGTTTCGTTGAATATTCATCGGTTTCTTGGCGTTTTTCTGGATATATCACATTTTCTCGAACTTTTTACGTTGTTTTGAGCAGTTCTTCAAGCCAATAATCATCTTAGTTCATCTATTCAGTGAGAATCATTGGTTTTAGCCAGTAAAAACATTGATTTAATTTGAGTTTTTGAAAAAGTCAATTTTTTGGCCGTTTCACGAACTTGCGGCGCACAAACTTAGGAGGGAGTTTTAGGGTTTCCACGAACTTGTAAGACACGCTCCTCCACGAACTTGCGGCGCACGAAGTTGTCAGGTTCCACGAACTCGTTTTAGGGTTTCCACAAACTTGTCAGAAACGAACTTGTCAGACTCGAACTAGGGTTTCTCGAACTTGTGGTCTTACGAACTTAGTGTCCTCGAACTTAATTTCAAACGATTTTAATATAGTAAAACGAATTTAAAGTTAAATTCGTACGAACTTAATCTAAGTCCGTACAAACTTGTTGTAAATCGATTTCCTAGTATAATCAGCACATTGTAATGATTTCACCAATATTCTAATACAAACAGAATAATGAACTCAATGAATGCAAGAATAATGATGTAAGAAATGTCAGAGAGAATGTCTCAAAAAGCGGCGACTGCTATAATTCGTAAAAGTGAAAGTGTGTGGGAAACCCTAGGTGGGGTTTCCCTTTACATCATAAAAATGAAGGTTCCCAGAATTACACTTTGGTCCTGTGACTTCTATCAAAATAAATACAAGTAAATAAACGACAAGAAATAAATTACAATGAATTAAACCAAAATAATTATTACAAAAATAAAGTCACAAGATCGAAATTTAATATCTAACAATCTCCCCTTTTTCGATCATTGTGGATGAACTCGGGCATGATCAGTCGTTTCTCTTTGGCCAAGGATGACATCAAACCATTGAGTCACTTGCCTTATATGTAGCCTTTCGTTCAACAAATCTATGCCACTGAGCATGTCTTGAATATCCTTCGGTTTATGTTTAAGTTCTTATATGGTTTGAGCATCGTCTTCTTGTAGCCTCTTGGTGAGTTCAGCTCTAAGCAATCTGAGAGTACCATCGGAGTAGCAAGGCAGGTCCTCAATGCGCATAAACCTTTTCAGCCCTTTCTGGTTCAAATAGATGAATCCCGGTTGCGCCCCCCCCCCCCCCCCCCCCTCAAGACTTTGTAAGTAAGATAATGGTCTAGAAGAAAGATGTCTTGTTCTTGGGCTTTCAGACCAACTTTAACCATTGCGCTATCAATCGCCATCTGAAAATCCCTTAAGCACATAAATATAGAGCGACGATTTATGCTTCTGGTAAGGGCGGCAACCGCTGTGACGTGAGTTAATCTTTTCTTGATTCTGTTCTTTAGATTATCGTGCAGATTCTCAATGTCGTCTATGTTCACAAAGTCTAGGTCACATTCATGCAGGAGCTGAACTGAATTGTCTTCTCGGAGAACCTCAAATCCAGGAGTGAACAGACGAGCTCTCTTGAACATATGAAGCCTGACAAGCTTTACGATCTTTGATTTCGACCAATATTCAGCCTTTGGTCTTTTATCCCTTAGCATCATCTGATTGTAATATGCTTGTTCAGCTCTAGATGCATCAAGTAGTTCCATTAGTAGACGTCTTCTGAATGACCCAGGCTTCTTTCTGAACACCATTTTGAAACTTTCTTCAAGAAAGGGATTCTGAAACTCATTTACGGGGAAATTTCTCAAGAAATCTTTTAGGCCTTGAACTAGGGGTTCTTCTAGTTCGGCCCGTTAGGCTTCAAGTAGCTTCATAATTCTCCCCCTACGTTCCTGCCTTAGCTCTTCTTTTAATTCCTCAGACAACGCTTGTACCCCACCTTTAGAATACCAATTAACCCAATATAAATCATTTTCATCGTGGATTGGAGTTACTTGAGGCCTATTATCAAAGCAATCCACAGTTCTAAGGCCTGAAGACTCGGCTTCCTGGGTTTCGGGTTGGGATATTGTTTGGACTTTGGGAGGACTTTGGACTGGTGGGATTTCTTTGGGAGAAGGAGAGTAAGCTTGGATAGAGGATAGAGTTTCTTGTTGAGGCACGTGGGGTGGGGAATTTGTGAAGACCACCCCTTGCGGGGCAGTCCTCACGAGTCTAGGTCCCACATCATGCAATACGATATCAATCATACTAAGATAGGGTAATTAATTGCGGAATTATAAATTACATGTACATACAGATTAGGATTTAAGTTGAATACAGATTACATATTTCAAATTAAAGTTATAAAAGGGTACCATCTAATCTAATCATTACATCATAGAATAATATCAAATCTACCCAAAACCACAACATTTGATGTCTTCCAATCAGTACCGAAAGGTTTTGTTGTGTAGTGGTCTATAGAAACTTCTGACTTGATCTTTAATAGACCTAAGAGCTAGGTCCGGCAGGTGACTTTCCTTTATCTTTTCCTGTAAAAATGTCAAGTAGCAACTGTAAGCAAAGCTTAGTGAGTAAATAGATTTTCAAATTAACATGCATGTCAAGCGGATCATCAATCTAGCGTGATATGTCTTGGCTGCCGCTACAGCCCTCATGATTGAGACATAGAAGTCATAGAATCGGATGATGTTTAGGCCACACTCACGCTTAAATCGTGGGGATTAGCCACATACTGGGCAAGCTACCAGTAAGTCAATATGGCAGAACATCGGAGGTCATTACCAAGTTCAATAGAACTGGTTAAAATAGCCAAGTCTAGAACAATAGACCAAAAAGGGCTAATCGAACTGAATCAATATCTCAAGTTAAATGCAATTGATGAAGCATATGTATTCAAGTCATGATAGCTATAATCTCAATGCAATGTCAGAAATGAAATGTAAATGCGATATCATATGAAGTGATAAGTCAAATAGCTATCATGTTCCACTGGGCAACACCGTACCATGGTGTGCATGTGTCACAATCCAGCTGATTTTATGAGTGTCAAATCAATCTAACATCAACAATATGTCTCAACCGGAATTTCAACATGTTAAATCTGAATATCTATAACTCACAGGTCTGGGTCTTTATCAAACAGATATAAAAATCTGCCACCTGAGTTATCTCAGGATTTTATCTTTGTCAATCTGTTCTCTGTAAATCAAGTCTTTGACCCGCTTTAAATCTTTTAAATCTTTGTCTCTATGTTCAGAATTTCACTGAACCTGTCCAGAATTGTAATATCAATATCATGTTAATTTCATCATCTTATAGTCTTTAAAAGCTTTAATTCTATCTGATTCTGATAACTGATAATCTTATCAATCATTCATTTATTTATATTCTTTGTTTCATTAAATTCTCAAAAGCTTTCTATATATATATATATATATATATATATATATATATATATATATATATATATATATATATATATAACCATAAGTATTTGCATATAATCATTTATTTAATTAAAATATAAAAATCATTATTAGGATTTGGACCATCCGGATTCGGATCATTCGGATCCGGACCAATCCGAACCGAAATGGCCAACCGGACTTCGGACCAATGTACCTAATCCAAAATCTGAGATCCGAAATGGACCCATCCGAATTGAGCATAAGTCCGAAATAGGGATCCGAAAGGGCACCATCCGAATTGAACATTTCATCCGAATGATAAGTATCCGAAATGGGGCATCCGAAATAAACCCTCTCATCCGAATTCGGGTTCAACCGAATTCGGATCCCTAACTTCATAATTTTCCAGAAATGTTCTTCATATTCTTCATTTGTTCATACGGATTTTTCATAAAATTCACTAAAACTCATTTTAATCAACATGCAATGTACTATCTTGATATATTATCATACTTGGGTTGATTTTATACTATTTTCCCTATCAATAACATCATAAATTCATCAAAATCATCCAAAATATAAACTTTTTGTCAAGAACATATTTTTATCCAAAAATTCTGATTTCTAACTAATTTAAAGGATCTAACCCAAAATCACTGTTTCTATCTCATTTAATTACTTCATTACATGATTATCTATCAATTTTGTACACATGCAACATCAAATCTTTACAATTTAAATTCTTGGTTTCGGTTTTTAATAGAAACCAAACTAAACTTATAGAAACATAGAAACTAAGTAAATTTTACCTTAAACTATTGAAAATCTGATTGATTGATAGTGTTTGTAACTCCTTCTTGTTCAAATCTTCAATTAATTGCACGATTTATGAAGACTCTTGATGGATTTTTGATGTATCTGTATGGTGTTAGAGAGAGAGTAGAGAGAGAAAGTGAGTTGGTGTTTAATGATCTTAAATGATCATTTTGAGGTTTATATATATTAATTGATCATATTTGTAACTTAACCCACTTAACTTTTGTATCTTATATCTCTTTTATTTTACTCATTTTAATTATATCATAAGTATAATTTAAAATCATATTACTTAATAAATTTTCATTCTTAATTAATATTTGCAACATAAATAATATAACAAAATTATATTATTATCTCAAAATTAAGCATTACATGATCGGCTAAAAAAATTAGGTTGTTACAGAATGGGCTCCACCACGCACAAACTTGGTCCCCGAAGTTAGATATGTTCGAACAGACTTGGATATGTAGCTTTCATAACATCTCTCGATTCCCAAGACTGATGCGAACCTTTATGGTGTTTCCACAAGACGAGCACCATCTGTATATCTTTATTTCTAAGCTTCTTAATCTTCGAGTCCAGAATACGTTCTAGCTCTTCAACCACTCGAAGCTTCTCATCAATCTGCAAATTAACGTGTGGTATCTGAACTTCTCTTTCGTCTGCTAGACTCTTTCTCAGATGACTGACATGGAATACAGGATGTATTCCAGATAAGTCCGCTGGCAGTTCAAGACGATAAGATTGGTTTCCTATCTTTTCTAAAATCTTGAACGGACCGATAAATCTCGGAGCTAGCTTGTTTCTCTTTATAAATCGAACCACATTTCTCATTGGGGATACTTTCAGCATCACCCAATCGTTAACCGCAAAGCTGATAGATCTGTGTCGATTGTCATAATATGACTTCTGCCTGCTTTGAGCTTCAAGAATATTTCTTCTAACAAGTTGAATCTTCTCGTGAGTCAATTGTAGAAGGGCAAGTCCTGCTATTGGTGATTCACCTGTTTCGCGCCAACAGGTGGGAGTTCTGCACTTTCGTCCGTACAAAGCTTCAAAAGGAGCCATCTTGATCGTTGAATGATAGCTGTTATTATACGAGAATTCGACCAGAGGCAAGTGGTCATCCCAGTTACCACCCAGATCAAGAATGCAGGCACGAAGCATATCTTCGAGAGTAAAGATAGTACCTCACTCTGGCCATCTGCATTAGGATGATAAGCAGTACTCATAGAAATTCGAGTACCCATCCCGTCTTGTAGAGCTTGCCAGAATCTAGATGTGAAACGACTATCACGATCAGATACGATAGACTTTGGCACACCGTGACGAGAAATGATTTCAGTGATGTATATCTGTGCCAATCTATCGAGGGAGTATGTTTCTTTCATCGGTATGAAGTGAGCTGACTTCGTTAATCGGTCCACGACTACCCAGATGGAGTCGTGCTGTCTTTTGGTCTTTGGCAACTTCGTGATGAAGTCCATTGTTATATGCTCCCACTTCCACTCAGGAACTGGCAGTGGTTGCATATCCCCGAAGGGTTTCTGATGTTCTGCCTTAACCATCTGATAGATTCTGCAGCTTTCAACATATCGACCGATGTCTTTCTCCATTCTTGGCCACCGGTAATCAGCTTTTAGATCGAAATACATCTTTGAGCTGCCAGGACGAACAGATAATTTGGACTTATGTGCTTCAGATAGAAGAGTGCTACGGATTGAACCATACTTAGGGATCCAGATTCGGTTTCCCTTGAGACAATGAAGTCCCAAATGATTCAGAGTTAGAAATTGTAGCTGCCCTTTAAGATTTTCAGAACAGAGATTCTCTTCTTTCAGTGCTTCAGCTTGAGCAACTCTGATGTCTTCAATAAGTTAGGGCATAGCAGCACTTTTCTGGATATACTTTTCTACTCAAAGCATCCGCGACAACATTAGCTTTGCCGGGATGATATAGGATCTCGCAATCATAGTCCTTGATGAGCTCCAAGGACCGACGCTGTTTCATATTCAGATCCTTTTGAGTAAAGAGATGTTTGAGACTCTTATGATCGGTGTAGAGCTGACACCGAGTCCCATAGAGATAATGACGCCAGATTTTCAGTGCAAAGGTAACGGCAGCCAACTCAAGATCATGAGTTGGTACACTTTTCTCGTAGTCTTTCAATTGCCTAGAAGCGTAGGCAATAAGTTTTCCCCTTTGCATCAGAACACATCCTAAGCCAGTACCAGATGCGTCGCTATAAACGACAAAGTCATCATTCCCTTCTGGTAAGGCTAGGATCGGCGCTTGAATAAGCTTTTGTTTCAAAGTTTCGAATGCCTCTTGTTGTTTATCCGCCCATACGAAAGGTGTATTCTTTCGTGTTAGCATCGTAAGTGGCACAACAATCTTCGAGAAGTCCTTTATGAATCGCCGATAATAACCGGCCAATCCAAAGAAACTTCTTATTTCGGAGGCATTGCGAGGCGTTTGCCATTTTTGAACGGCCTCGACTTTAGACGGATCAACGGAAATTCCTTCGCCAGAAACAACATGGCCAAGGAACTGAATCTATAATGATCAAAGTAGGATGTCAAATTTTGTTTGAAACAATAAATGTTTAGTGAAGAGCTCATGACAAAGTGAAATTATACCTGTCTGAGCCAGAATTCGCACTTAGAGAATTTTGCGTAGAGTCTTTCTTTTCTCAATAACTCTAGCAATTGTCGTAAATGAATAGAATGATCAGTCTCCATTTTGGAGTAAATCAGAATATCGTCTATGAACACGATAACTGACTTATCCAGCATCGGTCTGCACACGCAATTCATGAGATCCATGAACGCCGCTGGTGCATTTGTTAAACCAAACGGCATCACGAGAAATTCGTAATGACCGTATCTTGTTCGAAAGGCTGTCTTCGGAATATCCTCATCTCTGACTTTTAACTGATGATACCCAGAACGAAGATCGATTTTCAAGAAGTAGCTGGCTCCTTGTAGCTGATCAAACAGATCATCGATCCTGGGTAGAGGATACTTATTCTTTATTGTAACTTTGTTCAACTCGCGGTGGTCGATGCACATACGGAAAGTTCCGTCTTTCTTTTTGACAAATAAAACAGGTGCACCCCACGGAGATGAACTCGGTCGGATAAACCCTTTTTCCAACAGCTCTTGCAACTGTTTTGACATTTCCTACATTTCTGCAGGTGCAAGTCTGTAGGGAGCTTTGGCAATTGGAGCCGCACCAGGAACCAAGTCAATACTGAACTAGACTTGACGTTCCGGTGGCACTCCAGAAATATCACCGGGAAAGACGTCTGGAAACTCACAGACAATAGGAATGTCAGCTAGGGTATTCTTTTCAGAGTTAAATTCAGAAGAGACGTAGCACAGATAAGATTCGTGACCCTTAGACAAACATTTGTGAGCTTTCTCTATAGAAATGAAGCAGTGAGCACCTTTTCTTTTCTCTCCTTTGATCTCCAATACTCGGCCGTCTGAGGACTTGATTCTGATGATCCGATGGTTGCATACGATCGTTGCTTCATTGTTCGTTAGCCAGTCCATGCCGATGATAACGTCAAACTCTTTTAGGGGAATCGGTATAAGATCAAGGTTGAATACGATATTATTTACGAGCAGAGTGCAGTTTCGGTAGACAGAATCAGCCATAACATAGTTGTTACTGGCTGTCTTAATATCAATTACAACAGGAAGCTTCGATGGGGACTTAGATAATCTTGATGCAAAAGAAGTCGATATGAAGGAACGACTCGCGCCAGAATCAAGTAATACTCGGGCAGGAATGGAGTTAAGTAAAAACATACCCGTAACTACATCAGGGGTTTCCTTTGCTTCTTCCGCCGTTATCTGAAATGCACGTGTCCTTGCTGTCGGAGCTGCAGCAGAACTTTTCAGTATGGAACCTCCCGCTGATGATTGCGACTGATATCGTTGCCCGCTGCGACACTGATACATAAAGTGTCCTCTTTTCCCGCACTTTGCACATCCTCGTCCCTGCTGTGGGCATTCTTCACTGCTGTGACCGATCATGTTGCACGCAAAACAAGTAACATCCTCTGGGTTGCACGATCTCATGTGTGACTTTCTGCATCTCTTGCAGAATCGCGGCTCGTTCGTTAGTGAATACGCTTGGGCTTTCGAATGCGAACTATACTGTTGAGATTGCTGAGGTTGTGATTTACTTGTCTTGAAAAATCTACCAAATCTTTGTTTTTTCGGAGGAGATGGATTCGTCGGGTTAGTCGTTAGAGCGTAAAGCTGATCACCATATTCTTAATAACCTCGCTCGATCTGTCTAGCTGCTTCTACCATTTCCAAGTAAGATTTGTATTTGATCGCGCTCATCGGATGTCGATATTTAGGATTTAGTTCTACGAGAAATCTATTCATCTTTCTCTCCTCGGTAGGTACTTGATACGAAGAATAGCCGCATAACCTCGAGAATTCATGCTCATATTCATCAACAGTCTTTGTTCCCTGAGTCAGTTGCATCAATTGGACTTCCATCTTGTCTCGCTGGTCGACTGGACAGTACTTTACATTAAACATATCAAGAAACTGCTCCCATTCCAAAGTCTGAATCACCTCCTCTCCATAGATACTTCTCTGAGTCTTCCACCAAGCACGAGCAGCACCAACAAACAACGCAGAAGCATAACTCACTTTCTTCGATTCTAAGCAATCGGAGATTCTGAAAATCTCTTCGGTATGGCAGATCCAATCCATCGCCTGAATTGGATTCACTGTACCCTCAAAGTTCAGGGCACCGCTGGCTTTGAAATCTTTGAATTTACAGCCTTTCGGCTGAGCAATTTGGGTTTCAGGATTTGTGTTATCAGAATCAGATTCATTAGTCTGGACTTGTTTATCTTTTCTCTTATTTTTCTTATCTTCACGTCTTTTAGCTTCGGCCTCATCTCTGGCTTAAAACTGTTCTTACATTGTCTTATTTTGTTGTTCAGAATGTTGGGCTAAAAGTTGTTGCATCATTTCGAACATTTGTTGTGGGGTCATGTTTGGTATGTCACCTGATCCTGATCCTGACATCTTTAACTGAAAATTAAAATCATTAACTATCAGTTTACAGACTTAGATCTATGTACCCTTTTTCCCATCCTAACAGTCTGTACATCCTATCTCAGTTCAAACCACCTAAATGATTGATACATATGTATTGCTTCAGTTTGAGACCAAGTATACTCACGTATTACTTGATTCTCACAAACTATGGGCTCTGATACCATCCTATGAAGACCACCCCTTGCGGGGCAGTCCTCACGAGTCTAGGTCCCACATCATGCAATACGATATCAATCATATTAAGATAGGGTAATTAATTGCGGAATTATAAATTACATGTACATACAGATTAGGATTTAAGTTGAATACAGATTACATATTTCAAATTAAAGTTATAAAAGGGTACCATCTAATCTAATCATTACATTATAGAATAATATCAAATCTACCCAAAACCACAACATTTGCTATCTTCCAATCAGTACCGAAAGGTTTTGTTGTGTAGTGGTCTATAGAAACTTCTGACTTGATCTTTAATAGACCTAAGAGCTAGGTCCGGCAGGTGACTTTCCTTTATCTTTTCCTGTAAAAATGTCAAGTAGCAACTGTAAGCAAAGCTTAGTGAGTAAATAGATTTTCAAATTAACATGCATGTCAAGCGGATCATCAATCTAGCGTGATATGTCTTGGCTGCCGCTACAGCCCTCATGATTGAGACATAGAAGTCATAGAATCGGATGATGTTCAGGCCACACTCACGCTTAAATCGTGGGGATCAGCCACATACTGGGCTAGCTACCAGTAAGTCAATATGGCGGAACATCGGAGGTCATTACGAAGTTCAATAGAACTGGTTAAAATAGCCAAGTCTAGAACAATAGACCAAAAAGGGCTAATCGAGCTGAATCAATATCTCAAGTTAAATGCAATTGATGAAGCATATGTATTCAAGTCATGATAGCTATAATCTCAAAGCAATGTCAGAAATGAAATGTAAATGCGATATCATATGAAGTGATAAGTCAAATAGCTATCATGTTCCACTGGGCAACACCGTACCATGGTGTGCACAGGTCACAATCCACCTGATTTTATGAGTGTCAAATCAATCTAACATCAACAATATGTCTCAACCGGAATTTCAACATGTTAAATCTGAATATCTATAACTCACAGGTCTGGGTCTTTATCAAACAGATATAAAAATCTGCCACCTGAGTTATCTCAGGATTTTATCTTTGTCAATCTGTTCTCTGTAAATCAAGTCTTTGACCCGCTTTAAATCTTTTAAATCTTTGTCTCTATGTTTAGAATTTTACTGAACCTGTCCAGAATAGTAATATCAATATCATGTTAATTTCATCATCTTTTAGTCTTTAAAGTCTTTAATTCTATCTGATTCTGATAACTGATAATCTTATCAATCATTCATTTATTTATATTCTTTGTTTCATTAAATTCTCAAAGGCTTTCTATATATATATATATATATATATATATATATATATAACCATAAGTATTTGCATATAATCATTTATTTAATTAAAATATAAAAATCATTTTTAGGATTCGGACCATCCGGATTCGGATCATTCGGATCCGGACCAACCCGAACCGAAATGGCCAACCGGACTTCGGACCAATGTACCTAATCCGAAATCTGATATCCGAATTGGACCCATCCGAATTGAGCATAAGTTCGAAATAGGGATCCGAAAGGGCACCATCCGAATTGAACATTTCATCCGAATGATAAGTATCCGAAATGGGGCATCCGAAATTAACCTCTCATCCGAATTTGGGTTCAACCGAATTCGGATCCCTAACTTCATAATTTTCCAGAAATGTTCTTCATATTCTTCATTTGTTCATACGGATTTTTCATAAAATTCACTAAAACTCATTTTAATCAACATGCAATGTACTATTTTGATATATTATCATATTTGGGTTGATTTTATACTATTTTCCCTATCAATAATATCATAAATTCATCAAGATAATCCAAAATATAAACTTTTTGTCAAGAACATATTTTTATCCAAAAATTCCGATTTCTAACAAATTTAAAGGATCTAAACCAAAATCATTGTTTCTATCTCATTTAATTACTTCATTACATGATTATCTATCAATTTTGTACACATGCAACATCAAATCTTTACAATTTAAATTCTTGGTTTCGGTTTTTAATAGAAACCGAACTAAACTTATAAAAACATAGAAACTAAGTAAATTTTACCTTAAACTATTGAAAATCCGATTGATTGATAGTGTTTGTAACTCCTTCTTGTTCAAATCTTCAATTAATTGCAAGATTTATGAAGACTCTTGATGGATTTTTGATGTATCCGTATGGTGTTAGAGAGAGAGTAGAGAGAGAAAGTGAGTTGGTGTTTAATGATCTTAAATGATCATTTTGAGGTTTATATATATTAATTGATCATATTTGTAACTTAACCCACTTAACTTTTGTATCTTATATCTCTTTTATTTTACTCATTTTAATTATATCATAAATATAATTTAAAATCATATTACTTAATAAATTTTCATTCTTAATTAATATTTGCAACATAAATAATATAACAAAGTTATATTATTATCTCAAAATTAAGCATTACATGATCGGCTACAAAAATTAGGTTGTTACAGAATTTAGGAATTTGAAAGATGATGATGATTTCTGTATAGACTCTGGTTCAAGCTTTATAATAATCAGAGCATAGTCTTCGTTGTTACCAGAGTCTGTATCAGACACTAATATGACTTCGATCTTTTCAAAGATTGGATCATATACCACCATTGCTGAGAGTGGATCTAACGGTGCAGCCCCTTGAAAAATTTGTTCACACTCCATCAATTCCTGAACCGCAGAACTCTATTCCCCAAACCCTTGAATATCTGCCCCCTCTACTTCTGCTCCCCCTTCTTTAAGCATCTGGTCCTCAGACTGAACCCGTTGACGTTGCTCCCCCTCATGGCGATCAGGGTCGTCCTGATCGTCATGCTTTCTCTTTAGGGAGTCAGCCTGACGACGACATTGAAGTTCAATTACCACAGACTCCAGACGGTCTATCTTGCTGTTTAGCTGCTCTTGGAATTGTAGAATAAGGCGAGTAAGCATGTCCATTTTATCAGAGAGCTCTGAGATTTGTGATTGGACTGAGCGGGTACTTGGTGGCGGCTGATCCTCAGAGGCAACACCCTTACCCTTGATAAATGATAACAGGACGGTATGTCGCTCCTCGGCAACTTCCTTATGGGCGTCCAGGTCAGCCCGGGTAACAACACCAGCAACACGAAGAGCCGCTGTTAACATCTCGAGAGATATATCGGGATGACCTGATGTTTATTGCATTTGTGTGTCAACACCAGGTCTTCCTTCCGTCATTTCTGGCACCACTGCAGGATGCTCAGATCCGGAAGTTTGTTGAGCCGCCACAAAGGCGGCCTATTAAGGAGTGGACACCACGGATGCGTCGTGCGTTGTGTGTGGGGGTGGGGTGTGAGTTCTGGTCAAATGAACGTTGTCACCAGGGGCGACATGTGACTTGCTACAACCATCACCTCTCTCCGAGTGAGAGGGTGATGGTGTATGTGCAGAGTCCCCGTGGAATGAAATGGTTCCCCGTGGAATGAAATGGTTTCCCTTTGAGGGGATACCAAGTGGATGGTGGGGGTTATTTCGTCCACTAGACTGGTGGTCTTGTGGTGGGTTATCCGACTTATGGGGCTGAGAACTTCTCAGATGCAGCACCCTCATCTCTCAATTGGACAGAGACGGTCCGTTCGGAATCGATCGCCTCTTCCTGCTCTCATGCAACTCCCTCCCTCACATCAGACATCTCCCGCTCACCCATACCCAAAATATTTTCAACTGCCGCCTCGACTCCCTCTATCTCACTCAAACGCTCCTCTCCTTCGGACTGGTTAGGCTCAGTCAAATCTGACCGAGCCTCATCCGGATAGATAGCACTGATGTATTCCCTGACCCTTTCCGTCTGAACAGCTTGATGTAGCAGCGATAATGGCATTTCCATTACCGCAACATTTGCAGTTGCCGTTGGGATTTTGATTCTCTGAAGCGAGGCAGTGAAGTAGACATCTGCCTCGGGAAGTTCATGGATTTTGTCATTCTGATCCATTGCGAATTGAATGATGAGTTGTAAGAACCTCTGGAATGGAATGTATTTGAGCCCTCGCCTGGTTTGTTTCTCGAGCACTTCTCTCTTTAGCTCCTTGAAGATGAATGCTACATAGTCATAATTTCTATCGTATGCGAAGGTGGCAAACATCGCGAGTACTTGGATGGAGGCGGAGTCGTGTCCTGAATGTTTGCCTGTAAAACACTTGCTGATGATATCGAACAGGACTCTCTAGTGGGATTGTAGGTGCTTTGTTCGGTATTCTGATGGCTTGGGGAGTTGGCCATCATATCCTAATGTCCGAATCTCTTCAAGGGTTTCGATTAGAGAAGGAATGGGGGCAAAGGCGGATTTAGTGACAGAATGGTTTTTAGAGGGTAGGCGGAGAACATGGTGAATGGCTTCTTATGTGATTTTGATGGGAACGGAGTCGATGGTAGTGGTGAAGTGGGGTTCAACATCAGACACGAATGTGAGGTGATGCGATAACTGTTGTAAGTAAACTAATGGTACGGATATGGCGGTGGTTAGAGCGTAGAAAAGTGGGTGGCCTTTGAGGATATCAAAAGTGATATCCTCTGCTTCGTGGCGAAGGGTGGAAATGTCAAGTTTCCAGTTATGAGGGGCAGACTCAACAAATTGGGATGCAGGGAGAAGAGATTCTTCGGGTAGTTGGGCGTTATTATTTGGAATGGGAGAATGCGGAAAGGTTAGAATGATTTCTGGATCCATGAGTGTTGTAAACATGCAGCAGTGTTAGCATATCAGACTTAAAAGAATGAAACATTGATACAAAGTCTGAGATAAGCGTGAATATGAAACTGTTTATCCTGTTTAAAGCATCGGGTCTTTTATCAGTAGAATGTGAATTCTACTAAATAAAGTCCAAAGTCAATCGTTAAGAGACCAATGTTAGAATAGACATTTTCACTCAAACACTGATCATAACTCTAATCAATGGTGCATAGGACATGGAATATATTTGTGATTTTTGATTTTTGATAAAAATGCAAAAATGAAAAAATTTTAAAAAATCCTAACTGTAGAATTTCAGATGAGTCGTGGTCGGAATTCGGATCAACTGTAATTCGGATGAAAAATGATGCATGAAAAAATAAAAATGAAATTACAGAGGGGAGGACCGAAGTTCGGATGGGGACCGAATTCGGATTGAGAACGAATTCGAATGGACCGAAATAAGGACTTAGAAGAATTAAATATACAATTGATATTATATGAGGTCATCAGAATTTCGGATGGTCTGAAATTCGATTGGAACATATAAAATTATTGTATATTTTTTAAGTGATATCTACTGATTCGAAATTCGGATGGGGGGTCCATAAATGTGAACATTAAAAAACATAAAATTTCCTAAGTGTGGTCATCCGAAATTTGGATGGTCCGAATTAAGGACTTAGAATATTTTCATCATTTAATGAGTTCATGCACATGCAACGTGAACAGTTAAAGAAAATTATAAAAATGCATGAAAATGCAGATCCTAATGTAAAAAGCATGTAATGAGAAATTTATATAACTACACTAAGGGAAAAAGAACAGATTTAATTACTGAAAAATGCAAAAAAACCGGAGATTAAAAACCCTAAAATTTCGAAAATTAAAAGCACTAAATGTTAACCCTAAAATAGCGTATAATTAAATATAATACAAGTCTAGGTTCAATTTATAATTAGGAATAGTTTACTTTAGGGGGGCGGGGGATCTTAATTTTCAGGACTTTAAGGGGAGTGTTTGGACAAACCCCCAAAGTAAGCTTAGGTATAAATAATATTGTTCTCTAAGGGTTTTCAAGAGAAGTCGAAAAAGGGAGAGTCCACCTAAGTGTGTGTAGTTCATAGAGATTGAGATCACAATTTCTCTCTTATAATTTTCATATTCTTAACACAAATCCTTTGATTATTGTGTTGGAGTGCAAAATATATTGGGAATCAAAGTTAGCAATTGGTATCAGAGCAAGAAGATTGGATTTAAACTTGAAATCTCAGATTTGTTCGTGTTCTTCACAAAAAACGTCATGAAATTGGGCTGAAACTTCAAAAAATCACCAAAAAGTCATATGATGTCCGTTTGAGCAGATTTTTGGTTACGTTGTGCGAGTATATGCCAGCAACATGCTGTCAAAATTTCAAAGTCAAACGCTAAATATCGAGGGAGTAATTGCAATTTTACTAATCTGGTCATTTTCAGTTATGTTTTTGTGATTATATTTTTGATTTGAGTGATCTACTTGTTGAAATGATCTGAATTTTTGCATGAATGATCTCATATGTTATATAATTTGTTCTGGAAAATTTCATGATCTAAAATGAAGTATCCAAGGAGTAATTGCATTTTTTAAATCTAATTGTTTTTCGTGTTCTTCACAAAAATCAAAGGTTTTGCTCTTAATTCTATGTTAATATTCTGTTTCTGTTTGGTTTTCTATTCCATAATCATTAACAATTAATCTTGTACTGATTTCGATCATTTCTTGTTCAATAATTACAATTTTTTCTTGTTTAATCGTTGAAATTGTTAATCGGTAATTTCTTAAGTGTTATTCTCGGTTTAGTGCTTCCAGAGACCATAACTTTTGACTGGAACATCGTTAGACGGCCTACAATACGTCAAAACGAAGCTTGAAACGAGATCTATGACCCGTCCGAAATTTGGACCCATCCGAAATTCGGATCCATCAGGTCCAGGTCCATCCAAACTTTTGACTTTCAGTACTTCCAGAGGCCATAACTTTTGACTGGAACATCGTTAGACGGCCTACAATATGTCAAAACGAAGCTTGAAACGAGATCTACGATGCTTCCGAAATTCGGAGCCATCCAAAATTCGGATCCACCCGAAATTCGGGTCCAGGTCCATCCGAACTTTTGACTTTCAGTGCTTCCAGAGGCCATAACTTTTGACTGGAACATCGTTAGACGGCCTACAATTTGTCAAAACGAAGCTTGAAACAAGATCTACAACCTATCCGAAATTCTGACCCATCGGATCATCCGAATTTCGGGTCCGGGTCTATACGAACTTTTGACATTCACTGCTTCCAGAGGCCATTACTTTTGACTGGAACATCGTCAGACGACCTACCATACGCCGAAACAAAGCTAGAAACGAGATCTACAATTTTTCAGTAAATTTAAGTTGGTTCGTTCAATTTTTGACGCCTAATTCGACTCCAGAAAAAAGTTACTGGCATTTTTCTACAGAAAAGCTAAATTTCAACGTCAAAAACCCATTTCTGGTCCACGTTTCACCGACTTACCGACATCGGATACATCCGAACTTGTGAAGTTTATGAGTTTTTCCAGTTTCCAATCTAGAAGATCCACGTTTTGCACTCCACCATCATGACTCTAGGATTCTCCACACATGAGAAGACTGACGAGGAGGAGAAAGTTGATATATCTCCAGTCTGTCTCATGAACCACTCTAAACAGGTACAAAGTTCTTTATCTTCGTCTGATTTATCTGATATACAATCCTTATCTGATTTTAAATCTAGTGATGAATTGGATGAAATGCATGCACAACTACATGAATTAAAGAATGAATTGATTGCTGAAAGGAACAATCCACCGTGTATAAAAGAATGGCTAAACAACCATGAGGTGATAAAGAAGATGTTAATTGAAAAGATAGATGTTGAGGATAGGAATAAATACCTTGAATCTTGTATGGATAAACTAACTGATGAAAAGAACTCTTTAAAATCAGATTCATTTGTTCTTTAATGTCTGTAAGCATGGAAAACATAGACAGTTTGGAAAAATACAAAATGATAGAAGTAGAAAGAATAGGTTTGTACTCTTGCATAAAGACCGTAGATGATGAGTTTCTAAAACAAGATCAAACTGAACAAACTATTCATTTAAACAAACCCAAAGAGACTGGGTTTTATCAATCCAAACAAGGAATTGGTTAAGCTAAAATAACAGATATTTTCTAAAATAAAGGGATTTCAAACACGTATGTTTGAAATAGAATTATTTTAGAAAATGTCTGAAATTTAACTAGAAGGTGGATTCACATGCCGATGTGTGATACTAAAAACTGAAAACGAGGTTCATCTAAAGCTTTAGTAAAAATATCAGCAAGTTGATATTCTATGCCTACAATGTACAATTTAATTCTTCCCTTTTCTACGTGATATTTAATAAAATGATACCTGATGTCTATATGTTTTGTTCGTGAGTGCTACACGGGATTGCAAGAAATAGCAATCTCACTTCTAGAATCACAGTATATTGGGATATTGGTGAGCGAGAACCCATAATCACGTAACTATGTTCTCATCCACAGCACTTGAGAGCAACAGCTTGCTGCTGCTACATACTCAGCTTCTGCTGTGGATGTTAAAACACAATTCTGCTTTTTGGAGGACCAACTCACCGGTCTATCTCCCAAAAACTGTATTCCGCCTGAAGTGCTCTTCCTATCAACTCTACAACCTACAAATCAGCGTCTGAAAAGACAGTAATATCAAAGTTGGTTCCCTTTGGATACCAGAGACCAAGATCGGGTGTACCCTTAAGATAACGAAAAATGCGTTTTACCGCAGTTAGGTGTGATTCTTTTGGGTTGGACTGAAAACGAGCACAAAGACATGTTGAAAACATTATATCTGGTCTACTAGCCATAAGATACAGTAAGGATCCAATCATTCCTCTGTAAGTTGTATTGTCGACACTTTTCCCGGCAAGATCAGTGTCTAACTTACAATTTGAAGCCACGGGAGTTGCGAACTTGTGCAAGAGTCTAACTTATACTTCTTGAGAATGTCAAGAGTATATTTCGACTGGTTCACAAAAATTCCATTTTCAAGTTGTTTGACTTGTAATCCGAGGAAAAAAATTCATTTCCTCCATGATACTCATCTCGTACCTGGACTCCATTAGAGATGAGAAATCCTTGCAGAAATTACTGTCAGTAGATCCAAATATAATATCGTCGACATATATTTGGACTAGCATTATGCGCTTGCCTTCCCTTTTTGTGAACAATGTTGTGTCCACCACACCTTTGCTGAAACCAGCAGAGATAAGAATATTGGAAAGACTGTCATACCATGCGCGAAGTGCTTGTTTCAAACCATAGAGGGCTTTGTCTAGCACATAAACATGGTATGGTTTATGTCATCTACAAATCCTTGTGGTTGTTCAACGTACACCTCTTCATTGAGTTCACCGTTAAGGATGGCTGTCTTGACGTCCATCTGGTACACTTTGAAATCTTTGTGTTTCGCGGACGCCAAGAAGATTCTGATCGCTTCTATCCGTGCAACTGGAGCGAAGGTCTCGTCATAATCTATGTTTTCTTGTTGTCGGTAGCCTTTGGTGATAAGTCTTGCTTTATTCCTTACCAAAATGCCATTTTCATCTCGTTTGTTCTTATAAATCCACTTTAATCCGATTATGGTTCGGTCTTTGGTCTTGGGAACTATCCGCCATACTCTGAGCTGTTCAAACTGGTTGAGCTCTTCTTGCATTGCCACAATCCAGTCAGGATCTTTCAAGGCTTGATCCACACGAGCAGGCTCTATCATACTAAGAAATGACGCAAAGAGACATTTATTAGCAGATGCCCTTCGGGTTTGGACACCAATCGAGAGATCACCAATGATTTGTTCGGTTGGGTGACTCCGGGTCCATTTTGTCTCGTGTGGAAGGGGTGAACGAGATGGAACCTCAGTGGTGAGTGTGGGAATGGATGATGAGTCATGGTCGATGGTTTCGAATGAAGGTACCACTGGTTCCGTTTCCGGTTCAGGTTGATCAGATACAGGACTAATGTTTTGCATTATGTGTGAAGGTATTTCTTGAGTAGATTCAATTGGAGATGTATCAGTGGATGAAGTGGATACATAAGGATATAGCATGGTAGGTGAATCATATGGAGTTTACTGCACAGTTGAATCGTTGGATGCGTTAACTACAGAAGAAGAAACATTATAAGTATTAGCACTAGAACCAAAAAATTCTACATAAAATGGATCAAATAAATTAAGTAAATCAGAAGGAGAAAAAGAAGTAGATTGAGAAGAGTCTCCAGGCATTGGTGTAATGCGTTGTCCTGGTTGATTAACTTGGGGTGCTAGTTTAGCCATTTCATCGAATGTGATATGCACACAGTTCATTGACTGTTCTGGTGCGAGTGTTGTATCCGCGATATGCCTTCGAATTGGATGAATATCCAATGAAGATCGCTTCATCCGCCTTCTCGTTGAATTTCCCAAGGTTGTCCTTGTCATTAAGCACGTAGCACCTGCAACCAAATACACGTAAGTGCTTGATTAAAGGAACTTTATTCAGAAAGAGTTGGTATGGAGTTTTATTGAAGCGCTTATGGATTATGGAGCGATTTTGATTGTAGCAAGCTTTTGATACGGCTACGGCCCACAAGAACGGAGGTAGCTTTGAATATGTCAGCATAGTGCGAGCTGCTTCCACAAGGGTACGGTTACGCCTTTCCACGACTCCATTTTGTTGAGGTGATCTAGCAGCAGAGTACTGATGATGAATACCTTTGGATCGAAGGAAGCTCTCTACTACCGAGTTCTTGAATTCCGTGTCGTTGACAGATCGGATTGATTGAACAGACAGCTGCTGTTGGGTTTCAACACTCTTAATAAAATCTATGATCTCTTGAGCTGTCTCATCCTTGGATTGAACAGACAGCTGCTGTTGGGTTTCGACACTCTAGCCCTTTATCGCAGAGTTGACCTATGCTAAACAGATTATGAGTTAACCCCTCAACATAGTCAACATCCTTGATGACTAGATTATTCAAGACTAAATCCTCGTATCCTTTTATATGAGCATGATTATTGTTCCTGAATTTGACTGTCCCACAATACTGTTCTACTCTGTTGGACACCAATTCTCTCCTTCCAGTCATATGCTTAGAGCAACCCGAATCCATATACCAGATGGATTTTGCTTGAAAATAGAGAATACATGCAATTAAAATATATAGGCATTCAAACAGATCCATCATAAATTAACATGCAAACCATGTTCTAAACCGAGATGTTCAGAAAACATGATGATTTTAGACCGGGTCTTGAGTTGAGTGCACAGAAGCCAAACATGTCGGTTTAAGCACAACCGACAAGAAGAAGAACGGATCCTAGTCTAAGATAACTAGAAGCCATTTCAATGAAGTGTAGGTCTTGATCTGAACTAACCAAGAACCATCTGCATTAAAATCACACAAATTTGGGTACGCATCTTAAGATGTGTCCTTTTGGGTTAGGTGTTACAGGAGAATATGGCATGTGTACAGTCTTAGGAACCCATTTAGCAGTTATGTGTGGACTGAATGCAGAGCCTTTTGGAATCCATTTATGTTTGGATTAATCAGGCTTTGGAACCTTGAGTGATGAAATTACCTTTGCTTTTGAACTTTTTGAAACTTGTTTAACATTTGCTTTGGTTTTGGGCCTAGGCAAAGTACAAGTCTAAGTTTTGTTGGTATACCCTGTGTGACGATAGCAGACTAAGTGTGTTAGCATTTTGTCTAAGTGATATTACAAGGTATTGAATATTAACTAGTGTTTGATATATGTGATTTTATGTGTTTGATATTTATTGATTGTATGTTTGATCTTGATGTAATGTATTACAAGAAGTTCAAACATAAAGTCCAAAGATTAATTCAAACATAAGTTAAAACATATAGAAGTTTAACATGGAAAATTCGAATTTGGTATATATTCGAATTTGTCATAGAAGGTAAATTCAAATTTGTCATGTGGACAATATCGAATGGGCCTTGGGCCTAGTTCGAGTTTGTCCCATGACAAACTCGAATTGGTCTCTATAATTAGGGATTAACTCGAATGATTAGCAGACTTTTGCAGAATTCCGTTTGTGATTAGCAGAAGGCGATCTCGAGTTTATCAGCTATTAGTGTGTGTTTTCGGAGAGAATCATCGCGTAGGTTCGTTCGTAGTCGATCGTACAATGCCGTGGTAGTCTCCGTGTTCCGTGAGTGTGATTTATCCGTCAAGCCGCTAACGAGGATTCCGCACTCGTTGGTGTGTGTCGCGTCTAGATAGATCTGTAGTTACAAGACCTAACAAGTGGTATTAGAGCTTACGGGGTGTTCTTCGTGTTCATAAGATACATCCTAGGTTTCTTGACGCTTTTGGACGGTTAATCTCACGTATTATTGAGTTTTTCGAGCTTATCAAATTGGATTCCGGGAAATACTTGGTTGTAGTTCACGTTTTTGACCAAAATCAATATTTTTACTTGTAAAAATATTGATTTAATCTGAAAAACGTGAAAAACTCGAGGTATTAGCCGTTTTTCGAATTTGCGGCGCTCGAATTTGTTAAGGTGAAATTAGGGTTTGCTTATTTTCGAGTTTGACCGAAATACGCTCCTTTCGAGTTTCCTTAAAGTGGTTTCGAATTTGGCCATTTCGACTTTACTTTGGATTTCGACTTTGCACTAGAGTCGAATAGGGGACATTCGAATTTACTTGGGTTTCGAATTTAAGTGAACTTTCGAGTTTAGTGACCTTCGAATTTGTCATTACTTTCAATTTTAATTGGATTTAAGAACTTAACTCGAATTTAATCCCAAACAGGTTTAAATTTAATTAGATTCGAATTTACCTAAATTCGAAAGAAGTAATTTAAATTAATTTCGAATTAAATTAATTAAGTTTAAATTCAATTATCTTTGAAACAATGACAAGTCTACAACGGTTTCTGGAGATGGATCACGAGCTCGGAAAAGCAAATACTCCGCCCAAAGTTGATGAAACTTGAAGATTATTACTGGTGGAAGGATCGGTTTGCCGACTTCGCGCGATTTAATGATATGCGCATGTGGATTTGTATCGACGAGGGATACATTCCACCTACAGCTGAGGTCGAAGGACGACAAAAGGTTGTTCCTTATTCTAAGATGAAGGATGACGATAAAAAGCTGTTTGAAGCGGAGAACCGTGCATACGCTATCATTAGAATGGCGTTACCTCAGGATATACTACACACCTTCCGTAATCAGAAGACAGCAAAAGAGCTGTGGGAGGCATTGGAAAAACGGTGTGAGGGTAACCCGAGGGTTAGAAGGAAACGAATGGAAATGCTCAAGCAGCAGTTTGCTATCTTCAAAGCATTGAAGGATGAAAAGCTGGATGACACTATCACACGTTTCTATCATCTTCTAACTTAGTTAGACAGTCATGACATTGAGTATAGTGACACTGAGAAGAATAATAAGCTTCTGGATGCTTTACCGGCCAAATGGGCGATGTATGTGGCCTTAATTAAGCATGATGAGAAAAAATACTATACTCTGACTCTAGAGAATGTTGTGGGAACGCTGAGGGCGTATCATTTTGAGTTACTGAAGAAAGAAACGGATTATGATCAAGTTCAAGATCCAACAATGTATTTCAGAAAATCAAAACCTTCAGTGGCAGCTGAAATGAAGACAGCTACAGCCTTTTTCTCGGGAGAAACGTCGTCACTGGCTGAGCCAGAAGACTCACAGAGTAGGGCTTTCTTAGGGTTTACTAGACCAGAAGAACAGCAGCATCAGGCTACTCCGGCATCTACATCTCAGGGATATTCTTAGATGCCTATGAGCGCATTATCGGCTGAAGACCATCTGAATCTGTTGGCTTCATTCGTGGCCGCTTACGGCAATTGCGTTCAGGGCAAAATCAACGATCCTGCACTTTGAGATGAGGATTACGATCAGGTAGACCCTGATGATCTTGAAGAGATGGATCTACAATGGCAACTGGCCATGGTAACTCAGAGAGTTAAGAGGTTCATCAAACGGATGGGAAGAAATCTGAATATGAGTAACAATAGGATTGGATTCGATAAGTCCGAGGTTAAATGTTACAACTATCAAGGGTTAGGACACTTCGCTAGAGAGTGTCAGAGACCGAAGGTAGAAAATTACCAGGGACAGTATCAGAATCAATAGGGACAGTATCAGAATCAATCAAAAGGGTGATATCTTCCGAGTAGTTCATCCAGTCAGGTGAATATAGCTAGTTTGTTATCTAATGTCACATCAGACAGACAGCTAGACGACACTTATGACTGTAGTAGAGTCGAACGCTAGAGCCTTTATGGCTGAAGTGACTGAGACTGGAAGTGAAGGGGCAGAGGAAATCACAGGGGACAGCAGTCAGAATGAAAGCAGTCCGATGTGGGTAGAGAAGTCATATGATCAGACAATTCTGGAGTTTGCCGCTCAAATTGCCAACGTAGAATCAGATCATACCAACGTAAGTCTGAACTTTTCTCTTTTTCATGAGTTGTGTGTTTTATGTGCTACATTTAACGATAGGTTAAACTTAGTACTAGAATCACATCAAACGATATCTGCTCAAAATGAATTGTTAAAAACAGATAATGCTAGCCTAGTAGATATAAAGCAAGATCTTCGGGATAAGCTGAAGGCTGATGCACAGGATGTTATAGTTCTAAAGGACAAACTGAGCGAACAGTGTGTTAGGTTAGAACTCATGTATGAACATGTTGAGGCATTAACCAAGGAGCTGAAAAACAAAGACATAGAGCTAGCTGAATCTAAGGTAAAGGTAGCTGAGGTCAATTGTAAACTTGAAAAGTTTAGGAACTCATCTCTTAACCTAGGGAAAATCTTAGATGCACAATGTCAGTCTAAGAAACCTGTAGGTCTAAGCTATCATGAGAGTCCTCCACCTTTCAACGACAACTATGTACCTCAACCTCAGGAGAAAACTGAGAAATCAATAGCCTTAGAGGAAATACCGGAACCAGTGTCTGAACCTGTAAAGGAAAATGCAACTAAGGTGACTGAAAATAATATCAACATGAAGAAAGTTAAATTCGTGCCATCCTCTAGTGAAAAATCTGTAGGAAAACACAAAATTGACTTTAATGATCAGGATGATGAACCAGTCGCTATAGATGAACCAAAAGAGCCAGACACTAGTGAGACACCTAAGTCAAAGGGCACACACAAAAAGTCAATTGACAAAATGTCTTGCTTTAGATGTCACGAAAGGGGGCATGTTGCTTCTCGCTGTCCGCATAGGAAAGTAGATGATACTCCTAAGACAGGAAAGCCGAAACAACTTAAGCCTTCTCCTGGTGTTGCAAGCACTAGTAGTTCTCAGAATACCAAGAAAACTGTGCAAGCTACACCAAAATCTGTTGTGAAACAAAAACCTGTGTCAGGCCGACCAAAAGAAGTAATTAGGACTAATTCACCAAATCGAGTCATTAATCAATCTAGGTCTGGACCGCAACAACAATATAGGAGTAGTACACCTAGCAGAGCTTAAACTCCGGTTAGGTCACACACTCCTGTTAGACATCAAACACCAGGTAGAGCTCAGGGATATCAGTATGAAATGAATTATAATCGTAATTATTCAAGAGCTCCACAGCGAATGCCTACACAAAGGCAAAGAGTGAACTTAAATCACTCGGCACCACAACAAACTCCAGTTCAAAGACCCGAGTCACCTGAAAGGAGAGATGGGTATTTGGAAGAGTTAAAGTATGTGGACGAGAATGGTATTACCAAGTCAGTTATGGCTTGGGTTCCCCGTGATAACTAACCTTTTTTCTTTCATGTGCAGGAGATAACCACAGGTCTAAACAACAAATGGTTCGTCAATAGTGGGTGCTCCAGGCACATGATAGGATAAAGAAGTCTACTTACAGACTTCAAGAGAGGGAATCGGGGATTTGTATCATTCGCGGGCAATAAGGGAGGAAATATCACTAGTACTGGAGTGGTCACTAATGGGACGATCAAATTGGATCAAGTTTATCACGTTGATAAACTGGTTCATAATCTCATTAGTGTATCTCAAATCTGTGATAAAAAGAATTCAGTGTTGTTCACTGATACTGAGACGTTGGTGCTAAAACCGGGGTTCAAAATACCTGAAGAGTGGATACTGATGAGGGCTCCAAGGAAGAATGACCTGTACATGCTCGACATGAACAAGCCTGAATCTTCGATGGGACCAATATGTTTGTTATCTAAAGCTTCAGAGACTGAGTCGGTTTTGTGGCACAGACGCATGGCACACTTGCACCTGAGAAAGATGAACTACATTACGAAAAATGGACTGGTGCAAGATGTTCCAATGAAGAGTTTTCAGTTCGAGGATAAGTGTCTACCGTGCAAAAAAGGAAAACAACACAAGAAGGCACACAAGTCCAAGACTCAGAACTCCATCGCTGCCACATTCGATTTGTTGCATATGGACCTCTTCGGACCAATCAACAAAAGGAGTATAGGTGGTAGTTGGTACTGTTTAGTTATTACTGACGATTACTCTCGTTTTTCTTGGGTTTTCTTTTTAGGTACAAAGGACGAGACGGCTGCCAAGCTCATCGGGTTCTTAGACCAAGTGGAGAATTCATATGGAACAAGGGTTAAACGACTTCGTAATGATAACGGAACAGAGTTTAAAAACACTGTAATTGGTGTATATTGCCTATCAAAGGGCATAGTGCATCAATTTAGTGCACCTTATGAGCCACAACAAAATGGGGTGGCCGAACGGAAAAACAGGACATTGATTGAGGCAGCAAGGACCATGTTATCGGATTCAAAGCTTCCTACCATGTTTTGGGGGGAGGCAGTGAATACCGCATGCCATGTTTTAAACCGGGTCCTTACTGTCAAATCTTTGAACAAAACCGGTTATGAAGTTTTGAATAAAAGGCCACCTAATTTAACTGGCTTCGAACCTTTTGGGGTACCATGTACTTTAATGAAAACAATACATCAACCAAAGTTTGGTGAAAAGGCTGACGAAGGATACTTCCTAGGTTATGTGCCGAACTCACCAAACAAATGGGTTTTTAACAAATCAAATGGTACAATAGAGATTGTGTATAACATTGAAGTCACAAGTTATACTCATGAACCCCAAACAGGTCCGGAATGGATATTTGACTATGATAAATTGTTTGAGTCATTTAACATTCCTTTGGATGAAATTGCAGGTACTATCGAAAAGGACATGTCGTCGTTAAATCTGAATGACGAGGGTCATAGCTTTCCGAGGACCACTTTTCAATCAACATCTGAGCCTACTTCAACTGAAGATTGATCTCCAGAAGTCACTGATTCTGAAGCACCTACAAACGAGAATCAGACTCAGACAACAACTTCTAACTCTGAGGAAAATGTCCACGAAGAAGAAAATGTGGAGTCTGAAGTCGTTCCCCCGTTGGGTGAAATAGGATCAAATTTAGGAGATAATTTGAGAGTTGACGAGATAGAGACATCTAGGATCAACAAGAACCATCCTATAGAAAGCATCATAGGAAATCCTAATGCGGGTGTGAGGACTAGGAGTAGTTTAAATAACAACACTGTGTTTTTGTCAATGATAAATGACTCCGAGGCCTTTCATACCTGCCTCTATTCTTGTTTCATCTCGCAAGTAGAGCCGAAAAATGTGCAAATGGCACTAAAAGATAACTCTTGGGTTGAAGCGATGCAGGAAGAACTGTCACAATTTAGGAAACTAGAAGTGTGGGAGTTAGTTCCATTACCTCGAGGGGAAATAGCAATAGGAACCAAATGGGTTTTTAAGTGCAAAAGAGACGATTGGGGTATAGTCACTCGCAACAAAGCAAGGTTAGTTGTAAAGGTTTTCAACCAAGAGGAGGGATCCGATTACAATGAGGTGTTCGCGCCAGTAGCAAGGTTGAAAGAAATTCGTTTGTTTCTGGAATTTTCTTCCTTCAAGGGCTTTAAGGTTTATCAGCTAGACGTTAACAGTTCTTTCCTTTATGGGAAAGTGAAGGAACTGGTGTATGTGGAACAGCCGCCCGGGTTTACAGATCCGAAATATCCAGACAGAGTATATCGATTAGATAAGGCTCTATATGGATTACATAAAGCACCAAGGGGGTGGTACGAGACTCTATCCAACCATCTGTTAGAAAATGGGTTTGAAAGAGGAAGGATAGACAGTATGCTGTTCGTGAAGCGAAAAGGAGAACATTTCATCTTGGTAGAAGTGTACGTCGATGATATCATCTTTGGATCATCAGACGAGCAAATGTGCAAGGATTTTGAAAAGGTGATGAAGTCAAAGTTCGAGATGAGTGCAATGGGTGAGTTGAACTTCTTTCTGGGGTTGCAAATTGACCAAAAGAAGGAGGGCATGTTTATCCATCAGACGAAGTATGTCTATGAAATATTAGAGCGCTTCGGGATGGAAGGGACAAAACTGACTGCTCATTTCAGCATGCCGATTCAAGTGAATCACAATCTCGGACCGGGTACTGAAAGTGAAACCGATGTGGATCCGACGTTATATCGGGCCATGATTGGGTCACTTATGTATTTAACTACTTCAAGACCTGATATTATGTTTGCTGTTTGTATTTGTGCTAGGTTTCAAGATAATCCGAAAGAGATGCACATGAAAGCTGTGAAGCGGATTCTACGATACCTCAAGTCGAAACCGAAGCTGAGACTTTGGTATCACGCGGAGGGCGATCTGGAATTGGAGGCGTTCACGGATTCAGACTACGGAGGATGCAGCTTGACGCGCAAGTCAACAACTGGAGGTTGTCAGTTCCTAGGAGGGAGACTCGTTTCCTGGCAATGCAAGAAATAGACTTCGGTAGCTATGTCAACGTGCGAGGCCGAATACGTTGCTGCTGGTAGTTACTTTTCAGAGGTTCTGTGGATACAACAACAATTGCGGGATTACGGTTTGATTTATACTCATACTCCTATTAGGATAGATAACCAGTCAACAATTGTTGTAACTAATAATCCAGTTAAACATAATAAAACCAAGCACATAGGCATAAAGACATCATTTTATACGTGATTGTGCTGAAAAGAACTTAATCAAGCTGGTAAAAGTGGCAACGGATGATAAGAATGCTGATTTATTTACCAAAACTTTTGATAAGTCACGTTTTGAGTATTTGATTCAACTAAATGGAATGCGTAATCCAGAGTGAGTTGACCTTAGTAGAGATTTATTTCCTTTTATAGCAGTAGTCTTTCTTTCTTTTTATAGTAAGTGTGGTAACTTTGGATAATTTCCTTTTATAGTAAGTAAGTAGGCTATTATATTTTCTTACTTTTATTTATGAAAAACAAAAGAAAAAAGAGAGAAAACCATAAAAAAAAATTCAAAAAAAGAGAATATCAGAAAAAGAGTTAAGTCTTAGATGCATAGGTTCAAAGTGACAAAAATTAGCACAGTTACTACAAGCTCTAAGTGTTTAACTTTCACACATAATGCACCTAAAATTCTAAGTGTTATACAATAAATAGTTTGATACGTTGGTAGACATAATACATATAGGGAGTCTCAAGGCTAATAAAATATTCAAGAAAAAGTCAAACGTGTCACTAACTTAGATGTATGACCAATTGGTCTTAATTTTTATGATAGAGACATACAGACTTTGATTCTAAATGAGGTATGCAAACTTTCTGGGGATGTATAGCAACATCAGATACATCTTAAAAATGGAAAGAATAGAAAAATCATACTGAGTTGAGAGTCAAAACAAGTAACTCTGTTGTACGTAAGTACAGACCTGTTGCCTCTGTTTTGATTCGAGTTAGCAAGATAAGTCGCTTTGTTGTACGTCGGTACAGACCTGTCACCGCTGTCTTGCTAGCTTTAAAAATAAACCTTAAGACAAACTAAGACATTGATGTATGTAAATACAGACATGTGTCCGATGTTTGCCTTTTAAAGAAAGTTTGCAAATACCAAAAAGTTATAATCATTGTGTGTATGCCTTGATCATGAAAGTATGTCTATGTATGAGTCACGTAAGATAATTTCATGATAAATAAAAAGGCCAAGGGATATTCCGAAATGTAACATGTTTAAAGGGATAATAATACCAACATTCGGGTTGAAATGTATGTCACGACAAACAATTAAAGAAATCAAAAATTTCTAAGTGTGAAAGTTTAAATACTGAAAGTGCGTATTTGACACCGCTATCTGATTGAACCTTTATTTGACTATACTCGTCAAAAATATTCTGTTAAGTCTTTAGTATAAGTTGTAAAATTTTGAAATAATGTAGATTAGTCTAAAGTTTAAATTTTTGTTCACAATTTTAACTTTAATTTATTTTATTCTATTTTCTTTCTAAATTTTTAAATTTTTACTTTATTTTAATTTTACTTAGGAAAAAGGTCAAAATTACTAAGGGTGCATTCCTAGTTGAATAAAATAAACACTGCGTGAATATCTTGTGCTTAGGGTAAAAGATTTGGCATAGTTTATTCCGTTACACGAAAAGGTTGAAAAAGTTGAAAAAGTTAAATTTAATTCAAAAGTTTTTTCGAAATATTCAAATTTTCAAAGTTAAATTCGAGTTTAACCAAAATCGAATATATATTCGAATTTGGCAGGCTCTTCGAATTTGCTGTTAAATTTGAAAGATGTCACAAACTCGAAGGTGGTTGATATAAATAGGTCAACAGTGACAAGTCATTATAACCTACTTTCGAATTTGAGTCTTCGAGTTTACTGTGAGCGATTTCGAGTTTGTCTTCGAGTTTGCCGTTTTCGAGTTTCATACTATTCGTCGAGTTTCTGTCCGTTTGTGTTCGAGACTACAAGCAAATCTAGGTATAATCAACTGTATCGTACAAGATTTAGGTGGTTTTAGACTCCATTTGAGCTAAAATTAACGGATTTTGAAGTTTTAATGGTGGAAAGTTTGTATTTCGAAATAACAAACTTTGAACCGGTGAAACATCAAATTGATTACAAGTATCTTTGATTAGTACCTATTAGGACTAATGGATGTAATTTTCTAAGTCTAAATTGGTTAAAATCTTGGATTTTTGTTGTCACTCAAACCAAGATATTCGAATTTGATCATTGTCTCGAATTTGATCGTGGCTTCGAGTTTGTCATTAAACTCGAAGCATTCACTAAATTCGAAACTATGGTTGTTTCGAATTTGTTATTCGAGTTTACCATTATATTCGAATTATTTGCTTAAAATTTCATTCAAACTTGTAGAAATTCATAGATCTTGGATTTTGCGCTTATACAAGTTCAAAATAAAACAAATTTGAATTTAAACAAGTTTATGTCTATCTTAATAATTCAAATATCTTATATGCTTTATTGTGCAGACATGGCAGATAGAGTTTTCGTTTCTAAGCATAATATGGTCATTTCTCCGGACCATGAGATACCAGAGGCTAAAGCATACCGCTAGATGGTGGATTTTTTGGTTGGATCAAGGATTTCGTATGCTCTGTCGCATAATATTCAAATAGTCATCCCATATGTTCGTCAGTTTTTGGATCATTTACAAGTCGACTGTACTGTTACTCCAACAATATTGAGGACGAAGATTGCTGGACACTCTCTAGTGTTTTCAGCTGACGTGCTGCGTCGAGTGTTCCAGCTAGGCTCTCAAGAGCAAGAAAATGGGCCGATTGACTTTCCGTTAGCAATCAGGCAGGCTGCATTTGTCAAAATGGGATATAGTTTGAATGTGACTAAGTCCTCATACGTGAAGAGTCGGCTGATAGGGCAATGGCGATACCTAGCTCATGTCTTTATGGTGTGTTTTGCTGCCAAGAAAGCAGGATCCGATTACATCGTATCGAAGATTCAGTCAGGGATGATAGCGCTGGTTTACAATCAAATTTAGCTACTAAGAGATGTTCTTTACAGAGTTTGTTCAACAAATAACAGCTCCGGACCGAGACATATTTCTGCTATATCCAAGATTTGTGATGATGCTGATAAGGCATTTCCTGCCGAACCTGCCACAGCTGAACGAAATTTGAAGTGTTACTGTGATTGACAAATGAATCTTTGCATATTGTCAAGCTCATAGAGGAAGATTAGCTAGGCCAGTGGAGGCACCACTTTTTGGTGCGGTGGTCAATCCAGATTTTCAAGTCGGTGAAGGTGCCAATTGGGCATGGGATATTCAGTTTCCACAGCAGCCGCAACAACCACAGCAACCGCAACAGCCAAGGCCTCAGCAACAAAGGAGGAGGCAAAGACCGTCAGCGAGACAAACTCAGGCAGCTAGGCCTTCAACGAGTCAAGTTCAGGAGCCAGACGAAGCTGGTCCTTCAACTGTACCACCTGTATCTGATCCAAGGCTTCAAACTTTGGAAGAAATTTGGGCATCTGGACCACATGCCAATGAGGAAATTACTGCTGAGCTTGTTGGGCATATTTTGGATCCTCCAACATGGGAAGTTGATATTTTTAAGTAGATAGATGAGTATCAACCTGAGGCAGCAGGTGAAGCCGAGTCAACTTCAGAATCTAAGTCAGAAGCAGCTGAAGAAATAGAAGTTGAGGCCCCAAACACAGTGACCGAAGATCCGTCCATTCATATAGGCACATATGGATTGTGATTAGTGGTGATTGAGGAAGAAGCTAGAAGGAGAAGAGCTTCAAGGGAATCAGATGACTCAGACTTTGAGGAAGAAGACGTAATTCCTTTGGTGCCTAGGCATAGGGCCAAAAGACACCGTTTTATGCAGGGAGCTTCGTCAGCCTCTGCTTCTGAGCCAGAAATGCCTACCGCCCAACCATCAGAACCCACATCCATTCCACCACCACCACCTGTTCAAGCATCCATTCCCTCTCCAATCACCCCAACACCCATCCAATCAATTCCATCCACTTCATCGACCTTCACAGATAATGAAAGGTTTTCTGAGCTTAGGAGCAAGGTTTATTTCTGTTGGTACACCCTGTGTGACGATAGCAGTCTAATCGATCTGCATTATGGTTTAGGTAATATTCTGAGTATTAACAAGTATTTTGATATATATGTTTAATATGTGTTTGTCTGTTATTGATTGTGTGTTTGAACTTGATGTAACGTATTACAAGAAGTTCAAACATAAAGGTCAAAGATTAACTCAAGCATAAGTTAAAACATAAGTTTCATCACTTAAGTGTTTTAAGTGTATTGGCTAGATTCGAATAGGTAAAGGAAGACATTCGAATCTGTGATAGATTCGAATGTATCCTTAGATTCGAATGGGCTAGATTCGAGTCTGTCAGATGGAAAGATTCGAATGGGCCTTAGGCCAGATTCGAGGTTGGCCCACAACAGACTCGAATCAGGGTCTATAATTAGGGATAGACTCGAATCATTAAGAGACTTTTTGCAGAATTCGTGAGGAATTAAGCAAGAGGCGATCTCGAGTTTATCAGCTAGGTGAGTGCCGTTTCGGAGAGAATTAGTACGTAGGATCGTTCGTGTCTCGTTCGTTCAGCGTCTAATAGTCTCCGTGTTTCCGTTGGTTGAGAGTTGTCCGTCTAACCGTCAACGAGGATTCCGCACTCGTTCACGGATCCGCGTCTAGATAGATCTTGCAGTCGTAGACCTTACAAGTGGTATCAGAGCCTACGGAGTGTTCTTGGTGTTCTTCGTGTTCATCAGATACATTCTAGGTTTCTTGACGCTAGTTGGACGGTTTTGCTCTCAAAAACGTGTTTTTGAGCTTAGCAAATTCGTATTCGGGAAACACTTTGTTGTTTTTCACGTTTTTGATCGAAATCATTATTTTTCATTTGAAAAATAGTGGTTTAATATGTAAAACGTCAAAAAATCAACGTGTTAGCCGTTTTTTCGAGTTTGCGGCGCTCGAATCTATAGGGGTAATTAGGGTTTTACTTTATTTTCGTGTCTAACCTAAATACGCTCCTTTCGAGTCAATTTCAGAGAGTTTCGAGTCTACCTTGTTTCGAATCTGTTACTTCATTCGAATTGGATCTCGAGTCTATATTGTTTCGAGTTTGTTTCGAGTTTGTTACTGTTTCAATTCTGTGCTTCGAATCTGCTGACATTCGACTCTGCTGTGCCTCCGATTCTAAGGGTCCTTCGAATCTGACATAACTTCGAATCTAAGGAATAGTTCGAATCTGACATTATTTCGAATCTAATTGACTTTTAAGACTTAATCGAATTTAATTTCAAAAGATTTAATATTAATTAGTTTCGAATCTATCTAGATTCGAATAAGTTAGTCTAAATCAGTTTCGAATTAAATTAATTAAGTTCAAATTCAATTTCTTTCAGAAAAGATGTCAAACCTTCAGAAATTCCTTGAGATGGATCACGAAGTTGGGAAGGCAAATGCACTGCCTAAGCTGATGAAAGTTGAGGATTATTACTGGTGGAAGGACAGATTTACGGATTTTGTACGATTCAACGATATGCGCATGTGGGTGTGCATAGATGAAGGGTACATTCCACCAGTATCTGAAGTTGAAGGCCGTCAAAAGGTCTTGTCATACCAGATGATGAAAGAGGATGACAAGAAACTATTTGAAGCTGAAAACAAGGCTTTCTCCATTATCCGTATGGCGTTACCTCAAGATATCTTGCACACATTTCGGACTCAAAGGACATCGAAGGAACTTTGGGAGTCTCTCCAGAAAAGGTGTGAGGGTAATCCTCGGGTGCGTAGAAAGCGTACAGAGCTGTTGACCCAACAGTTTGCGATTTTCAAGGCGATTAAGGATGAACAGTTGGATGATATTATCACAAGGTTCTATCATTTGATAACGGAACTTGAAAGTCATGGCATTGAGTATTCGGACACGGACAAGAACAACAAGCTTCTTGATGCCCTACAAGCCAAATGGGCTATGTACGTGGCAATGATTAAGCTTAATGAAGACAAATATTATGCTCAATCACTTGATGACATTGTGGGAACGTTGAGGGCATATCACTTCGAAATGATTAAGCCTGAGACTGATTACGAGCAAGTCCAGAATCCGGCTATGTATTTTGGAAAGACATCTAAATCAACAGTGACAGCTGAATCAAAGAGTGCTACAGCGTTTTTCACCGGAGAAACGTCATCGCCACCAGAGTCCGAAGACTCACTGAATCGCGCGTTCTTAGGGTTAGGAAGATCGGAAGAACCGCAACCTCAAGTCCAACAGGCATCGACCAGTCAGAGCTATTCGAAGATGCCCATGAGCGCAAAGTCAGCGGAAGAGCATCTGA
This sequence comes from Centrapalus pauciflorus, assembly GCA_020465985.1. Classification (NCBI taxonomy): domain Eukaryota; kingdom Viridiplantae; phylum Streptophyta; class Magnoliopsida; order Asterales; family Asteraceae; genus Centrapalus; species Centrapalus pauciflorus. Next base: position 140,541 of record JAANYP010000607.1, on the reverse strand, counting down.
ATCTACTTGCTTCGTTTGTGGCCGCTTATGGAAATTGTGTTCAAGGGAAGATCAATGATCCGGCTCTTTGGGATGAAGATTACGATCAGGTCGACCCTGATGACTTAGAGGAAATGGATCTTAAGTGGCAACTAGCCATGGTGACCCAGAGGGTAAAAAGATTCATCAAGAGAACTGGGAGGAATCTGCAAATGAACAACAAAGGGATAGGATTTGATAAGTCTAAGGTCAAATGCTACAACTGTCAGGGATTGGGACACTTCGCCAGGGAGTGTCAAAGACCAAAGGTAGAATCATACCAAGGACAGAGTCAGCATCAAGGACAGTACCAAAATCAGTCCCAACAGAGATACCTTCCGAGTTCTTCATCTGGTCAAGCCAATCTAGCGGGTCTAATATCCAATGTCACTTCTGGCAGACAGCTAGATGGTACCTATGACTGGAGTTCACATCCTGAGTCCAATGCTAGAGCTTTCATGGCTGAAGTTACGGAGAATGGTTGTGAAGAAGACGAGCAGACCACAAGGGACAGCAGTCCGATGTGGGTAGAGAAAGCGAATGATCAGACCGTGCTGGAGTTTGCTGCTCAGATGGCCAACGTGGAATCTGACAACTCAAAGGTTAGTCTTTCTTATTCTCTATTTCGTGAATTATGTGCTTTATGTGTTAGTTCTAACGATAGGTTAAATCTAGTTTTAGACTCACATAAGACCATAGCTGCTCAAAATGAAAATTTAAAAATTGAAAACGCTAGCCTAAATGATATAAAACAAGATTTAAAAGAAAAGCTTAAGGCTGATGCTCAAGACGTAATCGTTCTAAAAGACAAACTGAGTGAGCAGTGTGTTAGGATAGAGCTTATGTATGAGCACGTAGAGGCCTTGACCAAAAGTCTGAAAGACAAGGACATAGAGCTAGCCGAGACCAAAGTTAAGGTAGCAGAGGCAAATAGCAAGCTGTAAAAGTTTAGGAATTCGAGCCTAAATCTAGGGAAAGTCTTAGATGCCCAGAGACAGTCTAAGAAGCCTGTAGGTCTAGGTTTTCACGAAATTCCTCCACCGTTCAATGCGAACTATGTGCCTCAGCCTCAGGAGAAAACTGACAAGTCAGTAGTTTTAGAGGACCTACCTGAACCGACACCTGAGCCTACAGTTGAAAATACACCTAAGGTGGATGACTCTACTGTCAAGGTCAAGAAAGTGAAATTTGTGTCTTCCTCCAGTGAAACACCTGCAGGAAAACAGAAAATTTCATGGGCTGACCAGGTCGAAGAGACAGACACTGTAGATGTACCAAAAGAAGTAGACACTAGTGAGACACCTAGATCTAAGGGACCAACCAAAAAGTCCATGGATAAGATGTCTTGCTTTAGATGTCACGAGAAAGGGCATGTTGCTTCTCACTGTCCAAGTAGGAAAGCAGATGTTACCCCTAAGACAGTGAACCCAACACCTGTTAAGCCCTCACCAAATGTGGCGAGCACGAGTAGTTCTCAGAGTACCGAGAAAACTGTGCAGGCCGCACCAAGACCTGTTGTGAAACAAACACCGGTTAAGGTTGGACCAAAAGAAGTGGTTAAGACAAATTTTACCGAATTGTGTCATTAATCAATCTAGGTCAGCACCTCAACAAGTCTATAGGAGCACAACACCTAGCAGGTCACACACTCCAGTTAGGTCACATACTCCCGTTAGACATTATGTTCCGGTAAGAGCTCAGGGATCACAGTCTGAAATACAATATAATAAGACTTATTCTAGAGCACCACAACAAATGCCTACTCAAAGGCAAAGAGTGAATCTAAATCACTCGGCACCACAACAGAATTCAGTTCAAAGGCCCAAGTCACCTGAAAGGCAAGATGGGTACTTGAAAGAGTTCACGTATGTGGACGAGAATGGTATTACCAATTCAGTCATGGCTTGGGTTCCCCGTGATAACTAACCTATTTTCTTTCATGTGCAGGAGATAACTACCGGTCCAAACAACAAGTGGTTCGTCGACAGTGGTTGCTCCAGGCACATGACGGGGGAACGAAGTCTTCTCACAGACTTCAAGGGGGGTAATAGGGGATTTGTATCATTCGCGGGCAACAAAGGAGGAAATATCACTGGAACTGGAGAAGTCACTAATGGGACGATTACATTGGATCAAGTTTATCACGTTGATAAACTGGTTCATAATCTCATTAGTGTATCTCAAATCTGTGATAAGAAGAACTCAGTGTTATTTACTGACACTGAGGCGTTAGTGCTAAAGCCGGGATTCAAGATACCTGAAGATTGGATAATGATGCGGGCTCCAAGGAAGAATGACTTGTACATGCTCGATATGAACAAGCCAGATAATTCGATGGGTCCGATCTGCTTACTATCAAAAGCTTCGGAGACGGAATCGGTTTTGTGGCACAGACGCATGTCTCACTTGCACCTAAGGAAAATGAACTACATAACGAAGAATGGTCTGGTGCAAGGTGTGCCTCTGAAGAGCTTTCAGTTTGAGGATAAGTGTCTACCGTGCATGAAGGGCAAGCAACATAAAAAGACACACAAGTCCAAGAAGCTGAACTCCATAACCTCGACATTCGATTTGTTGCATATGGACCTTTTCGGCCCTATCAACAAAAGGAGTATAGGAGGTAGTTGGTTTTGCTTAGTTATCACTGACGATTACTCACGGTTTTCATGGGTTTTCTTTTTAGGTACGAAGGACGAGACGGCTGCAAAGCTCATCGGGTTCTTAGACCAAGTGGAGAACTCCTACGGAACAAGGGTTAAACATATTCGTAGTGATAATGGGACTGAATTTAAAAACTCTGTAAATTGGTGTATATTGCCTATCAAAGGGCATCGTGCATCAATTCAGTGCACCATATGAACCACAACAGAATGGGGTGGCCGAACGTAAAAACAGAACATTGATTGAGGCTGCAAGGACTATGCTTTCGGATTCAAAGCTTCCTACCATGTTTTGGGGGGAGGCAGTGAATACCGCGTGCCACATTTTAAACCGAGTCCTTACAGTCAAATCATTGAACAAAACATGCTATGAAATTTTGAATAAACGGCCACCTAATTTAACTGGATTCGAACCGTTTGGAGTACCATGCACACTTTTAAGAACAAAACATCAACCGAAGTTTGGTGAAAAGGCTGACGAAGGATACTTCCTAGGTTATGTGCCAAACTCACCAAACAAACGGGTGTTTAACAAAACAACTGGTACAGTGGAGATTGTGTATAATATTGAAGTCTCAAGTTATACACATGAACCCCAAACTGGTCCGGAATGGATATTTGACTATGATAAGTTATTTGAGTCATTTAACATTCCTCTGGATGATAATGCAGGTACAATCGAGAAGGACTTGGCGACGTTGCATCTGAACGACGATGGCCAAATCTTTCCAAGGACCACGTTCGAATCTACGTCTGAGCCTACTGCGACTATAGATGGGTCTCCAGAAGTTGCTGATCAAGAGGCACCTACCACTGAGAATCAGACTCAAGCTTCAAGTTCCAACTCTGAGGAAAATGTCCGCGAGGAGGAAAATGTAGAAGCTGAGCCTGTTCCCCCTTTAGGTGAAATAGGATCCAACTTAGGAGATAATCTAAGGGTTGATGAAATAGAGACCTCTAGGATTAACAAGAACCATCCAATAGATAGCATCATAGGAAATCCTAACGAGGGTGTGAGGACTCGGAGTAGTGTAAATAACAACACTGTGTTGTTGTCGATGATAAACGACTCCGAGGCATATCACACATGTCTATATTCATGTTTCATATCGCAAGTAGAGCCCAAAAATGTGCAAATGGCACTTAAGGACAACTCCTGGGTTGAAGCGATGCTGGAAGAACTTTCACAATTTAGGAAACTAGAAGTGTGGGAGTTAGTTCCGTTACCTCGAGGGGAGATTGCTATAGGAACCAAATGGGTTTTTAAGTGCAAGAGAGACGATCGGGGTATAGTCACGCGCAACAAGGCGAGATTAGTTGTAAAGGGTTTCAACCAAGAGGAGGGAATCGATTACAACGAAGTTTTTGCATTTGTAGCAAGGTTAGAAGCAATTAGGTTGTTTTTAGCGTTTGCCTCCTTCAAAGGCTTTAAAGTATATCAACTGGATGTTAAGAGTGCCTGTACGGGAAAGTGAAGGAGTTAGTGTATGTAGAACAACCGCCCGGATTTACAGATCCAAAATATCCTGAGAGAGTATATCGCTTAGATAAGGCTCTTTACGGATTACATCAGGCACCTAGGGCGTGGTATGAGACTCTATCCAACCATCTTTTAGAAAACGGCTTTGAGAGGGGTAGGATAGATAGTACTCTATTTGTGAAGAGAAAGGGAGATCACTTTATCTTGGTACAAGTGTACGTCGATGATATCATTTTTGGATCATCAGACGAACAGATGTGCAAAGATTTCGAAAAGGTGATGAAGTCTAAGTTCGAGATGAGTGCTATGGGAGAGTTGAATTTCTTTTTAGGGTTACAAGTTGACCAAAAGAAGGAAGGGATGTTTATCCATCAGACTAAGTATGTCTATGACATATTAGAACGTTTCGGGATGGAAGGAACTAAGTTGACTGCCCATTTCAGCACGCCGATTCAAGTGAATCACAATCTCGGGCCGGGTACTGAAAGTGATACCGATGTGGATCCGACTTTATATCGGGCCATGATTGGGTCACTTATGTATTTAACTGCTTCAAGACCTGACATAATGTTTGCTGTGTGTATTTGTGCTAGGTTTCAAGCGAATCCGAAGGAGATGCATATGAAAGCTGTGAAGCGGATTCTACGATACCTCAAGTCGAAACCGAAGCTGGGACTTTGGTATCACGCGGAGGGAGATCTAGAGTTGGAGGCGTTCACAGATTCGGACTACGGAGGATGCGGCTTGACGCGCAAATCAACGACTGGAGGTTGTCAGTTCCTAGGAGGGAGACTGGTGTCCTGGCAATGCAAGAAACAAACGTCGGTAGCCGTGTCAACGTGCGAGGCCGAGTATGTTGCTGCTGGTAGTTGCTGTTCACAGGTTCTGTGGATACAACAACAATTGCGGGATTACGGTTTGGCTTACATTCAAAAACTCCAATTAGGATAGACAATCAATCTACAATTGCGATAACAAATAATCCAGTTAAACACAGTAAAACAAAGCACATAGACATAAGGCATCATTTTATTCGTGATTGTGCTGAAAAAAACTTAATCAAACTGGTAAAAGTGGCAACAGAAGATAATAATGCAGATTTATTTACCAAAGCGTTTGATAAGTCACGGTTTGAGTATTTAATTCAACTGAATGGAATGCGCAACCCAGAGTAATTTGACCTTAGTAGTAGTAGTTTATTTTCTTTTAGAGTCGTAGTATTTCTTTTTTTACAGTAGTCTGCTAATTTAGGTAAGTTTCTAATTTAGGAAAGTTTCTATTTTTAGTAAGTTTCTATTTTTAGTAAGTTAGTAGGTTAGCTTAGTTTACTGCTTTTTGCTATGAAAAACAAAAGAAAAAAGAGAGAAAATTACAAAAATACAAAAAAGGAGAATATCAGAAAATGAGTTAAGTCTTAGATACATAAGGTCAAAGTGACGAAAATTAGCACCGTCGTTACAGACTCTAAGTATTTAGGCTTTCACACATAATGCAACTAAATCCTAAGTGTTATACTTTATTTAGTTTGATGTGTTGGTAGGCATAATACATATAGGGAATCTCAAGGCTAATAAAATATTCTAGAAAAAGTCAAGCGTGTCACTAACCTAGATGTACGACCAATCGGTCTTAATTTTTATGTACAAGACATACAAACTTTAAGTCTAAATGAGGTGTGCAAACTTTCTGGGGATGTATGGCAACATCAAATACATCTGAAAATGGAAAGAATAGAAATATCATGAAAAACTGAGAGTCGAAAACATGCAACTCTGTTGTACGTAAGTACAGACCTGTTGTCTCTGTTTAGATTCGGGTTAGCAGACATGTCGCTTTGTTGTACGTCAGTACAGACCTGTCACCGCTATCTGCTAACTTTAAAAATAAACCTTAAGTCGAACTAAGACACTTTGTTGTATGAGAATACAGACCTGTGTCCGATGTTTGTCTTTTAAAGAAAGTTTGCAAATACCAACAAGTTAGAATTTTTGTCTGTGTGCCTTGATCATAAAAGTATGTCTATGTCTGAGTCACGTAAGATAATTTCCTGATAAATAAAAAGGCCAAGGGATATTCCGAAATGTAGAATGTTTAACAGGGTAAAATACCAACAATCGGCTAAATGGATATGTCACGACAAACAATCAAAGGAATTCAAAAAATTCCTAAGTGTGAAAGTTTAAGTACTGAAAGTTAGTATCGGACATCGCTATCTGATTGAACCTCTCTTCGACTATACTCATCAAAAATATGTTGTTTAGTATTAAGCTTAGCTTGTAAATTTGTTTTTATAACTTAAGTCTAGATTAAAATTTTTTAGTCAAAATTTTATTTTATTTTATTTTATTTTTACCTTAGTCTATTTTATTTTATTTAATTTTATCTTATTTAGGGTTAGTTTAATTTTTACTTAGGTAAAAGGTCAAAAGTTACTGAGGGTGCATTCGAAGTTGGATAAAATAAACATTGCGTGAAATATCTGTTGCTTAGGGTAAAAGAGTTGGCATAGTTTATCTGGTTACACAATACCGTAGAAAATAGTTGGAAAAATTGAAATTATTTCAAAATTTCAAAATTTCCGAAATTTTTCTAAGTGTTGGTAATTTCGAATCTAAGACAGACTCGAATGTGAAGTATTTCGAATCTGTCAGTAGACTCGAATCCACATAGACTCGAAGGTAGGTAGTATATATACGTCCACAGTGAAGGCATTTATTTCTTACTGTTGTCGAATCTGAAATCTCGAATCTGTCTGTGGTGATCTCGAATCTATTCTCGAATCTACCGTATTTCACATAAACGACATTTCATCGAGTCTAAAGCTATTGTGTTCGATTCTACACTCATATCTAGGTATAATCAACCGGATTGTACAAGATTTTGGTAGTTTTATACACAATTTTGGGCTTAAACATCACATTTTGATGTTTTATGGGTCAAAATAGAGTTTTTTGAAAAATAACCAAGTTAGGACCTATGAAATATCAAATTAAAGGCATAATTCAGTGATTAGAACATAGTTGAACTAAAGTATGTGATTTACCTAGTTCAAAATGGTTAAAATCTTGGATTTTTGTTGGAAAGAAATCTGTCGGCCTTTCGAATCTGTTCTTGGGCATTCGAATCTGTTCATGGGTTTCTCGAATCTATCAATAGATTCGAGATGACCATGACATTCGAGTCTGTCCATTAGACTCGAATCTGTACTTTATTTACTTTGTTGAATTTAAATTTTATTAAACTTGTGGAAATTTAATTGTGTTGGATTTGGTACTTAATCGAGTACAAAATAAAACAAATTTGAATTTAAACAAGTTTATTGATTTTTAATGAGTCTAACAGTTTTATTTATTGTGCAGATATGGCAGTTCGTGCTTTTGTCCCTAAGCACAATATGGTGCTTCATCCGGATCATGACCTCCCTGAGGCGCAGGGATACAGGCAGATGCTTGAATTTCTTGTGGAATCTAGGATAGGATTTGCACTATCTCATAATGTTCAGCTCATATTACCGTATATTCGTCAATTCTATGAACATCTGCAGGTAGACTGCTCAGTCACACCGACAGTATTACGCACTCGAATTGCGGGACAGCCGTTGGTTTTCTCGGCAGATATGTTACGACAAGTGCTGCAGCTGGGCACACAAGAAGAAGAAGCTGGTCCGATAGAGTTTCCTCTAAGTATAAGGCAAGCGGCCTTCCAGAGGATGGGATACAGTCTTGATGTGACCAAGGTGTCATACATGAAAAGTGGTTTAATTGGGCAATGGAGGTTTTTAGCCCATGTTTTTATGGTTTGCTTCGCTCCGAAGAAAGCAGTTTCTGCTATATCCGAGGTTTATAATGATGTTGATCAGGCACTTCTTGCCAAATCTGCCGCCATCAAATGACGTTCAGAACGTAGCTATTATGGATAAAAGGATATTCGCTGATTGTTCCTCCCATCGAGGAAGATTGGGTATTCCGGTCGAGCGACCGTTGTTTGGAGCTGTTTTAGACAGGAACTTTGTGGCACCAGATAATGCCAACTGGGCAGGTGAAGTAGAAGTTCAGCCTCGACAGCAACAACAACAACCGCAACAACAACAGCAACGTCCAAAACAACAACAGCCTCGTGCTCGTCCACGTGATCCAAGACGTCGACAAAGACCAGCCGCGAGTCAAATTCAGGCATCCAGGCCTACTACAAGCGAACAACCACAAGCACAAGAAGCAGGGACTTCAAGTGCCATTCACGAAACAGTCCCCGAATCTGAGCAGATTGCTCAGACTTTGGAGGAAATATGGTCTTCTGGTCCTAATGCAAATGAAGATGTGGCAGCAGCACTAGTAGGTGAGCTGCTTAGTCCGCCTGGAGATGAAGATGACATATTTCGTGATGTTGAGGAATATGTGCCAGAGCAGGCTGATAACGTTTTGTCATCATCTGCAACCGAATCAGAAGAGATGGAGGAGTTAGAAGTTGAAGCTCCTGAGTCAGTATCGACTGAACCACCTGTTCAAATTGGAACTTATGGTTCGCGATTGATTATAAATGAAGGTGGTTCTAGGAGACGAGTGGACAGGGAATTGGAGGATTCTGATTTCGAAGAAGAAGAAGTTTCCCAACTAGTGACAAGGCAACGGGCCAAACGTCACAGGTTCATGCAAGGATCCTCTTCAGCTTCAGCAGAACAACCTGAAATTCCTCAACCTCAGGACCCTCAAACCACCATTCCTCAACCTCAGGACCCTCAAACCACCATTCCTCAACCTCAGGACCCTCAAACCACCATTCCACCATCACCACCTCATGATGAACCATACATCCCATCGCCGATCATTCCAACTCCAATTCAATCCATCCCATCAACCTCATCCTCATACGCCGACAATCAAAGGTTTCAGCAGCTAAAAGCTCGAGTTGACTTCCAAAATATCCAGATCTTAGGCCTAACAAAGGCAATCGGTGAGATTCAGACTCATAATGCAAATCTTGACAAGGAGAATGCCGATCTAAAGAAGATTGTGGAAAAAGTTCAGGAAGAGAACTTAGAGCTAAAAACCTTTGTTTGTGATCAGTCTGCTGAGATAAGGACGATGCGCTCCCTAATTGAGCAGCTAATGAAAAATTTACAGGCTCAGGGGGAGACATCGTGCCGAGATCAAGAAGTGCAGAGAAGAGATGATACTGAAGGCGATGATCCCGGTGCAAATAAAGAATTTGAGTCTGTAGATTTTCCTGCAGCTCAAGTTACACAAGTTGAGGGGGAGCCTAGTCAAGGCGAAGGACAAAGGGGTGAAGCTAGTTCTTCTAAACAGCCTTCAGACTTTGAGATCAGTGAGATGATTGAAGCACTCATGGATCTTGATGATGATGCACTGGATGGAGGCTTTGATTATGAAGATGAAGAGCTTGAAGAAGGAGAGTTTATTCCGGAAGAGATAGTTGATTGGCAACCGGAAGATGAAGTAGTAGCTGATGAGGATGATGAAGCTGACGAAATAGTTGTTCAGCAGAATCCTATCACTGACACTTATATGATAGATGGAGATAGAATGGTTGATGTTGACATAGTGAATGCTGCTTTGAACCCTAAGTCATCGACTGAAGAACCAGCAAGAGAGCTAAGTAACGAAGAAAAAAGGAAGCTATGGTTCAGAGCCGAAGAGAAGGAGTTAGCAATTAGGAGATCAATGAAAGTGCCTGGTACAGGGAAGCTATCTGAGCGAATCTTAAGTTGGTTCTTTGACAGAGATCTTCAACTTTTTATAATTAAAAGAAAAGACGGGCTCCAGTACATTAGGCGAACATTGAAAGCATTCAACACTCTTCCAAAGATTGAAATCACAGCGCTTGCATGGAAAGATCTGATAAATATCGGTGATGATCCTTATGCGAATGTGATTGAAAGAATAATAAGAAAGGAGGGAAGATCTAGGAAGTTTGAACGGTTGAGTCCAAGGGTCGGAAGAAGAGTCGAGGATAAGTCACGTATAGATCCTCTTACAGGCCGACCTTGGATGAGGATTCAGTACAAACCAGTGAAATGCCTGAGGAAGGTACCTCTGAAGAAAATGCCACAGAATGTTCTGCAAAATCTGAAGTGGTGGTATGCTGACTTGGAAACTGGGGAAGCGGTTATGGAAGACTTAGAAGAAAAAGTTATTCTTAGAGTCTATGACCCACTTCACCTGGTAAACCTATCTAAAGAAGACCTGCAGATTTTGTATAACTGTAAGATTTCCAGTGACGCACATATGGATGCTGAAGCTAGTAAGTATGAAAATGTGGTCAAGGTATGCGTTGAAAAAGGTCTGTATGCTGGTAGTGTTTTAAATCAATAATGAACCATGTTCTTAAATCAAATGTGTGAATTATTAGAAGCTATCGTCAAGGGGGAGTCTGTTGGTACATCCCGTGTGACGATAGCAGTCTAAGTTGTCTTACATTGTGATTTAGCATATGTTTGGTATGTATATTATGTATGATTGATTTTTATCAGTGTTTGTATGTTTGAACTTGATGTAACGTATTACAAGAAGTTCAAACATAAAGCTCAAAGATAAAATCAGTCATAAGGTAATATCATAAGTTTCAAACACTTAGTTGTTTATGTAAAAGGCTAGATTCGAATTACTTAAGGGGATACATTCGAATCTGAGATAGATTCGAATGAGACCATAGATTCGAAAATAGGCTAGATTCGAATCTGTCAGATGGACAGATTCGAATGGGCCTTGGGCCAGATTCGAGGTTGGCCCACAACAGACTCGAATCAGGGTCTATAATTAGGGATAGACTCGAATGATTAGCAGACTTTTTGCAGAATTCGTGAGGAATTGAGCAAGAGGCGATCTCGAGTTTATCAGCTTGGTGAGTGCCGTTTCGGAGAGAATTAGTACGTAGGATCGTTCGTGTGTCGTTCGTTCAGCGTCTAATAGTCTCCGTGTTTCCGTTGGTTGAGAGTTGTCCGTCTGACCGTCAACGAGGATTCCGCACTCGTTAACGGATCCGCGTCTAGATAGATCTTGCAGTCGTAGACCTTACAATATTTATCCATCAGACGAAGTATGTCTACGATATTCTGGAGCGCTTCGGGATGGAAGGAACAAAGCTGACTACTCACTTTAGTACTCCGATTCAAGTGAATCACAATCTCGGTTCGGGTACAGAAAGTCATACTAATGTGGATCTGACTCTATATCAGGCCATGATCGGGTCACTTATGTATTTAACTGCTTCTAAACCTGACATTATCTTTGTTGTGTGTATTTGTGCTAGGTTTCAAGCTAATCCGAAAGAAATGCATATGAAAGCTGTGAAGCGGATTTTGAGATACCACAAGTCAAAACCGAAGCTGGGACTTTGGTATCATGCTGATGGTGATCTGGAATTGGAAGCATACACGGATTCAGATTATGGAGGTTGTAGCTTGAACCAGAAGTCAACAACTGGAGGTTGTCATTTCTTTAGAGGGAGGCTCGTATCCTGGCAATGCAAGAAACAGACATCGGTAGCCGTGTCAACGTGCGAGGCCGAATATGTAGCTGCTGGTAGTTGCTGTTCACAGGTTTTGTGGATACAACAACAATAGCGGAATTACGGTTTGACTTACACTCATACTCCCATTAGGATAGATAATAAAACTACAATTGCTATAACTAATAATCCAGTTAAACACAGTAAAACAAAGCACATAGACATAAGAGATCATTTCATACGTGATTGTGCTGAAAAGAACTTAATTAAACTAATAAAAGTGGCAACGGAAGCTAATAATGCAGATTTATTCACTAAAACTTTTGATAAGTCACACTTTGATTTGTTAGTTCAACTCAATGGTATGCGTAATCCATAGTAACTTGACCTTAGTATATTTTCTTTCTTTTTATAGTAAGTTAGTGGTTAAGTAGATTTTATTTCCTTTTTTAATAAGTTAATAGGTTAGTTTATTAGCTTATCTTCAAAATGAAAAACAAAAGAAAAAAGAGAGAAAATCATAAAAATTTCAAAAAAAGAGAATATTGAAAAATGAGTTAAGTCTTAGATTCATAGGCTCAAAGTGACGAAAATTAGCACAGTCGAAACAAACTCTAAGTGTTAAGCTTTCACACATAATGCACCTTAAGTTCTAATTGATATTCACCTTCCTGTTTGATGTGTTGGTAGGCATAATACACAAAGGAAATCTCAAACACTAATAAAATATTCAACAAAAAGTCATATGTGTAACTAACTTATATGTATGACCAAATGTTCTTAAATTCTATGTTAGAGATATACAGACAATGATTCTAAATGTGGTATGCAAATTTTCTGGGGGATGTATAGCACAATCACAGTACATCTTAAAAGAAACCAAAAAGAAAATTTTTTATAAAGAAGAGGGAGTCAAAATAAGTCGCTTTGTTGTACGTAAGTACAGACCTGTCACCTCTGTTTTGACTCAAGTTCGCAAGATAAGTCGCTTTGTTATACGTAAGTACAGACTTATCACCGCTGTCTTGTTAAATTAAAAGGAACTATAAGACAAACTAAGACACTCTGTTGTATGTAAATACAAAACTGTGTCCGACGTTTGCCTTTTAAAGAAAATTTGCAATACCGAAAAATTATAATCATTGTGTGTCTGCCTTGATCATAGAAGTATATCTAAGTTTGGGATACGTAAGGTAGTTTCTTGATAAATAAAAAGGCCAAGGGAAATTCCAAAGTGTTAAATGTTTAAAAGGAAAATTGTACCGACAATCGACTTGGAATGTATATCACGGCAAACAATCAAAAGAATCAAAAATTCCTATGTGTGAAAGTGAAATACTGAAAGTGTGTTTGACATCGCTATCTTATTGAACCTTCTTTGACTTTCTTGTAAAAATATTCTGTTAGTGTTGGTCGTAAATTTTTTTTAAAGTACCTTTGAGTATTTTAAGTTTTATTCTTATTTTATTTTATTTAGTTCATTTTATTTAGTTTAATTTAATTTAATTTAATCTTAGTCTAAGTAGGAAAAAGGTTAAAGTTACTAGGATGCATTATTGGTTGAATAAACAAATATAGCGTGAAAATCTGTTGCTTAGTGTGATGATTTGGCAAGGTTTGTAAAATTCCGTTACACGAAAAAGGTTGAAAAACTTGAATTTTATTCAAGTATTTTCAAAATTTTCACTTAAATTCGAATTTCAGACAAATTCAAACTTATCTTCTAACTTCAACAGTACTTCATTTAAGGCACCTACCTTCGAATTTTACTTCTCGAACTTGTGCTCCGTCGATTTCAAACTAATCCTCGAACTTGCCATTTTTTTAATTTCCTTCAATTCCTCGAAGTTTTCACTTTATTCCTCGAACATACACGTATACTTAGGTATAGTACTCATCATAATACAAAGTATGTGTAGTTTAGGACATTATTGTGACAAAAAATGGTCTTATTTGATGTCTTAAATATTTGAAACTAGGTGGTTTGAAATCACGAGTTTTGAAGGATAAAACTTCAAATAAATGCTAAATAACTTAGATTAGAATTCAATAGGACTAGATTATACTGATGAGTAAGTCAAATGGGGTTAAATTCTTAGTTTTAGTTGAATATGACTGACTTCCAACATGTTCTTCAGGTTCGAACTTGTCAGAAAGTTCGAACTTGTTGAAATATCTATAAGTTCGAAGTCAGTCAAGTTCGAACATGTATCTCGAATTTATTAAAATTCAAATTATTTTTAAACAACTTCGAATTTGTTTAAGTTCGAATGTGTTGGACTTCGAACATATGCAAGTTCGAAGTTATGCAAATTCGAAATAAACAAGTTTTATTTTATTTTAATTACTAATTTTGTTTGTTGATTTTGTGTGCAGATATGGGTGAGCGTGCTTTTTATAATAATCACAATATGGTCATGGAAGTGGATCTCCAATTGCCAGAAGCACAACCGTACCGTCAGATGATAGAATTCCTGACTCAATCCCGAGTATCCTATGCACTCACCCACAATATCCAAATTACATTGACGTACGTAAGACAGTTCTTGGAGCATCTGCAAGTAGATTGCTCGGTCACGCCTACAGTGCTGAGAACAAGAGTAGGCGGTGAGCTAATAGTGTTTTCGGCTGACATGTTGAGGCAGATCTTACAGCTGGGCTCTGAGGAACAAGAAGCAGGGCCGATAGATTTTCCATTACATATTCGACAAGCAGCATTTTTGAGAATGGGGTATGCCCAAGACATAACGAAGGCTTCGTATGTTAAGAGTGGGCAGATTGGACAATGGCAATATCTTGTCCATGTGATAATGGTGTGTGTTGCACCAAAGAAGGCGTGATTTGACACGATGGTGTCTAAATTGCAATCGGCGATGATTGCGTTGGTATACAACAAGAAATTCAGTTTTTCCGAGATGTTTTTCGGGGAGTTTGTGCACCAGATCACAGCTCCGATCAGGGAAAGATTTTTTATGTATCCCCACTTCGCAATGATGATAATACGCCACTTCTTGCCAAATTCGCCAACACTTCCTGAACAAAGTGGCGTGGCCTTGATTGATAAGATATTTTTTGCTGACTGCCAGACCCATAACGCTAGAAGGGCTGAGTAGGTCAGGCCCCAAGTGGCACCATTGTTTGGGGCAGCTATAGAACCTGATTTTGTAGCCCCGGAGGCTGATTATTGGATAGGTGAAGCCCCACAACAGTAGCAACAATAGCAGCAACCGCAACAGCAGCAGGAACGACGTAGAGCACCAACAAGTAGAACTCCGGTTGCTAGAACCTCTTCTCGTACACAACCAGCCACTACAGCTGCTGGACCATCATCGGAAGCTTCCGGCTCATCGAGTTCGGCTACACAATACGACCAGAGGCTGCAAACTCTCGAAGAAATATGGGCACAGGGAACAACGGCGGTGCAAAATATTGCTGAACAACTTGTTTAGGATGTATTGGAGCCTCCAGCTGATTTTCAGTATATTTTTAGACAGATTGATGAATATCAGCTATCTGACGCTGAGTTTATAGATAAAGAGGTCCAGGTTAAAGAAGAAGGGGCAAGGGAAAAGACTGAAGTAGAAGGTCACGTAGAGACCGCCTCAGAGTCTGTGTCGGAATATGGTTCTGAGGCTGAGGATCCAGAGGTAACAATTGGGAGATATGGATCGAGGTTAGTTGTCAGTAGAAAGAGATCGAGAAGACCGACTCTAATTGATGAAGAGACCGAAAAATCCAAATTTGAAGAAGAAGAAGGCATAGGTTTATGCAGGCATAGGTTTATGCAGGGAGCTCCATCCACTTCAGCTTCTCCATCGGTGTCAGCAGCTACTCCATCAACATCAACCACAGCTCCAACTACATCCGCCTTCATTCCATCGACTTCGACTTCGTTCACAGAAAATCAGCGGTTCATTGAGTTGAAATGAAAAGTGGACTTCCAAACAATCCAAATTAACCATCTATCAACAGCTGTTAAAGAGTAGCAGCAGCATAATGCTTGATTAGATCAAGAAAATTTCGTGTTGAAGACAACTGTGGCTGATCAACAGGGTCAAATCAAGACGATGCAGACTCTGCAGATTTTGAAAGATCTACAAGCTCAGGGGGAGAGTAGCTGCATGGATGATCAATTGTGAAGTGTTAGGAGAGACAATGACGAAGACGATGATCCAGATGCCCAAAAAGAAGGTGAGCTAGTAGATCTATCCCAAAGACTCCTCAGCAAGCAATCATTCAGGGGGAGCCTAGTCAGTCAAGTGTGGAAAGAGGTGAAGCTTCAAAAGATGTCGAACATGAAATAATTAAAGCGTTGATGGATCTTGATGATGAAGACGAATTAGGTTTTGATCCAGAAGAGCTTGAGGAAGGGGAATTCAGTCCAGAAGACGTCGTGGACTGGAAATCAGATGATGAAGTTGTAGAAGATGAGGATGATGATGTTGATGAAGTATTTATCCCGAAGCAGCCTATCACTGAACAATATGTAAGTATTGATCAGAATGTGATAGATCTAGATGAGCTTAACTTAGCATCTATGGATGAATCAAAATCTAATATAGCTGAAAAGTAACAAACGAAAGAAGAAATGATGAGGCTATGGTTCATGAAGGAGGAGAAGAAGACTGACTTGGCAGTGAAGAAAAGGATGAGGCTGCCAAGTCTAGCAAAGCTTTCTGGGGGGATTCTGAGCTGGTTCTTTGATAAGGAACTGTAGCTTTTCGTGCTTAAAAGAAGAGACAGGCTTCAGTATTTAAGGAGAACCTTAAAGGTTTTTAATACATTGCCCTAATGCGAGGTGAAAGAACTGGCCTGGAAGGAGCTTATTAACTTGGGAGATGACCCATACGCTGAAGTGATAACAAAAATCATCAGAAGGGGGGGTAGATCTGAAAAGTTTTAAAAGCTAAAGCCGAGGTCAGGAAAAAGGTTGAGGATGAGACGAGAATTGATCCCCATAATGGCAAACCTTGGGCTAGGATGGTTTACAAGCCAGTCCGGTGTTTGAAGAAAGTTCCATTGAAATCTATGCCACAGGATGTACTAACAAACATGAAGTGGTTGTATGTAGAAAATGAAACGGCTGATGTAGTGATGGAGGATCTAGATGAGAAAACAATTTTGAAAGATACGATCCGCTGCATCTAATTAACCTATCCAAGGATGACCGGAAAAAACTTCATGATCAGCCGATTTTCTTTTATGAAGGCTGGAGATCAGAAGGCAGGAAGTTCAAAAAGGTGGTAAGGGTTTGTATAGAGCAGGGATTATATGCAGGTAGTAGTTTGTATTGACATAGTACTTAGACAAAATATATATAGTTAGAAGCTATCGTCAAGGGAGTCTGTTAGTGCATCTTGTGTGACGATAGCAGTCTAAGTATAGATGATATTTTTTAATAGTCCAATTGTTCATAATTGCGTATTAATACATGTTTGATATATGTTTAATATTGATAATGATTGTATATATGTTTGAACTTTGTTGTAATTTATGTTTTACAATAAGTTCAAAGGTAAGTTCAAACATAAGTTCAAGAACAAGTTCAAAGACAAGTTCTAGAATAAGTTCAAAGGCCTAGATTCGAACTTATGGTGGACAAGTTCGTGGGCTTGGGCCTTCTCGAACTTGTCCAGGGCAAGTTCAAATCCGAGGCCTATAACTAAGAGTTAATAAGTTTTGATTAATGATTTTTGCAGAAATTAACGTCCGGACGATTACGAACTTGCAGAGAGATTTCGGTGTGTTCTTTGAGAGAATCACGTGTCGGGACGTTCGGGTTTAGGTCTATCATCGTGTGTGTCTCCGTGTTTCATGTATGTGATCGCTCCGTCAAACCGCTAACGAGGATTCCGCACTCATTGGACGGCGTCGTGTCAAGATTGAATCCGTAGGTAGGTGACCTTACAAGTCAAAAGTAAAGTGCAAAAATTGTCAAGGATTGGGACACTTTACTAGAGAGTGTCAAAGACCAAAAGTGGAAAATTATCAGAATCAGATTCAAGCGAGACAACACTTTAGTGGTTCTGGGAATCAAGCAGCCATAGCTGGTCTCTTAACAAATGTGTCATCCAATAGACAGCTAGATGGCACATATGATTGGAGCACTCATCCGGAATCGAACGTTAGAGCCTTTATGGCTGAGGTAACGGAGACCGGGGGGACAGAGCTGAAGAAGAAGTAGAGGACACCCAGCAGTCAGATACAAGTCCTTTGTTGGTGGAAAAGTCAAAGGAGCAAACCATTCTGGAGTTTGTAGCTCAAATGGCTAATGTGGAATCGAACCGCAAAAAGGTAACTCTAAACTTTTCTACATTCCATGATTTATGTGTTTTAAGTGCTACTATAAATGATTGACTAAATCTAGTACTAGAGACACATAACACCTTAACAGCTCAGGTCCAATCTTTAAAATCCGATAAAGCTAGTCTTCTAGATATTTAGGAGGATTTAAGGAACAAGATGAAAGCAGATGCTCAGGAAATGATAGTTCTAAAAGAAAAGTTAAGTGAACAATGTGTCAGGTTAGAACTCATGTACGAGCATGTCGAATCTTTGTCCAAAGAAGTCACTCTTAAAGATGTAGAGCTAGCTGAATCTAGAGTTAAGGTTGCAGAGGCCAATAGCAAGCTTGAAAAGTTTATGAACTCGTCCCTAAATCTCAGAAAAATCTTAGAAGCTCAAAGGCAGTCTAACAAACCAGTAGGCCTAGTTTATCAGGAGAGTCCTCCATCGTTCAACAACAACTATCTGGCTAAACCTCAGGATAAAACCACTATACCGGTTGAATCAGAGGTAGCAACTGTAACCGAACCAAAAGGATAATTCAACTAAGGTGTCTACCATAACCCCTAATATTAAGAAAGTCAAGTTTGTGCAGTCTACTAGTGACGCTAAGCTAGCAGAAGCTAAAACTTTACGTGATAATCAGCAAGAGGGTGTAAACACTGTAGTTGAATCGAAAGAAAATGATACTAGTGAGACACCTAAATCAAAGAGTACTTATAAGAAGCCGATGGATAATATGTCATGCTTTAGTTGTCCTGAGAAACGACACGTTGCGTCTAGCTGTCCTTATAAGAAAACAGAGTCTGCACCTTCCAAACAAGAGTCTAGACCTACTGTAGGGAAGCCAGACCAACCAACCTTAAAGCCAGTATGAAGTATTGCTAGTACAAGTAGTTCTCAACATATTCAGAAGAACCTCAACGCAACAGCTAGGGTAGCTACTAAACTAATACCGGTGACGGTCAGACAGAATGAAGTGATTAGGACTAATTCTCCGAATAGAGTCCCTAGTCAATCTAGGTCAGGACCACCATAAGGCCATAGGAGTACAACACCTCGGAGGACTTACACTCCAGTTAGGTCACATACCCCAAATAGACAATAGAGACCAAGTAGAGCCCAGATATATGATAATGAAATGCACTATAATATAAATTATTCTAGGGCCCAACATCAAATGACAGCCCAAAGGCCAAGAGTGGATGTTAGTCACTCAGCACTACAACAAGTTCTCATTCAAAAACCCAGGTCACCTGAAAGGAGAGATGGGTATATGAAAGAGTTCAAGTATGTGTATGAGAATGGTATTACCAAGTCAGTCATGGCTTGGGATCCCCGTGATAACTAACTTGTTTTATTTCATGTACAGTAGCTAATTACAGGTCGTAACAACAAGTGGTTCGTCGACAGTGGTTGCTCTCGTCACATGACTGGGGAAAGAAGTCTTCTGACAGATTTCAAGGGAGGGAACAAGGGTTTTGTATCATTAGCTGAACACGGGAGGAAATATCACTGGAACAGGAGTGGTCACTAATGGGACAATCACAATTGATCAAGTTTAGCATGTCGATAAACTTGATCACAATCTAATTAGTGTATCTCAGATCTGTGATAAGAAAAATTCAATGATATTTACTAAAAATGAAGTGTTAGTGTTGAAGCCTGGATTTAAAATACCTGAAGATTGGATCATGATGAGAGCCCCAAGGGTGAATAATCTGTACATGATGGATTTGAATGTATCAGACTCATCGATGGGAACAATTTGTCTACTATCTAAAGGTTCAGAGTCCGAATCTCTACTGTGGCACAGACGCATGGCACACTTGCACCTAAGGAAGATGAACTACATCACGAAAAATGGCCTATTTCAAGGTGTTCCACTGAAGCGTTTTTAGTTCGAAGACAAGTGTGTACCGTGCAAAAAGGGAGAACAACATAAAAAGTCACACAAGTCCAAGACTCAAAACTCGATCGCTTCCAGCTTCGATTTGCTGCATATGGATCTCTTCGGTCCAATCAACAAAAGGAGTATAGGTGGTAGTTGGTTTTGTTTAGTTATTACTCATGATTACTCACGTTTCTCTTGGGTTTTCTTTTTAGATACAAAGGACGAGACAGCAGCCATGCTGATTAGGTTCTTAGACGAAGTCGAGAAATCGTATGGGACAAGGGTAAAACGCATCAGGAGTGATAACGGAACAAAATTTAAGAGAGCAGTAATTGGTCTATACTGCCTAACTAAGGCATAGTTCATCAATTTAGTGCACCTTATGAGCCACAACAAAATGGGTGCCAGAACGTAAGAACAGGACTTTTATTGAGGCACGGAGGACCATGCCCTTAAATTCAAAGCTTCCTACCATGTTTTGGGGGGAGGCAGTGAATACCGCGTGTAATGTTGTAAACCGGGTCCTTACGGTCAATTCACTAAACAAAACCTGTTATGAAGTTCTGAATAAAAGACCACCAAATTTGACTGGCTTTGAACCATTTGGGGTACCGTGTACTTTATTGAAAAAAAAACGTCAACCAAAGTTTGGTGAAAAGGCTAACGAAGGATACTTCCTAGGTTATGTTCTTAATTCACTGAACAAGAGGGTTTTTAACAAAACAAATGGTACGGTTGAAATTATGTTTAACATTGACGTAACAAGTTATTCACATCAACCCCAAACTGGTCCTGAATGGTTATTTGATTATGATTCTGTGTTTGAATCATTTTATATACAGTTTAGTGGAAATGCAGGTTCTATGGAAAATGACTTCTCATCATTGAATCTCAACGATGGCTGTAGAGCTTTTCCAAGATTGCATTCCATCAACATCTGAGACTACAACGACAGAAGATGGGTCTCCAACAAATAATGAAGTTGAATTAACTACGAATGAGAATCAGCCAAGTGACTCTACCACCAAAGATAGTGATCATGAGGAAGAAGTTACCCCCAGAAGGTGAAATTGGATCGAATTTGGGAGATAATCTTCAGGTCGATGAGATTGATACATCAAGAATAAATAAGGATCATCCAATTGAGGGAATCAAAAGGAATCCATATGTCGGTGTGAGAACTAGGAGTAGTGTGAATAATAACACAGTGTTGTTATCGATGATCAATGACTCCGAGGCGTTTCACACATGTTTATACTCGTGTTTCATCTAACAGGTAGAGCCAAAGAATGTGCAAATGGCTCTGAAAGACAACTCTTGGATTGAAGCTATGCAAGAGGAACGGTCACAATTCAGAATGCTTGAAGTGTGGTAGCTAGTGTCGTTGCCTCGAGGAGAAGTTGCTATAGGGACCAAATGGGTCTTTAAGTTCAAACGGGATGATCGAGGCATAGTTACTCGTAACAATGCAAGACTCGTGGTAAAATGGTTCAACCAGGAAGAGTGAATAGATGCAAGACTGTTTCTGGCCTTCGCGTCCTTCAAAGGGTTTAAGGTATATCAACTTGATGTCAAGAGTGCATTCTTTTACGGCAAGGTGAAGGAATTGGTGTATGTCGAACAACCGCTAGGGTTTACTGATCCCAAGTATCCCGACAGAGTATATCAACTTGATAAGGCTCTGTATGGATTGCATAAGGAAACTTGGGCTTGGTATGAGACACTGTTAACTCACCTCTTAGACAATGGGTTTGAGAGAGGGAGAATTGATAGTACACTATTCGTGAAAAGAAAAGGTGAAAAATTTATTCTGGTACAAGTGTACGTGGACGACATCATATTCGGATCGTCAAACGAGCAAATATGCAAGGATTTTGATAATGTTATGAAGTCGAAGTCTGAGATGAGTGCTATGGGAGAGCTAAACTTCTTTCTCAGTTTACAAGTTGAACAAAGAAAAGAAGGAATGTTTATTCATCAGACGAAGTATGTCTACGACATTTTAGAACGCTATAGGATAGAAGGAACAAAGTTGACAGCGTAATTCAGTACTTCAATTCAAGTGAATCATAATCTCGGACCGGCTACAGATAGTGATACTGATGTGGATCTGACTTTATATTGGGCCATGATCGGGTCATTTATGTATTTAACTGCTTCTAGACCTGACATAATGTTTGTTATGTGTATTTGTGCCAGGTTTCAAGCTAATCCGAAAGAAATGCATATGGAAGCCGTGAAGTGGATTCTAAGATACCTGAAGTCGAAACCGAAGCTGGGACGTTGGTATCATGCTGTTGGAGATCTGTAATTGGAGGCCTACACAGATTCAGACTATGGAGGTTGTAGCTTGAACCGGATTTCAATGAATGGAGGTTATCAGTTCCTTGAGGGAGGCTCGCATCCTGGCAATGCAAGAAACAAACTTCGGTTGTCGTATCAACGTGTGAGGACGAGTATGTAGCTGTGGGTAGTTGCTATTCACAGTTTCTGTGGATTCAACAACAACTGCGGGATTACGGTTTGACTTATAGTCATACTCCCATTAGGATAGACAATCAATCTACTATTGTCATAACAAATAATTCAGTTAAGCACAGTAAGACTAAGCACATAGACATAAGACATCATTTTATACGTGATTGTGCTGAAAAGAACTTGATAAAACTGGTAAAAGTTGCAACAGAATACAAGAATGCGGATCTTTTCACAAAAGCATCTGATAGGTCACGCTTTGAATTGTTAGTTCAACTAAATGCCATGCGTAATCCAGAGTAACTTGACATTAGTAAGTTTTCTTTGATTTTAGTAGTAACTTATTAGTTTTGTTTCTTAGTGTATTTTACTGAAGAATGAAAAACAAAAGAAAAAAGAGAGAAAACCATAAAAATTTCAAAAAAGAAGAGATTATTAAAAAATGAGATAAGTCATAGAGTCATAGGTTCAAAGTGACAAAAATTAGCACATTCTAACAAACTCTAAGTGTTATGCTTTCACACATAATGCACCATAAAATCTAAATGATATACACATTCTTGTTTGATGTGTTGGTAGGCATAATACATGAAGGAACTCCTAGAAGCTAATAAAATAATCAAGAAAATGTCATATGTGTAACTAACTTAGATGTACAACCAAAAGGTCTTAATTTCTATGTTAGAGACATACAGACAATGATTTTGAATGAGGTATGCAAATTTATCTGGGGGATGTATAGCTTCATCAAAATACATCTTAAACAAAGAATGAAAAGGTTTTGAAAAGTAACGGAAGTCAAAACAAGTCGCTTTGTTGTTCGTGAGTACAGACCTGTCGCCGTTGTTTTGATTAAACCAGCAAGATATGTCGCATTGTTGTACGTAAGTACAGACCTGTCACCGCTGTCTTGCTAACATAAGAGGAAGTCTAAGACAAACTAAGACACTCTGTTGTATGTAAATACAGAACTGTGTCCGTCGTTTGCCTTTTAAAGATAATTTGCAAATACCAAAAAGTCATAATCATTGTGTGTCTGCCTTGATCATAGAAGTATGTCTAAGTATAGGATTCTTAAGGTAGTTTCTTGATAAATAAAAAGGTCAAAGGAAATTCCAAGGTGTTGAATGTTTAAAAGGAAAAACATACCAACCTTGAAGTGTATGTTACGACAAACAAAAAGGAAAAGAAATTACTAAGTGTGAAAATGAAATACTAAAAGTGCGTTTGACATTGCTATCTGATTGAACCTTCTTTGACTATCTCGCAAATATATTCTGTTAGTACGTTTTTTATCTTTATTTTAAGTTTACTCTAATTTATTTTTATTTTTACTTTTAATTTTATTCTTATTTTTATTCCTATTTTATTTCAGTTTATTATCTTATTTTTAACGAGGTCAAAGTTACTAGGATGCATTTTTAGTTGGAGAAACAAAATTACGTGATAATCTATTGCTTAGTGTGAATGTCTCGCAAAGTTGGAAAAATTCTGTCAAGTGAAAATGTTGGATTTTATTCAAAAATTTTCAAAATTTTCAATTAAATTCGAACATCAGCTAAGTTCGAAGTTACATTCGAACTTGCTGCAAGTTCACACTTAACGTAAGTTCGATGTAGCTTGGATATAAATAGGCCAACAGTGTTCATTTAAAGAATCTACATTCGAACTTGTACTCTGGAACTTATACGGCAATTTCGAACTTCTTCTTGAACTTGTCGAGATTTCGAATTTGATCCCTGTTTCACGAAGATTCAACTATTTGCACTCGAACTTACAAGATTTCACTTTAGGTTTACTTTTAAATAGAAAGTAAGTACTTGTTGCGAGGTTAAATGGACGTTAACTTTGTATTTTGGGTTTTAAATGACCAAAAACTATACGATTACCAACTATAAGTTTTAGGACTAGATTCATTGGCCATTTAAATCTAAAAAGGGTTAAATCATCAGTTTTGATGTTAAACTAGACGACTTCGAATTTGTTCTAACCGTCTTTGAACTTCTTCTTCGTGTTCGAACTTGTCAGGACTTCGAACTTGTTAAAAATATCTATAAGTTCGAAGCAGACATGTTCGAATAATATTCTCGAACTTAAACAAATTCGAAGGTCAAAAGACTGTTCGAATTTAAGTAACTTCGAAGACATTATATTCTCGAATTAAGTAAGTTCGAAGATCTTCAAATCCGAACTTAATCAAGGTAATATTTAAACAAGTTCGAATAACTTAATTTTTTCCAACATTAATTTCGAACATTTTAAGTGTTTGATTTTTGTGCAAATATGGGAGATCGTGCTTTTTTCAATAAGCACAACATGATTATGGCTGTTGATCTTCAGCTGCCAGAGGCTCAGCCTTATAGACAGACGCTTGAATTCCTGTCACAATCACGGATGGCGTATGCGCTCACACATAACCCGCATATCATTCTCTCGTATGTTCGCCAATTCTGGCAATCGCAACAAGTTGACTGCAGCGCTGTTTCGACGCTTCTAAGGGCCACAGTTGGTGGACGACCAGTTACGTTCTCAGCTGATCAGCTGTGTACTATTCTGCAGTTGGGGACGACAAAACAAGAAGATGGTCCCATTGACTACCCAACTCACATCAGGCAGGCGGCCTTCTTAAGGATGGAATACACCCAAGATATTAAGAAGGCATCATACGTAAAGAGTGGGTTTATAGGCCAATGGTGCTATCTGGAGCACGTAATAATGGTCTGCTTTGCACACAAGAAGGCAGGTTTTGACACAATGGTATCTAAGCTTTAATCAGCGATGATTTCTTTGGTGTACAACAAGCCTTACAGCTTTTCTGAGTTATTCTTTGGGGAGTTTGTGCACCAACTCTCTGCTCCAACCCGTGAATGGTTTTGGATGTATCTGAGGCTTATCATGATGATCATCAGACATTTTCTACCAGAATTACCGACAATGCCAAAACAAACGTCAGTAGCCATCATTGATAAGAGAATCTTCGCAGACTGCCAGTCCCACAACGCAAGAAGGGCAGAACAAGTAAGGCCCCATGTGGCTCTGTTATTTGAAGCAGTCATTGATCCAGATTTTGTAGCTGCAGAGGGAGAAGATTGGATAAATGAAGCTCCTCCGCAACAAGCTCCACAGCAACAAGCTCCGGCAAGGCAAGCACCGGTTACTCGGGAAGTCCCTTCATCAAGTACAGCAACAGCGGCAGCTGAGGATTCCACATCGACACCTCAGGCTGACCCAAGGATGTAGACGTTAGAAGAAATTTTTGTCCAACGCACAGCAGCTCAAGAAAATATTACTTTGGATCTTGTACAAGATATTTTGGAGCCGCCATCTAACATGGATGATATATTCAGGCAAATTGATGATTATCAGCCTCCAGTAGCTGCAACTGAAGGATCTGAGGGTCAAGAAGCGATAGAAGGTGACCTTGAGATAGCTTCTGAATCTGATTTTGATTCAAGCTCAGAAGAAAAGTTAAGGGAAGCTGCCAATCCACCAATTTCCATTGAAAGACATGGATCAAGGATCGTTGTGCGCAGAGGGAAAATAACTCGTCCTGATCTAAGAGACGAAGATGAAGGAGATTCAGATTTTGTTTTGGAAGCATTGATAACAAGCCAACAATGGGAAAAGCGTTAAAGAATAAGTCAAGAAGCTCCATCCACCACAACTTTCGTTCCATCTGCCGCAACCACCGCCCCATCTACATAAACCTCTATGCCATCAACATCCATTCCATCTACAGACAACCAAAGCTTGTTGGACTTGAGAGCAAAGGTATACCTCTAGACAGTCCAATTCTTTCAGCTTTCGCAAGCTGTGAATGAGCTACAACAACACAATTCTAGATTGGAGCTGCAAAATGTTCAACTTCAGCAAACGGTCTCTTCCCAACAATAAACTATAACTGCCCAGCAAACTCAGATATTGACTCTTCAGACCCTTGTATAGCAAATTTTATAAGCTCTTCAAGCTCAGGGGGAGACTAGTTGACGGGGTGATGAGTTGAGGGGAGTTCGTAGAGATGGTGATGATGAAGGAGGTGACCCAAATACTCAAAAGAAAGACAGTGAGCTAGCAGATCTTCCACATGAGACTGCTCAGCAAGCTGAACTTTATGGGGAGCCTGGATCGTCGGGATCCATCGGAGATAAAGAAAAAGGTAAGGCTCCCGAAGCGTCAGAGCTCGTTGAGCAAGAAATGATTGGAGCCTTAGCGGGAATACATGATGATGAGGATGTGAACTTTGAATTTGAATACGATATGGAAGAACTTGAAGAAGGAGAGTTTGTGCCAGAAAATGTTCCAGATTGGAAATCAGATGATGAAGTCCTAGTTGATGAAGAAGACGAGGCTGATGAGATTGTTATCCAGAAACAACCTATCACAGAGGCGTATACGACTGCAGAACAGAATGTGAATGACATCGAGGTGCTTAAAGCTACCTTGAATGCTGAAATAGAATGTGAAGTGACTGATAGGGAACTCACAGCTGAAGAAAAGAATATGTTGTGGTTCAGGACAGAGAAGAAGGCTTTGTCATTAAAAGAGAAAATGAAAGTGCCTAGTTCTGGAAAGCTGTCTAGGAGCATACTTAGCTTGTTCTATGATCGGGAACTTCAACTTTTTATTACTAAGAGAAAGGATGGTATACAATAACTGAGGAGAAAATTGAAGGACTTCGACTCCTTACCTAAAGTTGAGATAAAGGCCTTAGCCTGGAAATAGCTCGTCAACATCAGAGACGATCCCTACACTGAAGTGATTGCCAAGATTATCAAAAGAGAAGGGAGGTCTAGGAAGTTTGAAAGGCTCAATCGAAGAATGGGCAAAAGAGTAATGGGCCATACAAGAATAGATCCTCTAACTTGCAGGCCTTGGATGATCTATTACAAGCCAGTTAGATGCTTAAAGAAAGTGCCTCTAAAGCCAATGCCTCAAGATGTCTTAGGCAAACTCAACTGGTGGTATATTGACAGTGAGACATGTGAAGCGGTGATGGAAGATGAGGATGAAAAAGTGATTTTGAAGGTGTACGATCCCTTGCACCTAGTCAACTTGTCAAAGAATGATATGCTCAAGCTTCATGATCAAGAAATCTCATTTGATGTGCATATGAAGTATGAAGGCAGCAAATATCAGAAAGTTGTAAAAGTTTTTGTAGAGCAGGGATTGTTTGCAGGTAGTATTTTGAATAAGCGTAGTTCCATAGGTTAATGAATATCTAACTAGAAGCTAACGTCAAGGAGGAGTCTGTTGGTACATCCTGTGTGACGATAGCAGTATAGATATGTAATAGATAGTCAAATGTAATAGACAAAGCTTTATTAATACAAGTCACATATGTTTGATCATGATTGAGTATAATATTCACATCCGCATGATGTTTACATTTGCATGATAAGTTCAAAGATAAGTTCTTATATAAGTTCAAAGACTAGGGTTCGAACTTATCCATACCTAGACGAACTTAGTTAAGCTAAGTTCGTAGGGTATTTGACAAGTTCGTGGGCTTGGGCCTAAACAAATTTAATATTTTAAGTTCGAACTTAATCTCTGTAATTATGTGTTAATTCATTTTATTTAGAGACTTTTGCGAAATTGAGTTTCAGAACTGGTATACGTGCACATACTAGTTGGAAGTAATTTCTGAGAGTGTTTCAGAGAAAGCCAGCGTGTCGGGTCGTTCGTTGTATCGGTATCATAGTGTTCGTCTCCGGTTTCCGTGTGTGATCGATCCGTTAAGGCACTAACAAGGATTCCGCACTCGTTGGACGGCGTCGCGTCAAGATCAGATCCGTGACAGAGGTGACCTTACAAGAAAAATCTCGTGTGAATAATAATGTTAAATATTTGACTGAGAAAAATGCTGAATTGTTACAACAATTTTAAAATTTTCGAAAGACTTCATCTCATTCTAATCTAATTTCAAAGTTAACTAAAGAATTCTTAAAAAGACTCCGGTTCTATCTGAAATTAATCTCCTGAAATTAACGATTGAGGAATTTTCAGTCAAAAAGAAAATTTTGGTTTTTGATAAAAAAAAAAAGAACTTAAATGACAAATATTTGAATTGACAAAGAAGTTAGAGGTTCTGAACGAGATAATTATTTGAGTGCTAAAAAAGTTAAACATCTTTTAACAAATATTTCTTGTTATCTAAGAAAATAAGTGAGCTTAATGCTTAACTTTCTCAGACAATTCAAAATGATCACAAATCTTTATTAAACAGTCTGAGGAATTTACAACTCTTCAATAGAAAATTTCTGATCTTGAAGAACAATTAAAATTATCACTTAAATCAGTTGAGACTAAACTAACTTTAACTTCAATTATCAAAAGGATTTTAAGAATCAGATTTCTCAATTAACTATTTAAAGTTCTGTCTCAAATGGTTTAAAGGATACTATAAAAATCCAGAAATTTCTTTGATTAACAAAGTTGAGCATTCTATGTAATCTACTGAAAGTAAAAATTAGTATGTTGGATCTCATGATTCGTTCTTTCTTTCTAAAGATGAAGAAGAAATTCAACTTGATTTTAAGAATGACACTTATCTTGTGAAAAATTTCTTATGATTCAAAATTTGTACATAATCTAGAGACTAAACTACACTCTGATCTTTAACTCAAATATCTTTTGCAGATAAACAAAGGAAAAGACAAAATGAAAGAAAAACTACCGGTTAAGTTTACATTGGTGAATCTTTTGAATCTAGTGTTTATGCTAATACTACTTATTCTTCAGAGAAGTGTTCATTTCATAAGACTAAGAAGTATTATAAAAACAAGCCTGTACCGGATAGATTTTCACAAAGAAACATTCAAATAACTTTATTCGATCTGATTCTCGTATCTTTGTTAACTAAGACATCATATTCATGAAGACAAAAAGGAACTTAATTTTTTATTTTAGTTGTGAACAAATGAAAGTTGTTGAAAGGTGCGAACCTAAACCTAAAATGAAATGGGTACCTAAACGTATGATGAAGTGGGTACCTAAATCACATAATATGCCTGGACCTAAATTGAAATGGATACCAAAGGGGAGTTGATTTTCTATTTCTACGTGATATGGTTCCCAAATCACTTTAAACTGGAACCTGTGCTAAGTAAAATGGTTTCTATTCATATTAGAGTAGGGACCCGCGCTTCATGATAATAGCTAATGTGCACATAAATACAAAATCTAAGATTTCACGACAAATAAATTCAAGAACTGATATCTTGAATTTTATTTTGCGATGACTCATAGAGAGTTTATTTTTTTATTAGTTCATTCTTCTGAATTTTAGTTGATTGATTCTTTGCTTAGTTATAGGTGAAATTACATCTATACTCTGATGAAGATATTATTTTAAAGTTGTGTGCAACTTTTAAAAGACATGCTTTTTTGCACACATAAAGAAAATGTTTGTTATTAAATAAATTTTGAGCTTATTTGTGAGCTTAAACGATACATTTTTCATATCACTGAGGCTAATTGATCTAGTCTTTGTGATTTTCGAATCTCAAACTTCTGAGATTCTCGTCATATTCTGATTCCCCATGTATTTCTGATCTCGTAGGTCATATCATTTGTGATTCTCCCATTCATTCTTGATTCTGCTATAAAATTATGTTTATACACATTCGTTCATGAAAATAAAATTCGTTCCATATACGATATCATATTTTACATTTCATTCTGAATTCTCCCGACTCCTCAATTCCCCAATTCATTCTGATTATCTGAATTCTTAATACTCATTATATCATCTTCTGATATACCTGAGGAGATTATAAATTCAGCTTCATTGTTATATTTTTCTTGATAGCCTACTGACTTTGACATTACACCTAACTGAGTGATTACGTATTCATATGTCGCTTCTATGAGTGATTAGGCATTCATAGAGCTGGTAGACCTACCTATGAAGCAAAACACAATGTAATTTGTGTGGGCTAGGGTTTTTGTTCTATTAGATGAGAAGTGTCTGTCATCATAGGATGTTGACAGGGTCGAGTAGAGTTAAATTGTAAATGAGTGGGGCTTATTGAAAGTTGATGGTGGTGCATCAGATTATGATTTCACTACAAATCTGACTAAAATTTTCTATATCAAAGTGAGCCGGAGGGAGCTAAGTTGAAAATATTGAGAGCTGAGATTTGAGAAAGGATTTAAAGAAAAGATAATCCTACCTAAACTGTGTTGGCTAGGTAAACCATGTAATCTATCGAGCCCTAGGCGACATGATATTGAAAAAGACGTCATAGACTTAGTGACGCATGCACTTAACCGCACCAACTACTTAGTTTTCTCACAAAAGACTTTTGTATCATATATCATGGAGATGATAGCACATTTCTACTGATATATCATTTGGATATTACTGATATTGAAACAAAGGAGACAGCACCTTTAGTCTCTAATTTATTTAATGCACACTGAGTCTCAAACCAAATGTCATAATAAGACATGTTGAGTCAACAGTTTACGGACTATAAAAGCATGTCCAAAGTGACATAGTCAGAACATATATTAGTGATAGTTACAAATAAGTATTTCAAAGTGATTATTTGGAAAACCTATTAGTGTCAACACCAAACAGTGTTGAATAGGTCACATAGATTATTGTTGTAGGCAGAGAATATCACTATGGAAACCTAGTGAATACTGGTTTGATATTTTTTCCCTGGCGAAGACGTAAATTTTAGGGGGATGGAAATTTATCTGATGGTTGTTGTAGGCAGAGAATGTCACAATTTGTAAGGGGAGAGTGAATTTGTTGATGTAAATTCCCTGACGTAATTTTCAATATGAAGACGCTTGTAATATTTTCTTTTCTAAATATATATCTGTTAGAGGGGGAGTGTATATCTGTGATTCTGTAAGCCTCTGAAATTCAAGTGCATGAAAATCATAGTTCAAATGTTCATCATGAAGGGGAAAAATGACAAATTTCAGAGGCTACATTTTTATCTGCTGAAGAGAAGAATAGAGTAAAGATTTAAGAGTTTAATGAAGATGAATTTGTATCCTTAAAGGGCAAGAGGGAAAATATATGAAATTCATGGTTCATGGGGGAGTATCTTAGTATTTAAACTGGGAATATAATATGTATAGAATCAAGATATGATTATCAAAAAGATATTTATAAAGGCATTGGTTTAAAGATTCAAAGTTCACAAGAGAAGAATCTACTAAAGATATTGATTGAAGCAGAAACCTTTTGGAAATACTGAAGAGATCATGATATAAAGGAATTCTTTATAATAATTTTTGTGTAATTTCTAGTCTTAAAAAAAGCCCCGGTGTTTGTACTTACTGTTTTTCATTGCTTTCATCCCAAAGGGGGAGAGTGTAAGGTTTATAATTGTGATGAAATCAAAAGTTTAGGGACTTAGTTCCTAATTAGGCTATATTTTAGATTTTATGTAAAAAAAAGGAAGGGAATTTCCTTAATGTTTTGAAAGTCACATTTCAATTGTGTGCATTGTATAGTGTAAATAGAAAATATCTTTCATTTCCAAGCAAGATTCAAATCCAAATGTTTATGTTTACCTAGATCATGTTCTAACAACAGGCTTGAAGAATAGGCTCCCAAATGCATCCGATGAGCATTCGTTATCTCGTACACCAATCTATCATCAATCTCCATAACTTTACTTGAATAAATCTTCCTCGGCAACTTATCTTCAAGAAACACATCCCTTCTGTGTGCTTTCTCCCAATCTATTTGTTCATCCTCTTCCTGAACCATAATCGCTTATAACAACTTTTCAAAATCAGTCTCTAGATTTTCAACCTTTGACTCTTCATCAGTCAACTGAGACTCAACATTCTCACTAGATGGAAATTCAATAGCTAGTGGTGTGACACATAAAGGTAAGGATGTCACAACCAACTAGAGTTGTTCCGTTTCAGCACCAGCCTCTTTGACATCACTAGCAGTTCTATCAGTAGTCCCATCCAGAGTTTTCTCTTTCTCAATCCCAACATTACGAATAGTAATATAGGGCTCAGTCATTTGTATTTTCATGTCCCCCTCATGATGATCATCAGAGTCATCATGATCATCATGCTTTGGTTTTAGGGTCTGAGCCTTGTAGGCCTCTTACAAAACATCAACTCTCTGTTTTAACTTTTTCAGGTCAGCTATCACATTATTTTCCATCTGATCAACCTTATGAAGTACAATATCAACCATTCATTCTATATTATTCATTCTGTAAGCAACATTTTATCAACGGCTTCACACTCCATTCTGCGTTTCAGTATTTCAATCAAATTAATATCATCTAGTGTTTCGGCGTCTTGGACATAGAAATCATATTTCCCAAAAGGAGGCTTTTGGAACTAATCATATGACACATCAGATTCAGGCTCAGTTCTCCACTCTTGTTGCCTAGAAGGTGTTGCATAGCAATCGGTTCTGCGCGTTTTGCCTTCATCATTCTGATCATGTTCTCCATTTGATCATTTAGAATTCAGAATTTCTCACCGAATTCCTGACCAATATGATCAGTAACATCCATCAACATTTCCTCAGTCACAAAGTCGGGTAACGTATAACTAACACTGGCATCACCAAGATTTCTGTTAGGCACAAAAAGGCCTCAGTCAAACCTGTTCTGCATCTGAGGGGGAGATTATTAATCAAACCTGTTGATGCTTTTGAAGGTTGAATTTAATGCCTGTTATGTGCCTTATTGAAACCTGAAAAAGATTTGCAATATCAGCTTAAAGCTGTTCTATGTGTTGCATGTGTTGCAACAAAGGCAGTTTTGCCCAAGCTGTTCAGCCTGCTGAACAGGTTGGACATAAACTGTCTACGCTGCTCTACACTGATGAGCAGCTTGGGCAGTTTACAAGTGTTCTGTTCTTTGTGAACAAAACCTGTTCTTTGTGAACAGGCTAAACACTTTATGGAATGTGTTTCCAAGTCCTCATGTATTGTTTTTGGCTACAAGATCAATTTACAAAGTCGAAGACAAAGTGGAAATCAGAACTGCTCAGCCTGCCCAAGCTGTTCGGTTACATGAAGACAAAAGGTTATTTGAAAAAGGGTGACAGACCTTTTTCTTATATCAAAATAGGCCTTTACAAGGAAGAAAGACACAAAGTTGACATTCCTTATTTAGTTAAAGGCAATGCAACAGTAGACAAAGTGAAAAGACAAAAGTTCTGCACACAAGAAGACAAGTCTGCTTTTCAGAAAGTGTAGAAAAGGTTATGTTGTCTTTTCAACAAGACTTCTCCTTTTTCATTTCGTCTAATGAAGAAGTTTCACTTAGATCCTCTGAGTGAGTATAAAAGTAAGCTTCTAAGGTCAGAAAGATCAAGGCAAAAAAAAAAGCTAAGTGCTGAAACCAAGAGTGAACGTGCAAGTGTGTTTTTCATGCATGCAAGCCTGCTTGTGTAATACAGTTTCTCTGTGTCTAAGCTGTCCCTCTGAGTCTTGTAAACACAGTGAGTGCTTCTTAGTGAGTGTATTCATTGTAAACTAGTTTGAGTCTATCTTAGACTAGTGAACATACTGTTGTATCTGTCATCTCAGCTTGAACATTTCCGCATTCAAGCTTGTTTGTAATTAACAACTTGTTGATAATACATACAAACATTGAGAAAATAGTGTGTAGTTTTTAAATAGCTGTATTCACCCCCCCTCTACAGCTTAAAGCTATATACTTTGGGAACCACTCGGGACCTACAACTGGTATCAGAGCAGTTTAGAGTGTGTGTCATTCTAGATCTCTCATTCTCCCAAGTTTCCATGGACAACAGTGCTGCAGGTTCATCATACTATGACGATGGCTCTATGGGCAAACCTCCAAAATTCAATCATCAAAACTTCTCTGGCTGGAAGTGCAGAATGATGCTCTATCTAGAGAATCTGGATGTACAACTACCAGAGATAGTGATGGAGGGCCCCTATGTGCCAACCTCTGTTACTACCATAACTCTAGCGGTTGAAGGAGCTGCTCCTGAAATCAGGTCCTTTGAGAAAGCTAAAGCCAAATGGTCTGAAGAAGACAAGAGATTGGTAGCTCTGGATGCAAAGGCCAGGAATAACTTGGTTATTTCTCTCCCTGATGATGTGTTCAAGCAGGTTGAGAAAATGAAGACAGCAAAGGAGATGTGGGATACTTTGTGTACCATCTATGATGGACCCACAATCACACTGGATAACAGGATTAACAATCTTGTTAGACAGTATGAACTCTTCTTTGCAAAACCAAAGGAGACTCTCACAGAAACCTACACCAGGTTTACTGCTCTTGTGAATGATCTCAAAGCTGTTGGGATCACTAAGGACAGCCTTACCCTGGTGAAACAAGTTTTTGGACATCCTACCTGAAGAATGGAACTACTTTTCAACAATCTTAAGAAATACAGGTACCATCAGAAGTATGGATCTTGTCAACTTGTATGGATCTTTACTAAATGATGAACAATCAAGGCAACAGAAGAGAAATGCCTTGGAGATGTCTAAAAGAGGTGCAGCCTTTGTGGCTAATGTGAGACAGCCTGTGAATCAGGTGAGTGATGTGTTCACTCAACCTGATCAACAGGATGATGATAAGGAGGAGATGTCAGATGAGGAAGATAATGCAGATCTTGCTGAACATGATGATGAGCAAATGATAGTTATGCTTGTCAAAAGGTTCAACAAGAAAAGGTTTGGAAGAAAGATGCTGCAAGGAAGTTCAGGTGCTGGAAAAAAGAAGGCATTTGATAAATCCAAGGCTAAGTGCTTCAAATGTGGCAAAACTGGCCATATAGCTGCTGACTGTGTGTCAAAAGCTGTTGGTCAGTCATCCAAACCATACAAGACAAACAAGGATGATGGTTATAGGGTTAAGTACCTTATGGCCATGGCTAAGCTGAGGAAGTTGGAGAACTCAGTGGGTTCCAACCGCCAAAAGGGACTCATGGCAGAGACTTGTGACTGGGAGGAATCTGATTCATCATCTGATGAAGAAGACAATCAATGTCTGATGGCCAATACTGATGTCCCATCAACAAGCAGTTTCAAACAGGATCTGGCTGAAGCTGAAGCTTCAGCAGCTTGGAGAACTGGAATCCTACAATGATGTATAAGGTACAAAATTTTATGGCTTACAGTTCTGAAGAAAAGATTAAAATGTTTGAATATATGCTAGTTGATTTGAAAGCTGCTGTTGAGAAGCATGATGCTTTATTATCTGAAATCTCTAAGCTTAAAACTGATCTTAAAACAAAATCCAGTAAACTGGACAGTTTCCATAAGTTGGAAACTGAGCTTGATGAATTAAAACACATCAACTCTATTTTACTGGAAGAAAAGAGAGAAACAGATATAAAGCATGCTAAGCTTCAAAAGATAGTTGACTCTTGGTGCCAATCTGCACAAAAGGTCAGCCATTGTATAAGCCAACAGATTCCTGCACAAAATCAAGCCTATCTTGGAGGGGATCTTGACACAGCAGCTTCCATTGTTGAGATTAATAATCTGAAAGAAGATTTATCCACTCTTGGTGAGCTTCCAAACACTTTTATTCAAAAAGTGAATGGTAAACTAATCTCAACAAACAGGTTTGTCAGGCCTCGAAATACTGACAGCTCGTGTGAACCTAGCTCAAAAGCTGGTGTTGGAATATGTTCTCCATCAAACCAGCCTGCTAAGTGCTCTGCTGATTCACACAAGCAAAAGAAAGGAAAACATGTCCAAACTGCAGCTGTGGATATTAAACCTGTTGACAAAACAGGTTCTGGGTCCAAAGCTGATGGTAAAAGGCATAATAATCCTTTTGATGCTAAACATTTTGAAAATAAGTTTACAAAAGTTAAGCAGCCTGCTTTTAACAAAGGCAAGTCTCATGTTGAAAGCAAACCTGCTGTGATTTCTAATAAGTTTTCTAATCATAGTGGTAAACTGGTTTTAAATGAGAATAAGTTTTTCAAAACCAGAGATAATGATTATGCTGATAAGCAGCATAAATCACATCTCAGTAGGGGCAAAGGCAAAGCCATTGCTCAGCCTGAGAAACTTGGGAATAGGTTTCCCAAACCTGTGGAAGATCAAAAGCCAATTAAGCTTCCTGTCTTTGACATCTGTCATCCTAAAAAGAGGAAAGAGGAGACAGACAAAGCTGTGGCTATTGAACCATCCACTCAAGCTGTTGATTCATCAAATAGTAATAAGTTTGCTAAACCTGCTAATAGAATCAACAAAAATAACTCAGAATGTGTTTCTGAAAGTTCTTCTTCCAAAAATCCTAAAAATAGAAAATGTAATAAATTTGGGAAGAAGACACATCTGGCCAAGGACTGTCATGAATCTGAGGACATGAGGCCTGTTGACTCTGATGGTTCTCTCACAGCTGTTACAAACAATGTTGGAAACATTTCAGTCAATGAAAGTGGTATCCAAGCTGATACCATTCAAATAGGAAATATTAGTGTGAATATTATAAGTCCATCAACAAATGTTGATGAAGTAGGAGAACTCATCTCTGTGATGAGTTCCCCTAAAAATGACTAATATTTCTCTTATCACTCTGCAGGAAAAACAACCTTCCCAGGTTTGGTACTTGGACAGTGGCTGCTCAGGGCACATGACAGGTTGTAAAGAAATGCTGAGTGATCTCAGGCCTGAAAAAGGGCCAAAAGTCACATTTGGTGACAATGTACAGGGATCTACTGAGGGATATGGAATCCTTAAAGCTGGTGCTGCAGTGTTCAAAAGAGTAGCCTATGTGGTTGGGCTAAAACATAACCTGGTTAGCATCAGCCAACTGTGTGATGCTGGCTACAAGGTTAATTTTGATGAGCATCTGGGTTACATATTGGATCCCCACGGCAAAGTTGTGCTATGTGCTCAACGAAAGACAGGTGTATATGTTGTGGACATGCAATCTGCTGATCCCACAACTGAAACCTGTTTTCTCACAAGAACAAACGCTGATCTAAACTGGCTATGGCACAGAAGGCTGTCACATCTGAACTTCAAGAACATCAACAAACTCTGTAAAAAAGAGTTAGTGACAGGTTTGCCTTCTATGACCTTTGCTAAGGATAGATTATGCACAGCTTGTGAGAAAGGCAAGCAGAGAAAAACATCTTATAAATCCAAACATAATTTCTCTATTGATACTCCACTCTTCTTAATCCACATGGACTTGTTTGGACCTGTTAATGTCCCAAGTCTAGGAGGAAGATGATACAATTTAGTAATGGTTGATGAGTTCTCCAGGTACACATGGGTTATCTTCTTGAAGAGCAAAGGAGAGGCTGCTAGAGAAATTATTGGATTGGTGAAAAAGATGGAAATGCTGAACTCTGCCCAAGTGAAGCAGCTTAGAAGTGATCATGGTACGAAATTCAGAAACAGTACTCTTGAAGACTTCTGTGAAGAGAAAGGAATCACTCAAAACTTTTCAGCTGTAAGAACTCCACAACAAAATGGAGTTGCTGAAAGGAGAACCGAACTCTCATTGAAGCTGCTAGAACCATGCTGTGTGCATCAGGTTTACCTTCATCATTCTGGGCTGAAGTTGTCAACACTGCCTGCTTCACCCAAAACAGATCCTTAGTGGTGAAAAGGTTCAACAAGACTCCTTATGAGCTGCTCAAAGGGAGGAAACCAAATGTCAGTTACTTCCATGTATTTGGTTGTCCCTGCTTCATTTTGAATCAAAGGGATCAACTGGCAAAGTTTGAACCAAAAGCTGATGAAGGTGTGTTTGTTGGCTACTCTGCTATCTCCAAAGCCTACAGAGTGTACAACAACAAAAGAAAGGTGATAGATGAATCTATTAATGTCACCTTTGAAGAGTCCAAGAATGCTTCCACCAAAGCTGTTCCTGAATCAGTTTCAGGAAAACTGAACTTTGATGACCTGATGCATTCAAACAATGAAGAGGACTCAAAAGCTTCCACTACACCCAGTGTGGAACCTGTTAATCATGATGGGCATGATGATGATTATGTCAATACACCCTGTGTGAATAAGTGTACTGACTTAATTACGACTGCATGTCCTGAACCTATCAATGCTGATTTTCCTAGTTCTACTGCTGATATGTTCAACAGTGGTCAGACATGTTCAACAAGTGAACAGGCTCAAGACAACAGTGTGTCTGAAATTCTTGAGAGCTGTTCAACAGGACCTGCTGAAGATCTTAACCACTCAGGTGAATCATCATTGAAAAATGATCCTAAGTGGATCAGGTGTCATCCCAATGATCAAATAATTGGTGACATCAACAAAGGGGTACAAACACGGTGGGACAGCTTAGGGAACTTTTGTATGTTCTCTAGTTTTGTTTCATTGATGGAGCCAAAGAAGGTGGATGAAGCACTAAAAGAAGCAAATTGGATCACTGCCAAGCAAGAAGAACTCAATCAGTTTGAAAGAAACAAGGTATGGAAGCTGGTTCCTGCTCCTAAAGGTAAAACCATAATTGGCACAAAATGGGTTTTCAGGAATAAGATGGATGAGCAAGGTCATGTCA
Organism: Centrapalus pauciflorus; assembly: GCA_020465985.1. Lineage (NCBI taxonomy): Eukaryota > Viridiplantae > Streptophyta > Magnoliopsida > Asterales > Asteraceae > Centrapalus > Centrapalus pauciflorus. The sequence goes on along the minus strand of JAANYP010000607.1, from coordinate 101,793 downwards.
TTAGAAATAAGGCTAGACTGGTTGCTCAGGGCTACAGACAGGAGGAAGGAATTGATTATGATGAAACATTTGCTCCTGTGGCCATGCTAGAAGCAATTCGTTTGTATCTAGCCTACGCTGCTCATAAGAGCATTAAGTTATTTCAAATGGATGTGAAGAGTGCATTTTTTAATGGGAAGCTGCAAGAAGAAGTTTATGTCAAGCAGCCTCCAGGTTTTGAAAATGAACAACATCCAGGTTTTGTCTATAAGTTGGACAAAGCTCTCTATGGTCTCAAACAAGCCCCTAGAGCCTGGTATGACACTCTTACTGATTTCCTTATGAGCAATGGGTATTCCAGAGGTAAAGTGGATACCACACTGTTCATAAAGAAGGTGAAGTCTGATATTATGCTTGTTCAAATTTATGTGGATGACATAATATTTGGTTCTACTAATGAGCAGTTGTGCAAGAATTTTTCATTACTCATAAAATCCAAGTATGAAATGAGTATGATGGGAGAACTAACTTTCTTTTTAGGATTACAGGTTAAACAAACCTCAACTGGAATTTTTATAAATCAAAGAAAGTACACTTTAGATCTTTTGAAAAAGTTCAAATTTGATCAAAGCTCTCCTATTAAAACCCCAATGGCAACCAATGTAAAATTGGATGCTGATATCAGTGGCAAAGCTGTTTCAGTAACAGCTTACAGAGGTATGATTGGGAGCTTGCTACATCTAACTGCTAGTAGACCTGATATTATGTTTACCACCTGTCTGTGTGCTAGGTTCCAAGTTGATCCAAAGGAATCTCATCTAGCTGCTGTTAAAAGAATCTTCAGATACCTGAAGGGTACACCAGGTTTGGGTCTTTGGTATCCCAAAGACTCCAGCCTTGAACTAACAGGTTATTCAGATTCTGATTTTGCAGGCTGCAGGCTAGATAGGAAGAGCACAACAGGTGGATGTCAACTCCTTGGTGGTAAGTTCATAAGTTGGTGCAGCAAGAAGCAGAACTCAGTGTCTACTTCTACTGCTGAAGCTGAGTACATTGCTGCTGCAAGCTGCTGTGGGCAGATTCTGTGTATGCAGCATCAGCTTGAAGATTATGGGCTTGTGTATAGGAAAATTCCTATTCTGTGTGATAACACAAGTGCCATAGCCATTTCCAACAATCCAGTTTTTCATTCAAGAACAAAGCATATTGAAGTCAGACATCACTTCATCAGAGATCACATCCAGAAAGGTAATGTGGAGGTTAGTTTTATTTCCACAAATGAACAGCTTGCAGACATTTTCACCAAACCTCTGGATGAAACAAGGTTTAATTACCTTGTCAGCAAGTTGGGCATGTAAAACAAAAGTGACTAAGTGTCCTCAAAGGTCTAAAACCTTGTATGTCTCACAGTGCTCAAGTTTCTTAGAACAGCTTAGGCAGAACAGGTTATCCATGTTATGTACTTAGCCATTTTTCAGAAATCCTTGAACACCTTGAACATACAACAGGCTGAACAAAGACAGTTTACTCGTCCAGCCTGGTCTGATGGTCCATTCTTCATTCTACTCATTCTCTCACATTGATTTACAAGACATTGTCTTGTAACCTGCTCAGCTATTGAACACAAACTGTTTCTACATAGTTGAACAGGCTGAGGGAACAGCTTGAAGATTGAACATCTTGTGATGACCCTGCTCATCACAGGTTTGACCAACAGCTTAGATCAAACGTTTTTTTTAATTACCTTTCTTCACAATTAAGTTACTTAATTTATGTTTTTATTTAACTTCATTACTGCGGATAATGTGGGTTACGTGTGTTAGTGATTAAAAAGGTGAAGTGGTCTGACAAATGTTTCTGACATGGACAACCGTTCCCGTTTTCCGTTAACTAACATTTCAAATCAAACCGCCCAGACCTTCTCTCTCATACACACTCACATTCAAATCCTATAAATACCCAACTACTGTTTCATCTTCGTCTTCCTCATCATTTCAAGAAATCCTCAAGAACCCTAAAAATCGACTAATTGTCTTTTGCTTCTCCAAACCTCAAAACTTCCCAAATGGCTCACAGACCTAATCCCCTTCTTCCAGTGTTCGTTGGTGATGATGTTGTAAAACACTCATCAGTCACCACAATGCTGACCATCAAACCCACCAAATACATTGCAAATCTGACCATACCCAAGAACTATGTGGGAAAAGGGTATGAAGAGATGGTGGAGTTCTTAAGAGTTCATCCGTTGAACTATGCAATGACTGCAATTCCTGGTGTCCTGTACCAGGAAATGGTGTACGAGTTCTGGTAAACCTGTGCCTACAACCCCAACACCAAAGTCATCAAGGGTACTATTCTCAATGGGACTCAGACCATTGAGATTAATACTGATCTTCTCAGGGAGGTGCTTCATCTCCCAACTGCTGAAACTTATGACATGCCTCAAGCTGAGGATGAACAAATGGGCAATCTGCTACGCTTCTGTGGTGTAGCAGAACCCAAAATTGGAGCTACTTTATTCAGGAAGGAGTTGTCCCCCACTTACAGCTTCTTATTTGCTTCAGTAATGTTGAGCTTCAGTAGCAAAGTTGGTTCTTTTGACCAACTCAGCCGTGATGAAGTCCCCATTGTTCTACAACTGGTGGATGGGACTACAATCGACATGGCAACATGGATTTTCTTGAATCTGAGGAATCTGGTGCAGCAGGAAACTCGTCCAGCTGCTGTTCGATACCCCAGATTTCTGAGCCTCATATTCAAGCATCATTGTGGTGAGCACCTGTACAATTCTCAGCCTTTACTTAAAACTGTTGTATTTCCTGTTATAGGAAATAGAGTATTTTGTACACTTGTGCTACCCAATAAGCCTCCTCTATCTACTCAAATGAGGAGGTTACTAGGATTGGTGGAAGACTCCTTTGATGTGAGGGTGGATCCAGAAGCTGTTGCTCCCAAAAGAAAATCCAAAGCCAGGTCCAAACTTGTTAAGAGGACCATGGCAACCGCTGAAGTTGGGCCTGTGAAAAAGAAGGCCAAAACAGCTCAGTCTGAGCCTGAATCCTTAGCCTCTGTGGCTGAGGGGGAGCAGGCTCCTCACCCTGGTTCATTTGTTGAACCTCAAGCCTCTGTGGCTAGTGCCTTTGTGGCACCTGAGACTATGGAACAGGCCAGCCCACCTGTTTCTGACCCAGTCTCAAAACCTGTCCAGTCTGAACCCCTCATCACATCTCCACAATCACCGACTTCATCATTTCACTACCAACGAAAATCCATCTCCAAAAAAAACCAGCCAAAACAACCACCTCCTCTGTTCCCTCCCAACAGGGTTCAGTTGTAAGAGAAGCAACCCCTGTTGCCTCTCCTATATTGGGAGAAGGTTCAGCCCAATTGGAGCATGCTTCACTCCAACCTGAGTCTACGCAGAGTCAGCCTAGACCCTCTGGTTCCTCCCAACAGGAACCAGTTGTACAAAAGGAGATCACCACCTCAACTATTCCAGCCTCCCAACAGGCTGAGAATATTGAAAGACAGGAGCCCTCTCCACTCCATACTGAGTCCACACTGTCCCCCACTCAAATCTCCTCACACCCTGAGTCTGCACGAGGTGCCCACGCTGCTGGTATAGACCAATCAGCAGCTCAGCCTCAAACATGTGCTCCCCATGATACAGCTGTTCTGCACCAAACAGCTGCTGAGGGACCAACAACCCAAGCTGATGAACCTCAGGGATCATACCATCCCTCTGGTGAGGCTGCTCCCTCCATGCAAACTCCATCAGCAGGTTTCACCACTGCTGATGTTGAAATGCATATCCCAACTCCCAATGATGAGGTGCTTTTACACCAAGGCACTGCAGAGGGAACACCCACTGGTCTTCATGAAGATGTTGCGACATAAGCAGCATCTGAAAGGCCCCAAACATCAACCCCTCTTCCTGGTGATGCAGCTACAGCTGCTGCTGAAGGACCCTTTGACCCCTCCAAGCTGGGCAACATTACTTTTGCCCAAGCTATGGAGCTTCTATCCAATGTTCCTCTTCCCTCTCCATCCCATCCTCATACACCAGTCTCATCATCATCTTCTCCATCTAGCCAATCTAAACAGTCCAACCATACACCTCCATCTCCTAAAGACTTGCCTTTGAAGGATCAGCTTTCTTTGCTGACCAATAAAGTTGGTTCTTTAGAAACCTCTATGACCTCTCTACCCTCTCTCATTTCAGACTCTGTGTCTGAACAGCTTAAGGGATATTTTGATTTATTCAAGGATTCCTTCCCTGCCACTCCACAACCAGATAATTCTCCACAGCTGCCTGCACTCACTGCACAGCTGCAAAATGTGTCCACCTCCCTATCCTCAATTCTTTCACTACAACAGGACTCTGTGTCCTCAATGACAGCCATTTCTCAACAGCTGTCATCTCTCCTAACTTCTTGCAACACTACTCTTCCTACTACTCTGGCCAGCTTGAACAACCTCATTAGCTCCTTATCAAATTCTGTGTCATCAAACCTTGCTGATGTGCAAGATTCTCTCGAATTACATCTTGCACAGCTTCAAAGTTTGTTGTTCACTGCGTCTGATAGGGAAAATATTGTTAAGCTGACCTCCCTTGCTGATACCCAATCCTCTTCTCTTCAGTCCTGTCTTACCCAGCTTGCAGAGGTAAAGGACAACTTGGCATTCTTAGTGAATAGTCTTGTTGGCCCCCGGCCTGCTGCCAAAACTGCTGGCAAACCTGATGACTTTGTGTCTTCAGGCAGACCGGGTGTTGAAGGTGCTGGTCCATCTCCTTCAAAGGGGGAGAAGTCGTCTGCCTCTAAGACTAAGTCTAAGGGGGGAAACTTCTTCTCCTAAGCAGAAACCAGTGCCTGCAGCACAAGCTGGTCAACAAGCAGGAGCTTCAACAGGTACACTGGAGGGTGCCTCTCATGCTGCTCAGTCTACTCAGGCTGAATCTCCAATCCCTGCTCAATCTAAGGGGGAGGAAACTATTCCTGAGGACAGGCCAAGCAGTAGAAGGAGGCATCTGATATTAGAAGAAGAAGAAGAGGAGGAAAGTCCTGAAGCTGCTGTCACTATTGTAGCTAAAGGAAAAGAAAAAGCAGAAACTGATCCCCAGCAACTGAAAGCAGCAGAGATTCAATTTCACAAAGCCAGGGCCAAAGAAATGGGTCTTCCTAGGCATAAGTATTTTGAATTTAGAGAAGAATAGCTTCAAGCCCTGGAAGCTTTAAGAAAAGAAGAAGAGTCTGCAAAAGCTGCTAAGTCTTTTGCACTTCAAGAGGCAAGGAAAGTTAAGATGTCCTCTCTTGTTGTGCAAGAGAAAATTCTGGAAGCTGCTAAGGGATCAGCAGAGGAAAAGGAAGCAGAAAAAGAAAAGGGTGCTCTGGCCTCAGTGACCAAAACTCAAGTACCCTCTACTAGAACCCAATTCCATTTTGACAACCTGGCAAGAAAGAAGTTTCATGATGTTGCTGACCGAAGACTTGCTAAGGAACCAATTGTTAAAAGAAAAGGAAAACAGTGGAAACTGCAAATTACCAGGATGGGCTCAACAGGCTTGGAGCTGGAATCTTATGATCACACTGATGTTGCCCAAATGGGATACAGGGAATGGGTGGAACTATCAGGGCATATGTGAATAAGTTAATGGAGAGAGTGAAAGATCTTGGCCTGATCTCAACTGATATAAGTGAGGGTGTCTCTGTGACATATCCCAAGATAAAAGCCAGGAGGACAAGGAAGGATACTGAAATGGAACTACTCATTGCACTGATTGAACAAGGCGATTATTCCATTGAAATGAAGGGAGTTGATCACAGCCTGCCTAGTGGAATAGAGTTTGAAGATGGCAAGATCATTAAAGAGCCTGAGCTGGGGGCATTTTTTGTAGATCCCTTAACTCAGAAGAAATGCTTTCAAAGAGCTTCAGATCTATACAAAGTGGATCTGAGACAACTTGTGGCCTTCAGACTTGCGGATTCATTCAGGTAGTCTAGTAAGTGGAGAGCAGCCGTCTGGGATCAGCTCAGAGGCTTCTTTGAAAGAGGTGAACTTGATGATCCCAAGTTCATGATAATAAGAAGTGAAGTTCAAGAACTTGAGGAAACAAGGGAAGAGCTGGAAAAGATGTTTTAGGTTCCCACTCCAGTGTGATGAAGTCCATCTACCATCTAGGTAGGTGAAGAATGGAAGCTGTCCATCAGTTGGACACGCTTACCATTAATAGTTCCCAACAAAAACAGTCCAATGTACATTAGTTGTACAATATTTACATATGTTGTAATTTCCTTTTACATTAGTTGTAATATACATCAGTACATCAGTTGTACTTTTGTAAGAACATGTGTTGTTCTATTGTAATCAAAAATCAGTTTATATATAAACTGATCTTTTACTTTATGTTGATGTTGTAATTTTATTTCAACAAATGTACTGTAAAAATATATAGTGACTTTTGATAAGGCCAGCTTAGACTGGTTATTTCAAATAGGGGGAGATTGTCTGGCACAAAAAGGCCTCAGTCAAACCTGTTCTGCATCTGAGGGGCAGATTATTAATCAAACCTGTTGATGCTTTTGAATGTTGAATTTAAGGCCTGTTATGTGCCTTATTGAAACCTGAAAAAGATTTACAATATTAGCCTAAAGCTGTAATATGTGTTGCATGTGTTGCAACAAAGGCAGTTTTGCCCAAGCTGTTTAGTCTGCTGAACAGGCTGGACATAAACTGTCTACGCTGCTCTACACTGATGAGCAGCTTGGGCAGTTTACAAGTGTTCTGTTCTTGGTGAACAAGACCTGTTCTTTGTGAACAGGCTAAACACTTTATGGAATGTGTTTCCAAGTCCTCATGTATTGTTTTTTGCTACAAGATCAGTTTACAAAGTCGAAGACAAAGTGGAAATCAGAACTGCTCAGCTTGCCCAAGCTGTTCTGTTACATGAAGACAAAAGGTTATTTGAAAATGGGTGACAGACCTTTTTCTTATATCAAAATAGGCCTTTACAAGGAAAAAAGACGCAAAGTTGACATTCCTTATTTAGTTAAAGGCAATGCAACAGTAGACAAAGTGAAAAGACAAATGTTCTGCACACAAGAAGACAAGTCTGCTTTTCAGAAAGTGCAGAAAAAGTTATGTTGTCTTTTCAACAAGACTTCTCCTTTTTCATTTCGTCCAATGAAGAAGTTTCACTTAGATCATCTGAGTGAGTATAAAAGGAAGCTTCTAAGGTCAGAAAGATCAAGCCAAAAAAAAAGAAAGCTAAGTGCTGAAACCAAGAGTGAACGTGCAAGTGTGTTTTTCATGCATGCAAGTCTGCTTGTGTAATACAGTTTCTCCGTGTCTAAGCTGTTCTACATAAGCTGTCCCTCTGAGTCTTGTAAACACAGTGAGTGCTTCTTAGTGAGTGTATTCATTGTAAACTAGTTTGAGTGTGTCTTAGACTAGTGAACATACTGTTGAATCTGTCATCTCAGCTTGAACCTTTCCGCATTCAAGCTTGTTTGTAATTAACAACTTGTTGATAATACATACAAACATTGAGAAAATAGTGTGTAGTTTTTAAATAGCTGTATTCACCCCCCTCTACAGCTTAAAGCTATATACTTTGGGAACCACTCGGGACCTACAATTTCCCATTAACACCTCTATGGAAGAACAAGAAGGGTGACATGTGCTAATGACTGGCTCTGTGTAACTCATGATAGGACATCCATCTGATCCTCGTGAAAGACCAAGGGGTGCCACTACGAATATTCCAACAGGGACACAAAGTTCAATAGCAGTATATGTTTGGGTGACAATGGGCTCTATAGTTGTGGTAAAAAATGTCGAAGCCTAGTGCAACAGGTTTCTTGTTTCAATATCTATCAACTCCAAGTGAGTCGGAGATAGCGTATGCGTATATCCTAGTGCAAAACTGAAATAGTTCCCTGTTAAGAAGGAACTAAGTGGCTAGGGGGTGTTCACTTATCAGAGGGCTGTTGAATGTTTCAATATAGATACCCATATTGTAAGCCTCAATAGTATATGTGGTCGCCCGGATCTATAATGGCTAGATTGCACTTTCATTTTCTTTTTGTGCATTCTCACTTACATTTTCTATAAATGTATCCAACGGTATGCCGGGACCAAAAATTTCTTTGTCATTAGACTGAGTATTCAAATTCTTAGCTGAGAGAGTTTTCTCATTATCGCTTTGATCATCATGATTAGTTTTCGCAACTGATAACCCTTGTATTCCCTCTCAAAAAATTTTCTCATCTCTTCACCCAGGTCAGTTGCCCCAACTAACTGACCTTCACTTTGTGGGGAGTCTCCTTAGGTAAGTTATTGTGGTGCTGCAAGAACTGTAGGAGCATATTTTAATATGTATGCTCGCACATTGGGAATCAGCAAAAGATAACAGTGATGGAGAAAGTCTTGGCACATCATCAGGATAATTGGATTCATTAGGGAGGCGAGTCATCACCCCGTCCAGACACAGCTCAAAATTATATCGTCTTGGTATTTGAGCGGACTGGTTGACTGCAACCCTGACAATCAATTGCAAAAATCTTTGAAACGACCCAATCCTTCTTGCTAGTTATGTGCTCTTTGCCTTCACCAGTCAAATCAGTTCGTTCTAGAAAATCAACCCATAGTCATAGTGTTTGTTGATGATGAACCATGTAATAATCTCAAATTCCCCAAACATGCTTTGTCAAGCCCTATATGTTTTGAAGTTAGGCAATCGACCAAAATGCCACAGATTGGGTACCACCCACCCCCTTTCAAATATTGCCTATGAAAGGTTCCATTTGAGGGGGGGGCAATGTCAAACCCAACTCTTTCCAGATCAGCACTCGTCTCTAACTCAGATGGAAAGTAAACATAAGTCACTTTGTTAGGATGAAATGGACATCTTTCTTCAGGTTCAAAAATGACTCTCTTAAACTTCTCATAACGTAATCACGAGCTCATATTCGTCTATGTCCGCAGTCAGATAATAAAAATTATTCTCCTTGACACATGTCATTGTATTTCAGAGTTGTTGGATATAAATGATTGGAACTTTAGGTTTATACTTCATTAGATATCCCAATGGATGATTACGAAATCATGAAAGATAATTAGATGAAGGAAATCTGATGAATCAAGATTCAAACGATCATTGTTCTTCCAGAGTTGCAAAAATTCATATTGTTGAAGAAGTGTGCGCTATGGAAGAATTTTTCATTTTTTGGTTTCAGTTGGCTTTTTAGGGTTCTTAGGAGTAGATTGCGTTGTGTGTTGGGAGGAAATGGAGTCGGAATTATCAAGGCGAGTATAGTGAGAGGGTTAGTCATCATAGGGAAAATTAGGTTAGTTTGAGGAGTGATTCGTGGATTGAGGGTTATCGATGATATCTTTAAATAATAAATGAAACACGTTAGTAGACCATAAAAAATTGTCATGTACGGATCTTGAGTCAATTGAACTCGAGCTTGAGTCAAAAGAGCTCGACTTTGCGACTTTCAAAGATTAACTCCCAAGTGAAAAGATGCATTCTTTCAAGTCAAAATTATACCACACTCCCCTTCGAATCAAGTATGGTCACTATAAGATCAAAGTGTTAAAGTTGAGCTCGTGTCAAGTGGACACGAGTTCGAGTCTAAAGGACTCGAAACTCTAGTTTTTGAAAATTATTTCGAGTGTATCAATAAGTAACCCACCAAACTATAAAAATAGAGTTTGAATGAAAAATATCAATTCTAACAAACTTTCAACTCAACTCGAGTTCGAGTAAAAAGGACATGCTACCTTGAATGAAAAATATCAATTTTGACCAACTTTAAACTCAGCGGTTGGTGAACAAAAGTCGTCTCTAACAATACAAATGAGAAAGTTAATTGGTTTGATGGAAGGACCTCTTACCTTGGAGGTGGATCTAGTTTTTGCTCCAACGAGAAAATCTAATGTAGTGGGCAAAAGGGCTAAAACTGCCCCCAAGCCTGGTGGTGAATGGTATATCATCAAGAAGGCCAAGATTATGAAGTCAGCCCCTTCAGGCTCTGTGGTTGAAGGGGAACAAACTGTGACCTTAGCCCCATATGATGGTCATAAGGCCTTTGTTGCTAATGAGTTTGTGCCACCTGAGACCATGGAACAGCCTACACCACCTCTTTTTACTCCCGTCCCACAACCTGTTTCCTCACCGACATACTGACCATGTTGTTGTGCTTTTATTTTTGTTATTGTAATATACTTAATGTACTTCCTTTGTAAACAATAGTTTTTTTATAATCGACTTTTGTTGTATATAAGCTGATTATTTAATTTACTACAATGATGTAAATTTCCATTTGCCTCTTTACTATAAATTCATATAATGAAAGCCTGAATGTTTAGCCTCAACCTAAGCATTGCAAACATGAGGAGATTGTTAGGCACTAAAAGTCCTCAATCAAACCTGTTTTATATCAATGGGATAGATTTTTAATCAGAGCTGACTGATACACTTAGGCGCAGATTGTTAGGCTCCTTAATGCCTTAATCATACAATTATAATGACTTTCAATGTTAGCCTAAGTCTGTTATACACTATTACATAGTTTGTAATCTGAAAATATGTCAAAACCCTGTCCTCGACACTTAAATAGGTTTGACAATTTATGTCTGAGTTGTCATGTCTGTTGGATAGGTTTGACATAATTAAGTCGTCTGTTCTTTGTGAACATGTTTAACACTTATTAGAATGTTTTGCAAATTCCTCATATAAGGGTTAAAGTCATGCAAATGTATGTTACTTTACTGAAATTATCGATATGTCTAATTTACTTTTTCTTTTCACTGAATGGTACTTGTATTCAAAGGTGACCTGTCGATATGGTATGTATGACCGGTAACTATGCTGACATGACGGTTTTTGGTGATTCAAACGATGACATGACATACTTTTTATGACATGACAATTACATTAGTCATACATACGTAAGTTAATTTACCAAAATTATCGATAATTTCAGTCACCAAATGTATCATATCAACAATAAAATCGAATTTTGAGTATCATCCATGTAAAAAAAAACTACATTAGTCATATCGAAAAATTTTGTAAAGTAGCATACATTTGTATGAGTTTACCTCTATAATGTTTTGAACATTGGGATCAGCCTGAAGACTTAAGAAAAAGTGGAAAGCTAAACTACTGCAACTCTGCCATAGTTGTTCTATAACATAAAGACAAAGGAGATATTTGGAAAGGGCGACCAAACCTTTTTTTATATCAAAATGTCTTTATAATAAGGTTAAAGGTTATAAGTTGACTTGCTTTTTTAGGATAAAGCTGGAAAACAGTAGATAAAAGAACAAGACAAAGATTTTGCAGTAAGAAGACAAAAATAACTTTTGTCAGTTTTGTCTTGTTACAGAAAAGTAAGTTTGTCTCATTGTCAGACATTCCCGCTCTCTCTACGACTAATGAAGAAGCTTCACATGGATCCTCTGTGAGACAATAAAAGGAAGCATCCAAGGAGAGAGAAAGTAACTGAATGCAAAGAGAGTTTGTCAATCCGTTGATACACGTTCTTACTTCAACTTGAGTGACAAAGCTAAGTCTGCCTTAGTTGTTCTAAGTGAACTTTTACACTACGTTGTTCAATATTCCAACACGTGTTTAGTTAAGTCTTGTAAACAGTGAGTTAGTCTGAGTGAGTCATTTCATTATATCTAGTTTGAATGTGTCTTAGACTAGTGTAACCTGTTGTTCTATTTTTCATTTCAGTTTGGATAATTCCGCAATCCAAACTTGTTTGTAACTTACCATACTTGTTAATATACACATACTAACATTGAGGAAAATATGTGTGATTTTGTTTAAACTGTATTCACCCCTCATCTCTATAGTTACTGTCGAGATACTAGGATAAGCGTTTGGGAGACACATACCCTTAGTCGTTAATACTTTATGAGAAAAAAGAAAGTCTATTAATAACAAACCTTCTAGCTAGGCTAATTGCTTAAAGATAATTGAAGACTCTACTACTTGTTTGTGGTAATTTGAATCATGATGGGTCCATTGAAATGAAATGGGTGTTGGTAATAAGGATTTCGAGTATGTATATGTTAGATTGGTACTCGGTAGCGCTACAGTGCATTGAGTTTACTTTATTATGTATTCCATGTTATCGTTGTATACTTCTAGAAGTTTATGTATTGTTGTAATGATTATGGGTATGTTATTCTAATCCTTGGTGACGTGTATGTTAATAAGATAAAGGTATTTCCTGTTACTCATGAAGGGGAGAAAGAGGAGAGAACTTCAAAATTAAAGAAGATAAGTATACATCAATCTATCAATGGTAAACAACAATCCCACGAAAGAGAAAGAGTTCGAGGAGCAGTGATAGAAGCTAGAATTTTTGATCCAACAAATTAAAAGCCTGAGGAATCTATAAAGATGTCTAAATTAGAGATGCTTTGTGATGAGGTAGAGAAGCTAATTGTGTCTGGTGAAACCGAGAAAGTTAGGTTACATGGAGAAACTGAGGTTGTCAGAATGGAAGGAGTTTAAAATTGAATCATTTGAATCTGGAGAAGAAGTAGTGTCTAAAATGATTATATTGAGAGATTCTTGATTTCTCTGAATCATTTGAATTGTCAATTCATGATTTCTCTGATTTTAGAAACTTAAAGTGTTCTTGAAGTGTTCTTATCAATTTTGAAATAATTAACTGTTGCTTCTGATATGTTTGAATTTTCATTTTTTTTACAAAACATGTTTGTGGGATTGTTTTATAGGTCGCAAAGATCAAAATAAGAATTTTTTTTGTTTGTTGAGTCAGGAGGGAAACTTGAATGTAAATTCGAGTTCATTTTGTGTATCATGCTAGAAATTCATGCACAATTGATTCAAACAACAACAATCTAATATGGATTGTATTAAATGCAAACATAGGAAGAATTATGAATTTGTAATTTAAAGCGAAAATCTCAAAGTTACAGACCTGATGTGATAATGAAAAATATGAAGGAAAAACTTATTTATACGAGACCCAAAAGATTAAAAAAATTACAAAATCATCCCCTAAACATCACAAAATAAAATTCTACCCCAACAACCTCTCCCTTTTGGTAAAGTTTGTAATATTAAACTCAAGATGTCACACCGTGCTACCCCGGTTGGCAACTAGGCGTGACGTTGCAGAAGCATAGTCATAATCAAGTGAACGACCACTAAATGGACGTTTTCGAATATTCATTAATAATCTTCAAAATAAGATATTGTTTTTACATAATCCAGATAAATGTAAAGTAGTTCCTATTGCAGAGATTTAAATACATGATCAAAAAGTGAATTAATTATGCCAATAAATCTCCGTGAGTTTTTAAAACTTGATGCGACTTCAAAATATTGGAAGCCTTGTTACGCTTCCAATGCAAGATACTCGTCTTAATTTCCTGAAAATATACGCTAAAGTACGTCAAGAAAATTGTTGGTGAGGTCATAGGTTTACACGAAAGAATGACTTCTATGGACAACAACAGTTGAGTTTGAATTTATAAAGCATAATTTCCATGTTATGTATACAAATAACCATCATGCAACCGAAATTAAACTATGAGTTTGCCCTGTGCAGTCTTCCCCACTATAATACCGTAATGTTAAATATATATGCACCCCTTAGCAGTTGGAGCGACCAACCTAGGTGGGGGACATTAATCCTGATAGATCTATCCATATGATATTGACGCTTACATAAATGTAAGTAACGGTCCATGATCTGAGGGCTGATGGGACCACATGTGTAATACCTAAAATAAATGAAGCAGTTTCTGTGTCCATAAGAAAACAAAACATGTATTTCTACCCCAAAACGTACACTGTGAAAATAGGGGCTAAGAAAACTCACTGAAAGTGTGATGGCAAATATGAGTGTAAAATGAACGTTTGCGTTGTTGATGAGTGATGAATCCGGACGTATTTAACCGAGTCCTAAATGATATGAGCGACTTATTAACTCCCATATATATATATATATATATATATATATATATATATATATATATATATATATATATATATATATATATATATATATATATATATATATATATTTTCCTGTAATTTTAGAGGTTTTTTGGCCTACTTTGGGGCTGTTTTTGACCAAGCTCCAAAACGATTTGGGCTTTTATATTCACAGTCATAAAACTAATACGTACGAAGAATTTTTCAAGTTAAGAACGGCGATTCTTCAAGGTGTTTAGGTTAGAAAAAATGCTCGCTAAAAACCCTATGTTGGCCATTTTTGAGTTGTTAGACTTTTCGGTTCCCAAATAATATTTGGGGGTTCAAAACACCATATTAAATTATGAAAACCTCCAGATATTAATTTAAGACATAGATCTAACTTTTAAATCAAGAATCAACTCATTTCCTTATGTTTTTAGTTAGTTATTATTTTTCAAATTTGATATAATATTTCTGCCGAAAATACTGATTCATATCCATGAAACAAATTGTGATTCTTGTTGTTTATTCCAAAACCACATGTATAAAGGGCTTTGAAACACATTTAAATAACTTGTTTTTATAATATGTTTGCTTACATTATGTGTTCATATATTTATAAACACATTTGAAGAAACAAACTTTAAAACAAAACTAGTTATTTATAAACTTGAGTTTGAATGAACTTGTTGTTGTTGGTGATTATATACTTTATGCAAGACTTATATAAACATAATTATAACAAGTAATAAGTCATTATTTACTTACTTTGATGTATTAGAAGGTTCCAAATGAGTAGAAGAATTGTTCTTGAAGTACATGCACCAAAACTTCCTTGGATAAACTTGAAGAACAAAATAAAAGAGCTTTGGTGTTCTTAAGTGGTTTGGCCGATTTTTTGAAGAGAGAAAGGAGAGGATTTTGAAATTGAAAGGTTTGAATGAAATGAGGAAATGAGTCCTTTATATATAGAAAAGATTTGGTCTTGCAAATGATGAAAGAAAAAGTGATATTTAACACTTTACCAACATGTTGGACAAGTAGAAAAAGTGAGGAATTCTTTTCAATATTTTTAACAAGAGTCAAATGAACACAAAAGTGGTGTGTTCCCTTGGATTGCCGGCCCTAGAGGCTTAAAAATGGTGAATTTTTGTTTTTATCTATTGTATAAAAGTATTTCAATGTATTTCTTGTGTATTTTCCTTTTTATGAAATTTATAAATACTTATGAAATACACTACTTTTGTGTAATTGTTTTTGTCTTGCATAATTAAAGTTATGTAAGTTTGTTAATGCGTGATTACTGTTACTAATCTTAATTTCATTATGCACTTAGATGAACTAATCCATCATATCGTAAATCGATCGGATTAATTACTTTGTTGTTAAATCGGATCACACCGATAAAATCGTTCCTCATTGTAAGGAAAATCCTTATGAACTTATTAACATCTTAATTTATTAATAATCATTATTAATTAGGTGATAGATGTTAACCTGATACGGTGCCGGTTGTTACAGTCTCCCCCTGTAAATGGAATTTCGTCTCGAAATTTTATCTATTTTCCTCAAGGTTCTTGGTACTTAAAAATAGGTGAGGGTATATTTGTTTAAACTGGTCTTTGCGTTCTCAAGTGAATTCTAGTCTACGTCTAGAATTCCATTTGACATTAACGATTGGTATACGACTGTGCTTTAATCCCTTGACCTTACGGTCCAAGATTTCTATCGGCTCTTCGATGAAACGTAGTTTATCATCTAGCTGAATCTCTTCCAAAAGGATAACAAGTCATTCATATGATAAGCAGTTCTTTAGATTCGATACGTGGAAGGTATTGTGCACGCTACTAAGCTCTGGTGGTAGCTCTAGATGATAAGCTACTAATCCAATTCTATTTAAGACTTTAAATTGTCCAAGCTATCACGCCCTTCCATGGCGAGACTTTCATCAGTACTATTTCTCCCACTTGGAACTTAAGGGATTATCTCCTTACGTCTGCATAGCTTTTCTGACGATCGCAGGAAACTTTTAGTCGGTTCCGTATCTGTACTATCTTTTCGGTGGTCTCAAGTATGATTTCTGGGCCAATTACTTGATTATCCCCGACTTCGGCCTAGAAAAGGAGTGATCGACACTTTTGTCCGTACAACGCCTCAAATGGAGCAACCTTAAGACTTGTGTGATAGCTGTTATTGTAGGAGAATTCCACTAAGGGCAAATGAGTATCCCAACACTTCCCAAAATCTAGCTCACAGGCTCTTAACATATGTTCTAAGGTTTAGATTGTTCTTTCACTCTGACCGTCGGTCTGAGGGTGATATACGGTACAAATGACCAAGTTTTTACCCAAAGCATGCTGTAACGATTGCCAAAATCTAGATGTAAATCTGCATTCCCTAACTGATATGATTGAGACAGGCACTCCGTGTCTGGAGACAACTTCCTTGAGGTAGATTTGGGCTAGCTTATTCATCTTGTCGGTTTCCTTGATTGGTAGGAATGCGCGGATTTTGTTAGGCTATCAACTATTATCCAAATGGTATAGTACCCACTGGATGTCTTTGGGATTTTTGTTATGAAGTCCATGGTTATCCGTTCCCACTTTCATTGGGGAATCTCTAGTTGCTGCAATATCCCAGATGGTTTCTGATGTTCTGCCTAAACTTTGGAGCATGTTAAGCATTTGCTGACATATGAGGCAATGTCAGCCTTCATGTTAGGCAACCAATACAGCTCCTTAAGGTCATGATACATTTTATCGGATCCGGGATGAACGAAATATCTTGATTTATGTCCTTCATCCATAACCAGCTTTCTTTCTCCACCAAAACTAGGTAACCAGACTCTATTCATGAAGTAATGATTTCCATTAGCCCTATCCCAAACTGTTTATCCATTCCTTGCAGGGCTTCATTTTCATATTTTCCTCCTTAACAGCTTCTACTTGTGCATCATGAATTAAGGAATGAATGTTTGGTTGAATGGTCATAACTAGGGCTCGTACTCTTAACGCCTTAGCTTGTTCTTTTCGGCTCAGAGCTTCTGCAACCACATTAGCTTTCCCCGGCTGATAACAAATCTTAAAGTCGTGATCACTTAATAGCTCCATCCAATGGCGCTACCTCAGATTCAACTCTTTCTGGTTTAAGATGTATTGGAGGCTCTTATGGTCGTTGAATATAGTACACTTCGTACCGTACAACTAATGTCTCCAATTCTTATGGGCAAAGGCTACTGCTCCCAACTCTAAATCATGCATTGTGTAATTCACATTGTGAACCTTAAGTTGTCGTAAAGAATAAGCAATGACCTTATCAACACACGTCCCAACCCATTGGGTGAAGTGTCACAGTAAGCTACAAAATTTTCGCTACTCTCGGGTAAGGACAAAATAGGCGCACTGCACAGTTTATGCTTTAATAGCTTAGATGATGTATCCTGATCTTCGCCCCAATCATACCTAATGTATTTTCCTGCTAATTCTGTTAAAGATCCGGAGATCTTTGAGAAATTTTTGATAAATCGCCTATAATAAGCGGCAAGTCTTAAGGACTGACGTATCTCTATTGGGTTCTAGGAGTTGACCGATTCGTTGATAGCCTCGATCCATGCGGGGTCGACTTAGATTCCTTTACTATTGATCACGTGACCGAGGAATTTCACCTCTCTTAGCCAAAAGTCACAATTAAGTCTTAAATGTTGCTCGTGCTCCTCCTTTTTTCGTGATTAGATTAAGATGTCATTCATGAAGACAATCACGAATTTGCCAAAGTAAGGTTTGCAGACCCGATTCATGTCGTCCATGAATACTGCTTGGGCATTGTTTTATCCAAACGGCATTACTTGGAATTTATAATGACCATAACGGGATCTGAAGGCTGTCTTCAGAATATTTTCCTTGCGAACTCTAACATTATGATAACTAGACCTCAGGTAGATCTTCGAATAGAAGCTTGATCCTTGGAGTTGGTCAAACAAGTCATCGATCCTTGAGAATGGGTACCGGTTCTTTATGGTTAGCCTATTTTGCTCCGGGTAATCGATGCACATTCTGAAGGTTCCATCCTTCTTTTTACGAACACTTTATCTAAGAGCTCCTACAGCTGGTTGGACAACTCCTACATTACTCGTGGGGCTAATCGGTAAGTTGGTCAAGCCACTGGTGCAGCTCCTGACACTAGGTTGGTTTGGAATTCTACTTGCTTCGATGGTCGGAGTTTAGCTAAGTATTCTAGAAAAAACGTTGGGGTAATCACACATAATAGGAATATCTTCGAGCCGCTTCTCCTTTGGCTCCTTCTCTGTCATGTGGACTAGGATTACCTGGAAATCTTTCGTAGAAACTTCAGGGTCCTAATGTTGGAGATGATGCTTACTTTGGTATTTCTTGCTTCGCCTTGGACAGTAAGGATCTTCTTATTGGCTAAGGGTATGTGAACCGTCTTCTTGTCGCACACTATTTCCACACGGTTTTTCGATAGCCAATCCATGCCTATGACCACCTCAAAACTCCCCTGTTTGACGGGCATCAAGTCTATTTTAAAGAGTCGACCTACTAATTCTAATGAGCATCTTTGTATTATATTATTTCTTTTAAGGGTCTTATTGTTGTCAACCCCAATAGCATAAGTGGCACTTAATGGTGTATGAATGACATTTATCAGCTTACTAATCTTAGTGGATATAAAGCTCCTATCAGCACCATTATCAAATAGTATAAATGCATAAGTGGTATCTAATTGGGTAAGAGGATAAGTCTAAGAGTTTGAAATTTCCTTGGCAGATAGTCATAGCTACATATTATCATACACAGATTTATAGATAACTTAATTCAACATTAAAGTGCATGATACCTAATCTTTATACATGATACGGTCGGGATTTTTCGATAAACTTTCAAGCCTTACATACGTAAAGATACATAAGATAGTAAATCCTAGAGAAATAGGTAGAAAGGCACTAAGTATAAGATGCCTTTGGGATTTCACCGTACGCCAGGGCATTGAGTCGTTGGGTTGGCTCTGCATTGCGGGCTCCACACTCTGCTAGGCGATGTCGTAATTCGTCTATCCCATCTTGTTGGATTGCCTAGATATTTTGATTGGCCTAATATATATTGTTGTTTTGAATTGCCTCCTTGTAGAGATCTCCCCAACCTGCTGGTGGATCTGTCAAAATCGGAGGTCGTGCCTGACAAACCTTGCCACCAATAAAGGCATCATTCGTTGCGTAGGTTACTGGGTAAGTGTCTATACTTTCAAAGAAGATGGTCCTCTGACTTCAAACTGGCTTGGAATCCATTCCTTGATTCTCCACTCTTGGAGAGTGTGAGGCATCCACCCCCACTGTCTTGCGTTAGCCCGTCGCTGCTGCGGCGGGCTTGGTTGAGGGGCAGGTACCGGGATAGACTCCCGTTGTGCCAGTCGCACCCTTTAACTGGGGGTGAACTTCCTCTATGGTCCATTGGAATGGCTTCATTATGGTGTGTAGGATGGGACACGTGGTGGTGATGGTGAAGCAATTCTTTATGCAAGGCCACAGTTGCCCTCCTCGTGTTCTGACGGGTCCTCTTCCTCGTCATTGATTCTGTCTGGGTGGGTCTCCAATCCAAATTACATGTTATTGTCATTTGGCTTTGTTGGCAAACAGGTGAGTACTCGTCCTCAGAGTCAGAGAGAGTAACAACCGTATTCTTTGACATGTTTCTGTTATCAGGGTCCATTTATAGTTGTTTTAGTTATTTACAAAATGTTTTAGTTTCTTGAATCAACGAAGTTTAGTTTTAGCAGTTATAGTCAACGGTAATAATGCAACCTAATCCACTATAACTATGGCTCTGATACCAATCTGTCTCACCCCGTTACACCGGTTGGCAACTAAGCGTGACGTCGCGGAAGCATAGTCATAATCAAGTGAACGACCACTAAATGGATGTTTTCGAAAATACATTAATAATCTTCAAACTAAGATATCGTTTTTACATAATCCAGATAAATGTATAGTAGTTCGTATTGCGGAGATTTAAATACATGATCAAAAAGTGAATTAATTATGCCAATAAATCTCCGCGAGTTTGAAAACTTGATACGACATCAAAATATGCGGAAGCCTTGTTACGCTTCCGATGCATGATACACGTCTTAATTTCCTGAAAATACATGCTAAAATACGTCAACAAAATTGTTGGTGAGGTCGTAGGTTTACACAAAAGAATGATTTGTACGGACAACAACAGTTGAGTTTGAATTTATAAAGCATAAATTTCATGTTATGTATTACTTATAACCATCATGCAACTGAAACTTAATTATGAGTTTGCCCTGTGCAGTATTTCCCACTGTAATACCGTAATGTTAAATATATATATATATATATATATATATATATATATATATATATATATATATATATATATATATATATATATATATATGCACCCATTAGCAGTTGGAGCGACCAACCTAGGTCGGGGACATTAGTCCTGATAGATCTATCCATGTGATATTTACAGTTACATAAATGTAATTAACGGTCCATGATATGAGGGCTGATGGACCACATGTGTAATACATAAAAGAAATGAAGCAGTTTCTATGTCCATATGAAAATGAAGCATATATTTATACCCCAAAACGTAACATTGTGAAAATACTGTCTATGAAGAATCACCGTAAGTGTGATGGCAAATATGAGCATAAAATGAAGGTTTGTGTTATTTATGAGTGATGAAAGCATACGTGTTTATCCGATTCCGAAATTATATGAGGGACTTAATAACTCCCATATATATGATAATATCCATGCATAAGGGTTTTTATGTTTTAAATCACTCAACTTAACAAGTTCATAAATAAAACCCACTTAAAAACTTCAAGTTTATATATATAATTTTCCAGCTTTTTAGAGGTTTTTCGGCCTATTTTGTGGCTGCTTTTGACCAAGCTCCAAAACAATTTTGGCTTCGGTAATCATAGTCATAAAACTTCCATGTACAAAAAAATTTTCAAGTTAAGAACGGCCATTTTCCAAGGTGTTTAGGTTAGGGAAAAGGCTCGGTAAAAACCCTATGTCGGCCATTTTTGAGCTGTTAGACTTTTGGTTCCAATATATATTTGGGGATTCAAAACTCTATATTAAATTTTGAAAACCTCCGGATATTTAGTTAAGACATAGATATAAATTTTAAAACAACAATCACCTCATTTCGCTAAGTTTTGAATTAGTTATGATTTTTCATATTTGATGTAATATTTCTGCCGAAAATCCAGATTTCATATCCTTGAAACAAATTGTGATTGTTGTTGTTTTTTCAAAAACCACATGTATAAATGGCTATGGAACACATTTATATAACTTGTTTTTATAATATGTATGAATACATTATGTGTTTATATATTTATAAACATATATTAAGAAACAAACTTTAAAACAAAACTAGTTATTTATAAACTTGAGTTTTAATGAACTTGTTGTTGTTGGTGATTATATACATTATGCAAGACTTAACAAAATTATAAGAAGTAATAAGTTAGTTTTTACTAACTTTGATGTATTAGAAGAATGCAAACTTGAATTCAGGTTAATCAATCACAATTATCAATACAAACAATTACGAATACCAGAAACACTAACCGAATTATTAATTGCACCAAAATGATGATTATAGATAGATGTATGAATACGAACAACTGTAGCCCTAGTCTGCTATGAATTTCCGTGCAATTCAATTGTCAGATCCCGTACTACTAACAAATACAACTTTTTCCTTTTATACAAAAATACCTAACTATGAGATAATTACAAAACAAACCCTAGACATAGAATATTCATCAACTAAAATTGATTCTAACATTCTCCCCCTTTGATGAATTATAATTAGTCATCACTTTGATAACCCCAGCTTCTTCTCAAAACGTTTGATACTCTTCCTGTTTGATAGCCTTAAATTTATCTTTGAAATGAATTCAACCATAAGCTTTCTGTCGTTGACACTCAGTGCTCCCTTCTTTGTTTTTATTTTCTTGTCTGCAACCAACTTTCCTTTAAACCTGTCATCACCTTTTGCAACATTCCATCACAAAACGTATTCTATTCAATGCTCCTAGACCTCAGTTTTTGATCTTTATCTTTGTAGATTGCCACTGGATGCTTGGCCATGACAACTTGAAAATCCTTAAAATTTTCCATAAATTTTATGAACCGGTTAGGCGCAGTGATGTTTATCTTTCTCATCCCTCTTTCAACTCAAATTTGTAGATCTTGCACTAACATAAGCACCAATTTGGTGTGCATGAAGTGAAATAGTGTCTTGAGTGCAAATCTACAATGTTCATTCCTCTTGTTTCTACACATCTTATCAAACAGCTCTTTGATATCAAGAAAATGCATTCCAAACATATCAGCCTTGGTGAATATATATGTATTTCCATCAGCTCTGGTCACGGTAAAAGTAGGATTAAAAGATCTTCACAAGACGATCCTTCTCAATTTTTACCAGATCTACAATCCTAAACTCACTTTTGACCTTATCCATTGGCTGAGCTTTATTTTGCAAGAAACTTGCATAATTTGCTAAATTTGGCATATTAGGCATCAAGTACTCTTAACAACTTCAAAAATGTGCACGGAGCTTGCTTTCTACAGATATTTTCTTTTGAAGATGGTCTTCTAGGTAAGGAAGCGTATTTCTTTTCTTGATGTACTCGGCATATTTCTTTGCTCATAATTCCAAAATTTTTATCTTCTTCTTTCTTATTTCATCTTCATTAAGCAGGTCAGCATATCTTTGATTTCAACCATGCCAGCACCACCCTCATTACCATCATTACCCTCCTCATTATCATCATTATCATTATTTCCTTAATCACATCCTTCAACAATATTAGATAAAGTCCTCTCTGAATCAGAGCTTCTCTCACCACCCCTCACATGCTCCGCTACTCCCTCTATCTCAATTTGGCTGCCCTGAACATCAGCCCCTTGCTGACATTCCTGCTCTCCTAACACTCCCTGGCTAAGAAAATCCAAGTTTCTATAGGAGTAGGGTCTATTCTATATAACTTTACACTCTCACATTCTTTATCCGCATATTTCAACAGAGCTTCAGGAATAGGAATCACATTAGCGTTCGGTGCATCTTGTACCCCATGTAGACTCATCATAACGTCGTCCGGGCAATTCTGAGCATTTGACCTTTTCGGGATTTGCTCATTACTTCTTAAAATTCCCCTTATTAAAATTTGAATGAAACGTTGTAGCGGTACAAACTTCCTTGCTCGATTTGTTGTTTTTGCCAAAACAAAATCTTGAAGATCCTCTTAAATGCATTGAGCATAGTCGTAATGCTTGTTGAATGCAATCCCGTGCAATATTCTCAAGCAATGTATACTCCCTCTGTCAATTCCAGTATGTTTGGAAGTCATACGTCTGTTGACTCTTCCAAATAGAGTGTAAAACTCTCCAATTAGGCCATTCCTATGAAATATTAAGCTTTTTAGTAGAGGTTTGGCAGATTAGATCATGAACTAGCTCCTCATCGGATACAAAATCGTTCTAGCATCGACCTCAGCCCAAAGGAATAACGAAAGATTTGAGTAAGCCAGCATCATCCTAGCAAATTCCACAAGGGTGCGACTTCGTCGTTTAACTACACCATTTTGTTGTGGAGTACGAGCTACTGATAATTGATGAGTTATTCCAACAGAACTTAGAAATTTCTCGAGTGACGTGTTCTTGAATTTGTCTCATTAGGATAAGTTTAATACAATTTTAGTACAGATTACAGTTTTCAAATTAAACTTATAAAGGGCACAAGACTATTCTAATTCATGTCATCATACATTCAAATCAAATCTACCCAGACCACCACAATTATCTTCTGCCAATCAGTACCGAAGGGTTTGTTGAGTAGTGGTCTATAGAAAACTTCAATCTTGATCTTGTAAGACCTAAGAACTAGGTCCGGCAGGTGACTTTCCTTTATCTTTTCCTGTAAAAAGGTCAAATAGCAACTGTAAGCATGGCTTAGTGAGAATATAGATTTTCAGATTACATGCATTAATCAAGCGGATCATGGGTCAAAGCGTGATATGTCTGGACTGCCGCTACAGCCACTCATGATTGAGACATAGAATTCATAGAATTGGATGATGTTCAGCCCACGCTCACGCTTTTAGTGGAAGCTATCCACTTATGCTGGGCTAGCTACCAGCGGTCTTCATGGGGGAACATCGGAGTGTCTATACCAAGTTCAATAGAACTGGTGAAGTAGCATGGTCGAGAACAATAAACCGACAAGGCTAATCATGCTAAGCTGAATCAATATGTCAAAGATGCGAGTAATAATGAAAGCATAAGTCGTCAAGGTCATGATAGCAATAAACTCATAGCAATATTTGAAATGAATAGTAAGTACAATTTCATGCGAAATGATAAGTCAAATAGCTATCATGATCCACAGGGCATCACCGAACCATGGTGTGCACAGGTCACAATCCAGCTGAGTAGGTATGAATGTCAAATAATCTATCATCAACAATATATCTCAACTGGATGTCTAGCATGCAAAACTGAATATCTATAACTCACAGGTTCTGTAGTCTTTATCAAGCAGATTTATAATCCACCACCCGAGTTATCCCAGGATTTATCTTTTATCTTGATCTATCTGATTTCTGGCTTTTCTTTTCTAATCAGTGACCCACTTTCAATATCTTTCAATCTTTAATTCTTTGTTCAGATTTATCTGAACCTGTCCAGAATTTATCATATAGTATCATTAGCTTTAAGCTTTTAAATCTTTATTCAATTTGATTCTGATAACAGATAACTCGTCGATCATTTTGTTTGTTTCTTTAAATTCTCAAAGGATATATATATATATATATATATATATATATATATATATATATATATATATGTATAATATATATATATATATATATTCATGTTGATTTATCAATCTTTAATCACTAAAATTGATTTATATTAACATGCAACTTAATATAATGATATATTATCATTATTGGGTTGTTTTTATACTAATTTCCCTATCATTAACATTATAAATTGATCAGGATCATCCAAAAATGACCATTTTTGTCAAGAACACAAAATATTAACAAAAATTCCGATCATTATTTAATTTGAACAATCTAACCATTAATCTTTGTTTCTATTACTTCAAACTACTTAATTTCATCATTATCTAATAAAATCTTAGACATGCAACATCAAAATCCATGTTTTAATTTCTTGGTTTCGGTTTCTCCCAAAACCGAACCAAACATCATAAAAATCTAAAATATAAGTGAACATTACCTCAAATCTTTGTAGATTGTTGTAACTCCTTTGACTTTAATTCTTCACTTAATTACAATTGAATAAACAACCTTGATGAATTTGTGAGGTAACCGTAGGTTTAAGAGAGAGAGTAGAGAGAGAGAGTGATTTCTTTAAATGATGGTTAATGAGCAATATTTTGGTTTATATATTCCATTTTATCATTTGTGTAATTAACCCACTTCCACTTTTGTATTTTATGTCTCTTTTAATTTAATCATGTTTACTAATTTACAACAATCATATAATTTAATTAAATATTTCATAGTTCAATTAAATTACAATTCAAATAATGTAATAAAATTACATTATCGGCTCAAAATCAGATAATTAAGTTCAAGTGAAAGCTAGGTAGTTACAGAATGGGCTCCACCACGCATAAACTTCGTCCCCGAAGTTAGCTATGTTCGAACAGACTTGGATATGTTGCTTTCATAACATCTCTGGATTCCCAAGACTGATGCGAACCCTTGTGGTGTTTCCACTGGACGAGCACCATCTGTATCTCTTTATTACGAAGCTTTTTGGTCTTCGAGTCCAGAATACATTCTGGCTCTTCAACCACTCGAAGCTTCTCATCAATTTGCACATTAACGTGTGGTATCTGTACTTCTCTTTCATCAGCTAGACTCTTTCGTAGATGACTAACATGGAATACATAAGTCAGTTGGTAGTTCAAGACGATAAGATTGATTTCCTATCTTTTCAACGATCTTGAACGGGCCAATAAATCTCGGAGCTAGCTTGTTCCTCTTTATGAACCGGACCACATTCTTCATTGAAGATACTTTCAGCATCACCCAATCGTTAACTTCAAAACTGACCGATCTGTGACGATTATCGTAATATGACTTCTGCCTGCTTTGAGCTTCTAGGATGTTCCTTCTGACAAGTTGAATCTTATCATGAGTCAACTGTAGAAGGGCAGGACCTGCTAAAGGTGATTCACTTGTTTCGCGCCAACAGGTAGGAGTTCTGCACTTTCGTCCATATAAAGCTTCAAAAGGAGCCATCTTAATCGTGGAATGATAACTGTTATTGTATGAGAATTCGACCAAAGGTAAATGGTCATCCTAGTTACCACCCAGATCAAGAATGCAGGCACGGAGCATATCTTCAAGAGTTAAGATAGTGCGTTCACTTTGGCCATCTGCATTAGGGTTATAAGCTGTACTCATTGAGATTCGAGTACCCATCCCGTCTTGCAGTGCTTTCCAAAATCTCGATGTGAAACGACTATCACGATCAGAGACGATAGATTTTGGCACACCGTGACGTGAAATAACCTCGGTGATGTACATCTGTGCCAATCTATCAAGTGAGTATGTTTCTTTCATCGGTATGAAATGTGCTGACTTCGTTAATCGATCCACGACTACCCAGATGGAGTCGTGTTGTCTCTTGGTCTTTGGCAATTTCGTGACAAAGTCCATGGTTATATGCTCCCACTTCCACTCAGGAACTGGCAGTGGTTGCATATCCCCGAAGGGCTTCTGGTGTTCTGCCTTAACCATTTGACATACTATGCAGCTTTCAACGAATTGACCAATGTCTTTCTTCATTCCTGGCCACCAATAATCAGCTTTCAGATCGAAATACATCTTTGAGCTGCCAGGATGAATGGATAACTTGGAATGATGGGCTTCAGATAGAAGAGTGTTGCGAATAGAACCATATTTAGGAATCCAGATTCGGTTTCCCTTGAGACATTGAAGTCCCAAATGATTCATAGATAGAAATTGAAGTTGCCCTTTGAGATTTTCAGAACAGATGTTCTCTTCTTTCAATGCTTCAGCTTGAGCAAATTTAATTTAATGTCTTCGATAAGATCAGAAGAGAATACAATCGGAGTCAGGGCATAGCAACACTTTTCCGGATAGACTTTTCTACTCAATGCATCCGCGACCACATTGGCTTTGCCGGGATGATATAGGATCTCGCAATCATAGTCCTTGATAAGCTCCAAGGACCAACGCTGTTTCATATTCAGATCCTTTTGAGTAAAGAGATGTTTTGAGGCTTTTATGGTCGGTGTAAAGCTGACACCGAGTCCCATAAAGATAATGCCGCCAAATTTTTAATGCAAAGGTAACAGCAGCCAACTCAAGATCATGAGTTGGTGCACTTTTCTCGTAATCCTTCAATTGCCTTAAAGCGTAGGCAATGACTTTTCCCCTTTGCATGAGAACACAACCTAAACCTGTACCAGATGCATCGCTATAAACGACAAAGTCATCATTGCCCTCTGGTAAGGCTAGGATTGGCGCTTGAATAAGCTTCAGTTTCAGAATGTCGAATGCCTCTTGCTGTTTATCGGCCCATACGAAAGGTGTATTCTTTCGTGTCAGCATCGTAAGTGGCACAACAATCTTTGAGAAGTCCTTAATTAATCGCCGATAGTAACCGGCCAATCCAAGGAAACTTCTGATTTCGGAGGCATTACGAGGCATTTGCCATTTTTGAACGGCCTCGACTTTGGATGGATCAACGGAGATGCCTTCGCCAGATACAACATGGCCAAGGAATTGAATCTATAAAGAAATCAAAGTAGAATTCAAGTTTTGAAACAACGAACACTTTAAGAAACAACTCGAGACAATGTAAGATTTTTACTTGTCTGAGCCAAAACTCGCACTTTGAGAATTTTACATAGAGTCTTTCATTTCTCAATAACTCTAGCAATTGACGTAGATGAACAACATGATCAGCCTCCGTTTTGGAGTAAATCAGGATATCGTCTATGAACACGATAACTGACTTCTCCAGCATTGGTCTGCACACACGATTCATGAGATCCATGAACGCCGCTGGTGCATTCGTTAATCCGAAAGGCATTACGAGAAATTCGTAATGACCATATCTTGTTCGGAAGGCTGTCTTTGGAATATCCTCATCTTTAACTTTCAACTGATGATACCCAGAACGAAGATCGATTATTGAGAAATAGCTGGCTCCTTGTAACTGATCAAATACATCATCGATTCTGGGCAGAGGATATTTATTCTTGATCGTGACTTTGTTCAACTCACGATAGTCGATGCACATTCGGAGAGTTCCGTCTTTCTTTTTAACGAATAAGACAGGTGCACCCCACGGAGATGAACTCGGTCGGACAAATCGCTTCTCTAACAGATCTTGCAATTGCTTTGATATTTCCTGCATTTCTGCAGGAGCAAGTCTGTAGGGGGCTTTAGCGATGGGAGCCGCACCAGGAACTAAGTCAATCCCGAATTCAACATGTCGCTCCGGTGGCACTCCAGAAATGTCATCAGGGAATACGTTTGGGAACTCACAGACGATCGGAATGTCAGATACAGATTTCTTGTTGACTTCCGAGGTGGATTCAGACGAGACATAACAAAGATAAGATTCGTGACCCTTAGATAGATACTTACGCGCTTTCTCAACCGATATAAAACAATGAGAACCTTTACGCTTGTCGCCTTTGATCTCTAACACTCGGCCGTCTGATGTCTTGATTCGGATGATTCGGCGGTTGCAAACGATTGTAGCCTCGTTGTTCGTTAACCAGTCCATGCCGATGATGATGTCGAACTCTTTTAACGGTATCGGGATAAGATCGAGGTTGAACACAACGTGATTGACAAGTAATGTGCAATTTCGGTAAACGGAATCAGCCATAACGTAATTGTTACTGGCTGTCTCTATATCAAGTATAACAGGAAGCTTCGAAGGAAACTTAGATAATCTTTGCGCAAAAGTAGTCGAGATGTATGAACGACTTGCACCGGAATCGAATAACACACGCGCAGGTATTGAATTTAGTAAAAACTTACCGGTAACAACATCCGGGGTTTCTTTCGCTTCTTCCGCCGTTATTTGGAAGGCGCGGGTCCTAACAGTTGAAGTTGCAGCTGAGCTTTTCATTGTAGAACCACCAGCTGATGACTGTGATTGACCTCGTTGTCCACTGTGGCACTGATACATGAAGTGTCCACGCTTTCTGCATTTAGCACAACCAAGGCCTCGCTGAGGGCACTCTTCTCTACTATGGCCGATTCTGTTACACACATAACACGTGACGTCGTCTGAATTACACAATCCCATATGCGATTTTCTGCATCTCTTGCAGAATCGTGGTTCATTTGTAAGCGAACAAGCTTGAGCTTTCTGTGGCGAACTGTATTGCTGAGATTGTTGGGACTGGGACTTGTTTGGCTTGAAGAATCTGCCGAATCTTTGCTTCTTTGGAGGAGAAGGACATGTCGGGTTCGTTGATGGAGCGTAGAGTTGATCGCCATACTCTAAATATCCCCTCTCAATCTGCCTTGCCGCTTCAACCATTTCGAGATAAGAATTATACTTTATCGCGCTCATTGGGTGTCGATATCTCGGGTTAAGTCCTCCACGAAATCGGTTCATCTTTCTTTCTTCAGTATCTACTTGATAGAAAGAATATCCACAGAGCCGTGAGAATTCATGCTCGTACTCGTCTACAGTCTTGGTTCCCTGAGTTAATTGCATCAACTGAACCTCCATTTTGTCTTGTTGATCAGCAGGACAATACATCGCGTTGAACATTTCAAGAAACTGGTCCCATTCTAGCGTCTGGATGACCTCCTCGCCATAAATACTTCTCTGGATCTTCCACCAGGCACGGGCAACACCCACGAACAGAGCAGATGCATAACTCACTTTCTTTGACTCCAAACATTCAGAGATTCTGAAGATTTCTTCAGTGTGACTGATCCAATCCATCGCCTGAATTGGATTGACTGTACCCTCGAAGTTAAGGGCACCGCTGGCTTTAAAATCCTTGAACGTACAGCCTTTCGGCTACTCAATTTGGACATTCGGGGTACAGTTATCAGAATCAGATTCATTATTCTTGATTTGTTTATCTTTTCTCTTATTCTTTTTGTCAGCACGTCTTTTTGCTTCGGCTTCATCTCTTGCATGAAGCTGTTCTTGCATATTCTTGTTTTGTTGTTCAGTATGTTGAGCTAATAGTTGTTGCATCATTTCAAACATTTGTTGTGGGGTCATGTTGTTAGGAATATCACCTGATCCTGACATCTTTACTGAAAATTAAAACCATTTAACTATCAGTTTATAGACTTAGATCTATGTACCCTTTTTCCCATCCTAACAGTCTGTACATCTTATCTCAGTTCAAACCACCTAAATGATTGATACATATGTATTGCTTCAGTTTGAGACCAAGTATTACTCTCGTAATACTTTATTCACTCAAACTATGGGCTCTGATACCATCCTGTGAAGACCTCCCCTTACGGGGCAGTCCTCAGAGTCTAGGTCCCACATCTTGCAACAAGATATCAATCATAACTAAGATAGAGTAATTTAAGTTACGGAATTTCAGATTACAAGTACAAACATTAGGATAAGTTTAATACAATTTTAGTACAGATTACAGTTTTCAAATTAAACTTATAAAGGGCACAAGACTATTCTAATTCATGTCATCATACATTCAAATCAAATCTACCCAGACCACCACAATTATCTTCTGCCAATCAGTAACGAAGGGTTTGTTGAGTAATGGTCTATAGAAAACTTCAATCTTGATCTTGTAAGACCTAAGAACTAGGTCCGGTAGGTGACTTTCCTTTATCTTTTCCTGTAAAAAGGTCAAATAGCAACTGTAAGCATGGCTTAGTGAGAATATAGATTTTCAGATTACATGCATTAATCAAGCGGATCATGGGTCAAAGCGTGATATGTGTGGACTGCCGCTACAGCCACTCATGATTGAGACATAGAATTCATAGAATTGGGTGATGTTCAGCCCACGCTCACGCTTTTAGTGGAAGCTATCCACTTATGCTGGGCTAGCTACCAGCGGTCTTCATGGGGGAACATCGGAGTGTCTATACCAAGTTCAATAGAACTGGTGAAGTAGCATGGTCTAGAACAATAGACCGACAAGGCTAATCATGCTAAGCTGAATCAATATGTCAAAGATGCGAGTAATAATGAAAGCATAAGTCAAATAATCTATCATCAATCCAGCTGAGTAGGTATGAATGTCAAATAATCTGTAATCAACAATATATCTCAACCGGAAGTCTAGCATGCAAAACTGAATATCTATAACTCACAGGTTCTGTAGTCTTTATCAAGCAGATTTATAATCCACCACCCGAGTTATCCCAGGATTTATCTTTTATCTTGATCTATCTGATCTCTGGCTTTTCTTTTCTAATCAGTGACCCACTTTCAATATCTTTCAATCTTTAATTCTTTGTTCAGATTTATCTGAACCTGTCCAGAATTTATCATATAGTATCATTAGCTTTAAGCTTTTAAATCTTTATTCAATCTGATTCTGATAACAGATAACTCGTCGATCATTTTGTTTGTCTCTTTTAATTCTCAAAGGATATATATATATATATATATTCATGTTGATTTATCAATCTTTAATCACTATAATCATTTATTCATGGTTCTTGCATTTATAACATAGTATTTATTTGTGATGTTAAAATATCAAAATAAAAGGTTCGGATCCGGATCCATTAAATTCGGACCATCCGGATTGGTCATCCGGATTCGGACCAATCTGGATCAAGCACCCGGATTCGGACATAACCGAAATGGGTCTACCGGATTCGGACCGGGCTGAACCGAAATGGCAATATCCGAATTACACCATCCGAACCCGGGTCATCCGAGTTCGGACCACCTTTCATCCGAATTGAAACATGGGGGCCGAATTTAGGATCTTCCGAAATTTGGACAATTGAATTTCGGACCAAACAAGATCCGAAACAGCCACCCGAATTGGCACCCGAATTAATCTTCATCCGAATTCGGACCCAAGACTTGTAAATTTTCCAGAATTGTTCTTCATGTTCTAACATTTGTTCATACGGGTTTTTACATAAAATTCACTAAAATTCATTTATATTAACATGCAACTTAATATAATGATATATTGTCATTATTGGGTTGTTTTTATACTAATTTCCCTATCATTAACATTATAAATTGATCAAGATCATCCAAAAATGACCATTTTTGTCAAGAACACAAAATATTAACAAAAATTCCGATCATTAATTAATTTGAACAATCTAACCATTAATCTTTGTTTCTATTACTTCAAACTACTTAATTTCATCATTATCTAATAAAATCTTAGACATGCAACATCAAAATCGATGTTTTAATTTCTTGGTTTCGGTTTCTCCCAAAACCGAACCAAACATCCTAAAAATCTAAAATATAAGTGAACATTACCTCAAATCTTTGTAGATTGTTGATTATTTGATGATTGTTGTAACTCCTTTGACTTTAATTCTTCACTTAATTGCAATTTAAAAAACAACCTTGATGAATTTGTGAGGTAACCGTAGGTTTAAGAGAGAGAGTAGACAGAGAGAGAGTGATTTCTTTAAATGATGGTTAATGAGCAATATTTTGGTTTATATATTCCATTTTATCATTTGTGTAATTAACCCACTTTCACTTTTGTATTTTATGTCTCTTTTAATTTAATCATCTTTACTAATTTATAACAATCATATAATTTAATTAAATATTTCATAGTTCAATTAAATTACAATTCAAATAGTGTAATAAAATTACATTATCGGCTCAAAATCAGATAATTAAGTTCAAGTGAAAGCTAGGTTGTTACATAGACCGTTAACATAAAAGACCTTATGGATTGTAATTTTGTCGTACTCAAGACTCCCATACTCTTTGATCGGACATAATTGATCATTTCCAAATCGATTTGTCCCCCATAATTTGTCAACAAAATTTGTGAGGGTTTTTCTCTGTCCAGTCATATGCTTTGAGCACCCGGAGTCAAGGCACACATGATTTACCTATAAAACGAAGAAAGACGTGAGGTACCCACTTATAGTTGGGTACTTTGGATTTTTGTAAATCATGTGGTTTGTCTTTAGACTTCTCATTAGATAACGTCTTTGACTTAGGAACCCACTTTTTAACAGTTTGTTTAGGTATCCATTTTTGTAAAGTTTTTGTGGAACTGATTTTAAAATTTGCTTCTTTGGAACCTTTTCCTGTTTAAAAATAGGGACTTTTTTATTCGGTAACCAAAGAAGCTTATCAACTTTATGTAATGATTTAGCACGCAACACCTGACAATGAGCAGAATTTAAAGCAAGTAAATCGGTACAAGAGTATTTAGCACAATGTTTATCAATCATATTATTACAAACTTAATAATCTATGTGACTAATCCTATCAGTAACAAAATTTTCTTTAAATCTCCACTCCTGTTTTTCGTTGCTTGTTGCTTCTTTCTCCAATCTTTCTTCCGTGAACTTTTCACAATACAATCTGACGTGATAGAAACACGAGAAATAGTCATTTTTGAATTATGTTTATTCTGCGAAATTCTCTTACCTTGAGAAGTATGTTCTTTCTTTCAAATAGAATCCTTTGATGAAGAGGATACACCTTTTTCAACTTTTGGAGTCACAATAGTAACTTTTGTTTTCTCCTTGTTCTTTTGTAAAACTGGTGAATTTTCTGATGTAACCTTTGATTCTGTACATATTTTTTTCAGAATACTTACAGGTTCTTTAGGTTTTTCAGCTTGTGTGCCATGTAAAGGTTTAACAAATTCATCTATTTTGACAAACATCTACTCCAATGAGTTGAAATCAGAGTTCATGTACAAATCAAATTCTTGTTCAAAATTAATAGAATCAGGTTTAATTAATTCTTTATGATCTGGTTGAGATTTGTTTTCAGGCTGATGTTGCATTTTTAATTCCAATGTTTTAATTTCAGCCTGAAGTTTATCATTTTCAGACTCAAAAGTTTTAATTTTCACTTCAAGATCAGAATTTATATTCTCAAGAATTGAATTTGGTATATATGGACTTTGAGGATAAGTAGTATTTTCAGATAAATCCTTTTTAGAGTAAGTCTGAATATACTTCTCTGAAATGCAAGAATTTTGATAGCTATCATTTAATCTGTTATAATCTACTGTATTCTGTATTTTATCAGTTCTCAACCGTTTTAAATCTTCATATGATTCTACTTCATCCGAAGCTTTGATAAAAACCATTTATAATCCTAAATTCATATATCTGACATCGTATATAGTTGGTGAACTTGAAATTGCTTTAGTCAGATATTTAGGATTTGTCCAACCTATACTTGATTTTGAATAATAAAATTCAATATCTTTAGGTTGATTCTAATATATAGTTTGATATGTTTGACCTCGATTAATATACTCTGTTGGTACACCCTGTGTGACGATAGCAGTCTAAGATGTGTTGGCATTTTGTCTAAGTCATATTGCAAAGTATTGGATATTTGATATATGTGTTTATATATGTTTGATAGTTATTGATTGTATGTTTGAACTTCATGTAATGTATTACAAGAAGTTCAAACCTAAAATCCAATGATTAATACAAATATAAGTTAAATCATATAATCAAATACAAGTTGAACATGAGAAATTCGAATTTAGTGACAAATTCGAATTTAACATGGAGGTAAATTCGAATGAATCCTATAAGGCAGATTCGAGATTGTCAAGGGGACAAACTCGAATGGGCCTTGGGCCCCATGACAAACTCGAATGAGCCTCTATAATTAGGGATTAACTCGAATCATTAAGAGACTATTGCAGAATTCGTGTGAGATTAAGCAAAAGGGCGATCTCGAGTTTATCAGTATTGTGAGTGTTATTTCGGAGAGAATCATCTCGTAGGTGCGTTCGTCGTCGTCCGTACAGCGTTGTGATAGTCTCCGTGTTCCGTGTGAGTGTGATATCCGTCAAGCCGTTAACGAGGATTCCGCACTCGTTGACGGTGTCGCGTCGAGATAGATCTGTGTAGTGCAAGACCTTACAAGTGGTATCAGAGCCAGGTTTCCGATCAATGCGCTCCCTTATTGAGCAATTATTGAAAAACCTAAAGGCTCAGGGGGAGACAAGTTGTCGGAATCATGAAGAGCTGCCCAGGGATGGAGATGATGACGGCAATGATCCCAGCGCGCAAAGAGATAATGAACCAGTAGATTTTTCTGCTGCTCAGCATGTTGAGATTCAGGGGGAGCTAAGTCAATCGAGAGCTGCAGGAGGTGAGGGAGGTGAGGCTAGTTCTTCAAAGGTCTCAGAAAGTGAAGTACGTGAGATGATCGAAGCATTGATGGACATTGATGAAGTTCCTCTATAACTTGAATTTGATTTTGAAAATGATATAGAGGATCTAGAAGAAGGAGAGTTTGTGCCGGAAGACGTTGCTGATTAGAAATCTGATGAGGAGGTTGTGATAGATGAAGATGACAATGTAAATGAAGTAATCATTCAATCACAGCCTGTCACAGAACAATATGAGCAAAATGATCAACATGTAACAGATATTGATGACGTCAAATTGGCTTCGGTAAATGATTCAGAACTGGAGGAGGCTGAAAGAGAGCCAAGCAGAGCTGAATTGTTAAATCTGTGGTTCCGTAAGGAAGAGAAGAAAACTGAGCCAAAAATGAAGAAGAAGATGAGAAATCCCGGTGCAGAAAATCTCTCTAGAGGTATTATCAGCTGGTTCTTCGACAGAGAACTGCAGCTTTTTATTCTGAAGAGGAGAGATGGACTCCAGTACCTGAGGCGTAAGCTTAAAGTATTTAACACATTGCCAAAGATCGAAGTGAAGGAGTTAGCCTGAAAAGAGTTGATTAACATTGGAAATGACCCTTATGCTGAGGTAATCGCTAAGATAATTAGAAGAGAGGGTAGAACAGGAAAGTTTGAGAGAATCAAGCGGAGATCAGGGAGGAGAGTTGAGGATGAGTCAAGGATAGATCCTCATACTGGAAAGGCATAGGCAAAAATGGTTTACAAACCTGTCAAGTGCTTGAGAGGGGTGCTAATGAAGTCGATGCCACAGAACGTTTTAAGCAACATGAAATGGTGGTATGTCGACAACGAAACTGCTGAAGCAATAATGGAGGATACTAAAGACAAAGTGAATTTGCGAGTGTATGATCCTTTACACCTGATAAACCTATCGAAGGACGATCTGAAGAAGCTACATGATCAGCATATCTTCTTTCATGAAGGATGGAGATCTGAAGCCAGAAAGTTCCAAAAGGTAGTCAGAGTATGTATAGATGCAGGTATATACGCAGGAAGTAGTATATACAGCTCTAGTATTTAATCAAAATGTAAATAGTTAGTTAGAAGCTATCGTCAAGGGGGAGTCTGTTGGTACACCCTGTGTGACGATAGCAGTCTAACATGTGTTGGCATTTTGTCTAAGTCATATTGCAAAGTATTGGATATTTGATATATGTGTTTATATATGTTTAATAGTTATTGATTGTATGTTTGAAATTGATGTAATGTATTACAAGAAGTTCAAACCTAAAATCCAGAGATTAATACAAATATAAGTTAAATCATATAATCAAATACAAGTTGAACATGAGAAATTCGAATTTAGTGACAAATTCGAATTTAACATGGAGGTAAATTCGAATGAATCCTATAAGGCAGATTCGAGATTGTCAAGGGGACAAACTCGAATGGGCCTTGGGCCTGATTCGAGTTTGGCCCATGACAAACTAGAATGAGCCTCTATAATTAGGGATTAACACGAATCATTAAGAGACTTTTGCAGAATTCGTGTGAGATTAAGCAAAAGGGCGATCTCGAGTTTATCAGTATTGTGAGTGTTATTTCGTAGAAAATCTTCTCGTAGGTGCGTTCGTCGTCGTCCGTACAGCATTGTGATAGTCTCCGTGTTCCGTGAGAGTGTGATATCCGTCAAGCCGTTAACGAGGATTCCGCACTCGTTGACGGTGTCGCGTCTAGATAGATCTGTGTAGTGCAAGACCTTACATACTCATCTTTCAAACATTTAGTTTTCTCATAAGGCTTTGTTCTTTCATCCAATATAGAATGATATTTCATAGAATAACATGATGATTCACATTGAAGTTCATTGGATATATCTTGTATATCTGATAGAGCTCTTAATGCTAATGCCTTATCCCTGGAAAACTCTAACACTAAAGCATGTTCTTGACTCAAGCATACAGGAGTTATCATCATCAGAATCTAAATTGGATTGAACCTCTGGTGTCTCTGAACTTTCTGTGGCATCTTATTCGATTCATCATCTTCCTTTTCTTTACTTCATCCCGCATCTTCTGTTGTCATCAGTGTCATCTCTTCTGTCAGTACATTATCATCATCAGTCTCCTTTTGCTCTTCCGTTTCCTCAACTGTCAGACCTAACATAACCTCATCTTCAGAAACCATAGCAGTCTCACTGAGTTCAGAATCATTGAATACTTTAGATTTTAGACAGATATGTGCATCTTCGTCTACTGTATCTTCATCTTCGGATAGTCGGAGCCAATGGTCATCTTCAACCATCAAAGTCTTACCGACCTCTGTTTCCGTTGCCAGTAGTGCCTTTCGACTATAGTATTCAAAATTCTTTACTTCAGGCAATCTGCATTCTACGGCAAAATGGCATGGTTTGCCACAATTATAGCATTTTCGCTCAATATCCTTCTTGGCAGGCTTATCAGTTTTTGGTTGGCTTGTGGTAGAATTTTTTCCGAAATGCCTTCGTCAGCAAGGCCATCTGTTTCATCGTCTCTTCAATCTCAGAATCAGTTGAGAAATCAGTTGAATCTGATCTGATGAACTACTGCTCAATACAACCTGCTTTGCCTTCTTTCGCTTGTATTTATACTTCTTGTCAGCCAATAGAGCTAAAGGATCAACGGTAGCCTTTTCAGCCTGTTTCTTTCCTGACATTTTCCTTAAAACAACTTCTTGGTTGTTGTTAAGGTTTTCAAAAACCATATGAAAGTCCATGTCATGAATCTCTTTTGTTTGCTAAATTATCATTGTATACTTATCCCAGTTCAGATTCAGCACAATCAGGAATTTGACATTTATATCCAAATTTGATTTTGTCACCCCATTCCTCTTCATCTCACTAACCAGATTGATGAACCTCAGATAAGTACTTTCCAGCAGTTCTCCTTCTCTCGCTCTGAAGTTTTCAAAGGTCAATAGATTGTTTCGGGCTTTGTTTGTTGCTGCTTTTTCTGAACCTCACATCAATTTACATACCTCATCCAAGATGGATTTGGATGTTTTTGTATTGGTTAGACTTATATATATGTCATTGGGTATTGATATCAGCAAGTGGTTTCTGGCAGTCTTGTCTCCCAGTTTTCTTCGTTTTTGTGCTTCAGTAAGGTTTGTGACCACTACTGTCGATTCCGGGATAGGAGGGTTGCAAGTTGGTATAGCGGTTAGGGTTTCAAGGAAAACAGTTGGTCCCTCAATTAGTCATTTCAGCATTTCTTCAGACAGGTCATGGTACCTGATGAATTCTAGGAATCTTTCCCTCCATTGAACGTATTAACCTCTGTATAGAATTGGAGGCTTGGTTTCGGACCCAATGGCTAGTGCATCTTTTGACATTTTGACGGATTAAAATGAAGCTTCAAAGATCTTTTAAATGGATTTGGATTGAAATTGAAAAATTGATCAAAGTTGTTGATAAGTTGATCAAACTCGAATGAAAATGTAGTGAAACTCGATATGAATGGGATCAAACTCGAACAAACAGTAGTAAAACTCGATTAATGAATTGAATAAACTCGAATTGAAAAGAATGAAATTTGAATATAGAAAAAATCAATCAAAGGATTAGTAATGAAACTCGAATGCTTAGTTGATGAAACTCGAATAACATATCAATACAACTCGGATGAAGAGACAATGAACTCGAATTAAGTTGACTTATGATTGATTAAACTCGAACTAATTGTGTTCAAAACTCGAATCAAATTTAATTTCACTTGAGTGTTGTTTAATCAAACTCGAATTAATGTTCAACTTAACTCGATGTGAACTATATTCAACTTGCATGAATGTAATTATCAACTCGATTAAAACAACCTTCCAACTCGAATGGAGTTATGTTCAACTTGATTGATAGAAAGTTTAACTCGATTGAAAAAAGTTCAACTCGATTAAAATAGCTTTCCGACTCGATTGAAACTTCTTTTCAACTCGAATACAATACATTTTCAACTCGATTAAAGAATCATTCAACTCGATTAACACATGAATTTCAACTAAATTCGAGTTTTATGATTTTTGAAAAACTCATGTCCAGATTTCAATGTTTTCAATGAAATTGCATAAATTGATCCCAAATTGAAATCGAAGATGTGGTTTTCACTAACAAACACTTTTTATGAAAGCACTTTGGTTATTTTTAGATCAAACACCCTGTCTTTCTCAAGAACAGTCAACAACAACCGTTTTTCAAAAATCCAAAAAGTCAACCAACGTTTTTGTGTGTTTTGAATTATAGATTCAAATTAGATTCAATCTGCTCATTTTTCAAACCATGATATTCGATCCAATTTATAGAATCAACCTCACACAGAATCAAAAACCTAAGGGTTTTTCAAATTTTCAATATTTTCGATGAAACGGTGAATTTTTTTTCAAATTCAATCAATTTAAACCATTTTTGTGCTCTGATACCAATTGTGAATTCAGATTAATCAATCACAATAATGAATACAAAAAATTATGAATACTAGAAACACTAATCGAATGATTAATTGCACTAAAATGATGATTACAGAGAGATGATTGAATACGAACAACCGTAGCCCTAATCTGCTATGAAATTCTGTGCAATTCAATTGTCAGATTCCGTACTACTAACAAATGCAACTATTTACTTTTATACAAAAATACCTAACTATGTGATAATTACAAAACAAACCCTAGACATATTATATTCATCAACTATAATTATTTCTAACAGTGAATGAGTAGGAGAATTGTTCATGAACTAGATGCACCAAAACATCCTTGGAAAAACTCGAAGAACAAAATAAAAGAACTTTGGTGTTCTAAGACGCTTTGGCCGATTTTTAGAAGAGAGAAAGGAGAGGATTTTGATCTTGGAAGGTGTGAATGAAAAGAGGAAATGAGTCCTCTATTTTTAGAAGAGAATTGGTCTTGCAAATAATGAAAGAAAAAGTGATGTTTAACACTTTACCAACATGTTGGAAAAGTAGAAAAAGTAAGGAATTCTTTTCAATATTTTTAACAAAAGACAAAGGAACACAAAAGTGGTGTGTTCCCTTGAATGGCCGGCCCAAGAGGCTTAAAAATGGTGGATATTTGTTTTTATTTCTTGTATAAAAGTATTTCAATATATTTCTTTTGTATTTTCTTTTTTATGAAATTTATAAATACTTATGAAATACACTAGTTTTGTGTAATTGTTTTTTTCTTGCATAATTAAAGTTATATAAGTTTGTTAATGTATGATTAGTGTTAGTAATCTTAATTTCATTCTGCTCTTAGATGAACTAATCCATCATATCATAAATCGATCAGATTAATTACTTTGTTGTTACATCGGATCACACCGATAAAATCGTTCCTCATTGTAAAGAAAATCCTTATGAACTTATTAGCATCTTGATTTATTAATAATCAATATTAATTAGGGGATAGATGTTAACCTGATTTGGTGTCGGTTGTTACACAAGACCAGCCGATCATCCAGTCAAATCTTCTGATCACCTCTTTGTCTCTGGGTTTATCTTCAATAGCTAACCCTCATGAAATAGCTTTTCTATTTTTGGCTCATGGGCTTGCTCACCTTTATCCTCTCATGATAATCAAAAATTCTTCTCATCTATCTGGAACTATGCCTTAAGGTCCAAGACGAATAATTACTCGTCTCGAAAACCCTCTGGAACAACTTTTGTCCAAGATGAATCTAATAAACCACTGAAAACTACTTACACTTTTCAATTACAGGATGATTTCATTTTGGTGGATTAAGATTGATTATACGCTAATGTGTCTCCAAAACAAACTAAACATCTTGAATCGTGGTAATCACAAATTTGGTATGGATAAAATCAAGTAGTTAGTCATTGCCGTTCTCACAACTTTTGATTTATGCCTCTACTTCTGTAACTCATCATATAAATCTTCTATATCTTAGAGTCTGACATTTAGATTGTCGACTTCACTTAATGTGTATTTATTTCCATCATATATTGTAAACTGTAAAGACTGGATAGTAAAAATGTTCTCCAAGTCTTTTTGTATTCACCTTTTCAAGCGAACCCATTTTGAATCTTGAGTTTGCATACTTTACAGGTTGTTTCTTTGTATTCATCAAAATTATGTAAGCTCCAAGCCTCATCCTATATGCATTTTTTATCTCATATATTAACATGTCATCTAGTTAAATCACTTTGTCAGAATAGATTTCCCATGGAAGTTTGTCTTCAAGAAAAACGTCACTTTTACGCTCCTTTTCCTAATCATTCTACTGATCTATAATCCTCAGTCATCTCTCTTTCATTTCGCTTCTATAAATTAATTGACGTATGCCATTAACTTCTTGTATACAACTTTGCATGGCCTTTCTTAACGCTTCATCCTTTTTATCATCTCCCACTAACACATATCTCTCCAATAACATCTTCATAAAATTTTCTGAATGCACCAATTTTTTGGCTTTTCCTTCTACCTTAATTTTTTCTTTTCTTCTTCCATTGCAAGAGTTTCATATCATCCAGAGGTTACTCATTTCCTTCAAGTTATTCATTATAGGGATCAAAAATTAAATCTGGAATATCAATGGTCCTTAAGGGGATTCAAGGGCTAAAATTTGTTGGCAAAGTTGTTTCTACTTGATGTTCAGGTGATATGACAAGATTATGTGGCTCAAAATAAGGATCACCTATGTTTTTATGAACGTCAACAGGATTTGGACTTTGTGAGGTATCATCATATTCACTTCGATAGTCTACTAATTCCTCATTCTCTTCCTCTTCTTCGTCAACAATAACAACATCTGTCATATTTACTTCATCATTCTTAGGCTTTTCAACCACTGACTCTTCCTCAAATCTCTATAAAAACCACTTCTTTGACTTGTTATTCAACTGCTAGTGGTGTGACATATAACAGTGAAGATGTCACAACCAATATTAGCTGGTCAAATTAAACTCGTAAATCAATATTTCCTCCAGCAGACTTATCAACGTTTGCTTCTGCAATTCTTTCCTCTTCAACTACTACCAGATCACCTACATTCATTGATGGCTTAGTCCTCTGCCTCTTTTTCTCCTCTCCATGATGATCATTAGAGTCATCTTGATCCTTGCAGGTATCTTCAAGAATAAGTACTCTCCTTTTCAACTTCTGTAGCTCAGCCAACACAATAGTCATCATCTTATAAAACATTCTCTCAAGCCTATAAAACTTGTTCTCCATTCGATCCATTGTGTTTGAAAAGAACACCTTATCTACAGCTTCTTGTTCATTTTGAGGTTTATGCATGTCCATTATATTAATGTCATCTGGAGTTGGCATCTTTGACATGAAAATCATCTTTTCTAGCAGGAGACTCTCTAAGAAATCTATCGAATGTCAGCCTCTGGTTCACGCTGCCCATGAATCAAACGTTACTCGGCAACCAGTTTTGTACTTTATGCTTTCAACATTCTCATAATTCCCACCAACTGGCATTTGGTTCGCTAGAATCTGACGGAATGGAATGAGAAGACATGTTGTTAAAAGGATTGCTTTGAAGGAATGGAATTTAAATTCATTCCATTTTGCTATTGAATGGTCAATCCTTCAAAAGGGAGGATTTTTTTATAATGTGGAATGATCATTTCATTCCTTTGGACTACCAATTAACACATCAGAATGGAAAATCCATTCCTTTTCCGCCAGATTCCAGCGAACCAAACGCTCCATTAGTGCAGAGAGCTTTTCTCTGAATGCCAGACCAATATGATCAACGTCATCCATCAAAAAGTTCTCTGTCACAAAATTTGGTAAAGAGGAATCAGGATCACTAAGACTACCCGTTAACACCTTTGCGGACGTACCAGCAGGGTAGCCTGAGCTCATGATTGGCTCTGTATATTTCATGACAGGACTTCCACATGATCCTGGTGAAACACCAATAGGAGCCACTATAGGTATTCCGACAAGGACACAAAGTCCAAGGTAGAACTTATATGTGTACCCACATGCTCTACAATAGTGGTCAAAAATGTTGAACTCGGGGGCGACTAACCTTTTATTTCAATATTCACTAGCTCCGAATGAGATAATGATAGATTATGTACAATATCCCTGTTCGAAACTAAAACATTTGCATGTTGAGAGGGAACTGAGTAATTCCCATATTAGAAGCATTCATTCAACATTCAACAATATAATTAATAATATCATAAACATGAAGAACACCATGAAAAATATATGAATATTATGAAGAACAATAAGAACATTCAAAGATTAGATCAACCTTAATTGTGATCCAATCCACGTACCTACAATCAGCTGAACGACTACAAATGAAAACCTAAAACTGTAACATCCGACACTAAACCCGGTTAGCAACTATGACCTTATCAGTATTTTTTAGCAAATTGTAACATAATAAGTGGTCATTAGCAGTTAATCAAAGTGTTTAACAAAGTTCATAAGG
Source organism: Centrapalus pauciflorus (assembly GCA_020465985.1). NCBI lineage: Eukaryota > Viridiplantae > Streptophyta > Magnoliopsida > Asterales > Asteraceae > Centrapalus > Centrapalus pauciflorus. Next base: position 57,986 of record JAANYP010000607.1, on the reverse strand, counting down.
AAATTCAATTCAATTAGAAACAATTTCATCGGTGCGATGAATCGGCAAATTAATTAATCTGATCGATTTGCTATATGATGGATTAATTCAACTAAGTACATAATTAGATTAAAATTAATAACACTAATCATGCATTAACACACTTACTTAACATTATTTATGAAACACTAAAACAATTCATTAACCAAATGCATTTAAAAGTATTTATGAATTCACATAAAAAGGGAAATACAATAATACATTCAAAATACTTTTATACAAAAAAAATGAAAATTCCTTGATTATACACTCACATGGCCGGCCCTAGACATAGTACATCATAGGTTTTGACTTCAGTTCTTTTAATATCAAACTCCATACTCAATCAGCATCAAATCTTCTTTCACCATCCTCTTTCAATTCATCAAAGATACACACTCAACCTCCACTTTAACCATCATTTCAAGATCATTCAATACTCTAAAAAAAGAGAGTTCTGCTTTAATTTTATTCACACCTTGAAAAGCAAAAAAAAAAAAAAATCTCTCTTTCTCTCCTCTCTTGATCTGGCCACACACACACACACACACGTATTGCACAAACATTCTCTTTCAAGTGTTCTTCATTTTTGCAAGTGTTTTTGGTGCAATCTTCCAAGAATTTCAACCTCTTCTCATTGCATACTTCCAATACCCCAAAGTAAGTAAGAATTATGTTTATGTAAGTCTTGCATAATATGTATAATCACCAACAACAACAAGTTTAATAAAAACTCAAGATTATAAATCACTAGTTTTGTTTGAAGTTTGTTTCTCTTCAAATGTGTTTATAAATATATAAACACATAATGTAAGTATAAATAATATGAAATGAAGTTATATAAATGTGTTTCATAACCTTTTATACATGTGGTTATTGAATAAACAACAAAGATCACAAGTTGTTTCAAGGTTATGAAATCCGGATTTACGGCAGAAATATTACGTCGACTTTGAAAAATCATAACTAATTCATAACTTATCGAAATAAGTTGATTCTTGTCACAAAAGTTAGATCTATGTCTTAAATACAAATCTGGAAGTTCTCATAATTTAATATGGAGTTTTGAACCCCCGAATACTATTTGGGAACCGAAAAGTTTAATAGCTCGGTCAATGGTCTCGTTTTAATATCCCTTTTCCCCAACCTAAACACCTCGAAAAATGTTCGTTCTTAACTTGAAAAATTCTTTGTATATAGTTTTTTTATGACTATAAAAATCAAATCCCAAATCGTTTTAGAGCTTGGTAAAAAACATCTTCAAAGTACGCCGAAAAATCTTTAAAAAGCAAGAAAATTATCTATATATAATCTTGACGTTTTAAGTGAGTTTTATTTTTGAACTTGTTAAGTTGGGTGATTTAAAACATAAATAATTTTATAAATACATATTATCATATGTATGACAGTTACTAAGTCCCTCATATTATCTAGGACTCGATTAAACACCACAAGTCTAATCCCAAGTCATCAATAAAATCTACATTTTTACGCTCGTTTTGCCATCAATTCATGGTGAGTCTTCATAGCCCCTATTTTCACACTGTTATGTTTTGGGGTAGAAATAGAAGCAACGTTTTCATATAGACACATAAACTACTTCATTTCTATTATGTATTACACATCTAGAATATCAATGGTCCTAAGATCATGAATCGTTAGTTACAATTTATGTAAGCGCAAATATATTATGGATAGATCTATCTGGATTAATGTCCCCCACCTAGGTTGGTCGCTCCAACTGCTAAGGGGTGCATATATATCTTAGATTATGGTATTACATTGGGGAATACTTCACAGGGCAACTCATAATTACGTTTCGGTTGCATGATGGTTTTGTTGGTATACCCTGTGTGACGATAGCAGTCTAGATATGTAATATATATTCAAATGTAATAGATAAGGCTTTATTAATACAAGTCATATATGTTTGATCATGATTGTGCATGATGACTACATTTGCATGTTACGTTCTAAGTCTATTATATTAACGCATTGAAGTATGATGAGGCATCTCATACTTAGTACCCTCTTACCATTTTATAGTATTTCTCTAGGTTTTACTATCTGATATATCTTAGGGTATGTAAGGCTTAAAAATTTATCGGAAAATCCCGACCATATCATGTACAACGATTAGGTATCAAGCATTTTAATGAAGAACTAAGTTTTATCTATAACTATGTGCATGAGGATATGTAGTACGACAATCTGCCTAAGAAATTTCAAACCCATAGACTTATCCTCTTATCCGAAAAGATACCGCTTATGCATTTTACTATTTGATACTGGTACTGATAGGAGCTTTATATCCACTAAGTTCACTAAGCAGATAAATTTTATTCTTACGCCATTAAGTGCTACTTATGCTATTGAGGTTGATGACAGTAAGACGCTTAAGACAAATAATATAAGTCGAGGATGCTCCTTAGAATTAGTAGGCTAACTCTTTGAAACAGACTTGATACCCATCAAATTGGGAAGTGTTTACGTGGTCATAGGCATGGATTGACTATCGAAAAATCGTGTGGAAATAGTGTGCAACAAGAACACAGTTCATATGCATTTAGTCAATAAGAAGGTCTTTACTGTTTAAGGCAAAACAAGAAATACCAAAATAAGCATCATCCCTAGCATTAGGACCCTGAAGTGTTGACAGAGAAGGAGTCAAAGGAAAAGCGGGTCGAAAATATTCTTATTATTTAAGGTTACCCCAAAGTTTTTCCAGAACACTTACCTGAACTCCCAACATCGAGGAAAGTCAAATTCAAAATTCAGCCTTGTATCAGGTGCTGCACCAGTGGCTCGAGCACCATGCCAATTAGCCCCATCAGCAGTGTAAGAATCATCGAACCAACTGTAGGAGCTCCTAGATAAAGGGTTTATCAAACCGAGTTCCTCGCTTTCGAGGAGCTCTAGTTTTGTTCATAAAGAAGAAGGATAGAACCTTCGGAATGTGCATCAGTTACCGAGAGCTAGAAGAACCGATACTCGCTCACAAGGATAATCAGGTTAGGGTTCACAAGAAAGATATTCCAAAGACAGCCTTCAGATTTTGTTACGGTCATCATAAAATCCTATTTATGCTGGTTTGGATTAACCAGTGCCCCAACGGTATTCGTGGACCTCATAAATCAGGTGTGCAAACCTTATCTGGACAAATTCATGATTATATTCATGAGTGAAATCTTAATCTACTCACGAAACAAGGAGGAACATGGGCAAACATTTAAGACTAATTCTAGAGTTGTTGAAGAAAGGACAACTATATGCCAAGCTTTCTAAGTTTGACTTTTGGCTAAGATGGGTGATATTTCTCGGTAACGTGATCAATGGTAAAGGAATCCAAGTCAACCCCGCAACGATCAAGGCTATCATGAATTGGTTAACTCTTGGAACCCTCATAGAGATACGACAGTCCTTAAGACTTGCCACTTAGTATAGGCAATTATAAAAAAAAAATCTCAAAGATCACTGGAGCTCTAACAAAACTAACCCGAAAAAGACATTAAGTATGATTGGGGCAAGGATCAGGAGACATCATTTCAATTATAAAAGCACAAACTATGCAGCGCACTTATTTTATCCGAGAGAAGCAAGAAATTTGTAGATTACTATGACGCTTCACACAATGGGTTTATATAGAAAGATAGGGTCATAGCTTATACTTTATGAAAACTTAAGGTTCACTACGTGAATTACACAACGCATGATTTAGAGCTAGGAGAAGTTTTCTTTGCCCTTAAGACTTGGAGACATTACTTGTACGATACAAAGTGTACTGTATTCAAGGATCATAAGAGGTTCCAACACATCTTGAACCAGGAAGAGTCAGATATGAAGTTGTGCCATTGGATGGAGCTAATAAGTAATTGTAACTGTGAAATTCATTATCACTTGAGAAAAACTAATGTGGTTGCAGACGCTCAGGCAAAAGGAACGAGCCAAGCCGTTAAGAGTACAAGCCCTAGCTTATAACCATTCAACCAAGCCTTCCTTCCTTAGTTCATGATGCACAATTAAGAAGCCGTTAAGGAGGAAATTATGAAAAATGAAGCCCTGCACGGAATGGATAAATAGTTTGGGATAAGGACTAATAAAAATCAATATTTCATAAATAGAGTCTGATTACCCTGTTTTGGTGGAATAAGAAAGCTGGCTATGGATGAAGGACACAAATCAAGATATGCCGTTCACCCGGATCCGATAAAATGTATCATGACCTCAAGGAGCTATACGGGTGGCTTAACATTAAGGATGACATTACCACATATGTCAACAAATTCCTAACATTCTCCAAACTTAAGACAAACATAAGAAACCATTTGAGAAATAGACGACTGCCTAACAAGATCCACGCATTCCTACCAATCAAGGAGAACGACAGGATGAATAAGCTAGTCCAAACGTACCTCAAGGAAGTCGTCTCTGGACACAGAGTACCTCTTATAATCATTTCAGATACGGATAGCAGATCTACATCTAGGAAATTATTACAACAAGCTTTGGATACAAGCTCGGACATGAATACCACATATCACCCTTAGACCGGTGATCAGAATAATAGAACGATCCAAACCCTAGAATGTACATTAAGAGCCTGTGTTATGGATACTCAATTGCCTTAGTGGAATTATTGTACTACAATAGCTATCAATCGAGTATTAAAGCTGCTCTGTATGAGGCCCTCTACGGGCAAAAGTGTCGATCACCGATTTGTTAGGAAGAAGTAGGAGATAGCCAAATCACTGGCCTTAAGATCATTCACGAAACTACCAAAAGGATAGTACATACACGGAACTGACTAAAAGTTGCTCGTGATTGTCAGAAAGTTATGCAGATGTTGGGAGAAAATCCCTTGAGTTCTAAAAGGAGAATGAGTACCGATGAAAGTCTCACCATGGAAGGACGTGATACGATTTGGGGAAAACAAGGACAACTGAATCCTCGTTACATTGGACAATACAAAGTCTTAAAAAGAATTGGACTAATAGCTTATCATTTAGGGATAGCACCAGAGCTTAGCAGCATGCACAATACCTTCCATGTATCGAATCTGAAGAAGTGTTTGTTAGAGGAGACACTTGTTACCCCCTTGGAAGAGATCCAGCTAACTGATAAACTTCGCTTCATCAAAGAGCCGGTTGAAATAATGGACCGTAAGGTCAAAGGATTGAAGCATAGTTGTATACCCATCCTCAAGGTCATATGGAATTTTAGACATGGACCAAAATTCACTAGGGCATGCAAAGGCCAGCTTAACAAAAGATACCCTCACCTAATCCTATGTAACAAGACCTCTGAGGAAACAAGACAAAATTTCGGAACGAAATTCCCTTAAGAGGGGGAGACTGTAACATCCGACATTAAACCAGGTTAGCAACTACGACCTAATCAGTATTTAATAGCCAATTATAACCTAATCAGTGGTCATTAGAAGTTAATAAAAGTGATTAACAAGGCTCATGAAGAAATTCAACTCAATTAGAATCAAATTCATCGGTGCGATGAATCGGGAAATCAATTAATCCGATCGATTTACGATATGAATGATTAATTCAACTAAGTAAATAATTAAATTTTGATTGGTGAGACTAATCATACACTAATACAATTATTTAACATTAATTATGCAAGACTAAAACAATTCACTAACACAATGCATCCATAAGAATTTATGAAATTACAAGAAAAGGGAAATACAAGAATACATTTCTAAATACTTTTATACAAAAAAACAAAGAAAATACATGTGAAATACATGAGATGGCCGGCCCTATAGGGGTGCCTTTTTAGTGGTTGACTTTAATATTTTATTACAAAAATCATACTCACTTTAAACACCATCAGTTTGTTTAAAAGTGCACTCTTCCTTTTCATCCCAAGCCTTTCATCATTTGAAAGACCAAATTTCTTCTATAAATAGAGAGGCATTTCATTCATTTGATTCACACCAAAAAATCTTCTATCTCTCTCCCTAAATCCGGATCACACACACACACACTACCAACATTTTCATTCAAGTGTTCTTGGTGAAATTCAAGTGTTCTTGGTGCATATCTTGCAAAGATTTCAACTTCTACTCAAAATCATACTCTAAATACTTCAAAGTAAGTAAATACTAACTTATTTCATCATAAATTTATGTTTATATAAGTCTTGCATAATATATATAATCACCAACAACAACAAGTTTCATAAAAACTCAAGTTTATAAATTTATAGTTTTTGTTTTTAAGTTGTTTCTTTAAATGTGTTTATGGATATATAAACACATCATAAAAGTGTTAATTATATGAAAAAAAGTAATATATATGTGTTTTATAACTGGTATACTAGTAGTCTTTGAATAAACAACAAGAATCATAAGTTATTTCAAGTTTATAAACAGCGGATTTTCGGCAGAAAATTTATATCGACTTTGAAAAATCATAACTAATTCATAACTTAACGAAATAAGTTGATTCTTATCTCAAAAGTTAGATCTATGTCTTAACTATAGATCAGGAAGTTTCATAATTTATTTTGTAGTTTAAGACCTCCAGAAATTATTTGGGAAACCAAAAGTTTGACAGCTCAAAAATGGCCAACAGAGGGTTTTCAACAAGCTTTTTCACCAACCTAAACATCTCAAAAAATGGTCGTTCTTGATTCTAAAAATCCTTTGTATATAGTAGTTTAATGTCCTAGAAAACCAAAGCCTAAAACGTTTTGGAGCTTGGTAAAAAACAGCCTCAAATAGGCCGAAAAACCTAGCTGGAAAATTATATATATATATATATATATATATATATATATATATATATATATATATATATATATATATATATATATATATATATATATATATATATATATATATATATATATATATATATATAAATAGATATATATATATATATATATATATATATATATATATATATATATATATATATATATATATATATATATATATATATATATATATATATATATATATATATATATATATATTTAAACTTGACGTTTTAAGCGGGTTTTATTTATAAACTTGTAATGTTGGGTGATTTAAAACATAAAAATCTAAAAATATATATTATCATATATTAGAGATATTAAGTCACTATTATCATTTAGGACTCGATTAAACTCACTCGGTACATCATCCATCCACTTACGCTAAATAGCATTTTATGCTCGTTTTTGCCATCGCAAGCACGGTGAGTCCTCATAGCCCCTATTTTTATAATGTTATGTCTTGGGGTTGAAATGCATGCTTCGTTTTTATATGGACATGAAAAGAACTTCATTTCTATTATGTATTACACATGTGGTTCCATCCGCCCTTATATCATGAACCGTTAATTGCATTTATTTGTAAGCGTGAATATATTGTTGATAGATCTATCGGAAGTCATGTCCCCCATTCGGGTTAGTTCGGGTCGGCTAACAGTGAGTGCATATATATTTAACACACAGTATTACGTATGGGAATACTGCACAGGGCAAACTCATTTTAATTAAGCTTCGGTTGCATGATGGTTTATATGTAATACATAACATGGAATTTATGATTTTATAAATTCAAACTCTACTGTTGTTGTCCATACAAGTCAGATTTACGTGTAAACCTATGAGCTCACCAACAATTTTTGTTGACGTATTTTAGCGTGTATTTTCAGGAAATTAAGGCAAGTGTGCCTTCCGACGTATTTACTTTCAAGCTTCCGCATCCATGGAGTCGCATGCATATTCAAAACTAACGGAGACTTAGCTGCATTATTTTTGATACTTTAATTATGTAATTAAATCTCTGTATTGTGCGAACTTCTTTTCTTCATATCAGACTATATAAAACATTTCTAGGATTTAACGATGTATTTTAAAAACGTCCATATTGTGGTCGTTTGATATGATTATTGTTATGCTTCCGCGATGTCACGCTTCGTTGCCAACCGGGGTAACGGGGTGTGATATGTTATTCCATCTAAAGTCATACCCCTAGTAGGTGAAATATGATCAAACTTAGGAGATAATCTTCAAGTTGATGAAATTGAGACATCAAGGGTCAATAAGGACATCCAATTGAGGAAATCATAGGGAATCCACATGCCGGTGTGAGAAATAGGAGTAGTGTGAATAGTAACATAGTGTTGTTATCGATGATCAACGACTCCGAGGCGTTTCACACATGTTAATACTCGTGTTTCATTTCACAAGTAGAGCCAAAGAATGAGCAAATGTCTCTGGAAGACAATTCTTGGGTTGAAGCTATGCAAGAGGAACTTTCACAATTCAGAAAGCTTGAGGTGTGGGAGTTAGCGCCGTTGCCTCCAGGAGACGTATGTCTATGACATTATAGAGCGCTTCGGGATGGAAGGAACAATGCTTACCGCGCATTTCAGTACTCCGATTCAAGTGAATCATAATCTCAGACCGGGTACAACTAGTGACACTGATGTGGATCGACTTTATATCGGGCCATGGTGGGGTCACTTATGTATTTAATTGCTTCTAAGCCTGATATAATGTTTCTTGTGTGTATTTGTGCCAAGTTTCAAGCTAATCCGAAGGAAATGCATATGAAAGCCGTGAAGCGGATTCTGAGATACCTGAAGTCGAAACCGAAGCTCGGACTTTGGTATCATGCTGATGGAGATCTGGAACTGGAGGCTTACACGGATTCAGACTACAGAGGGTGTAGCTGGAACAGAAAGTCAACGATTGGAGGTTGTTAGTTCCTTGGAGGGAGGCTAGTATCCTGGCAATGAAAGAAACAAACTTCGGTAGCCGTATCAACGTGCGAGGCCGAGTATGTAGCTACTACTAGTTGTTGTTCACAGCTTCTGTGGATTCAAAAATAATTGCGGGATTACAGTCTGACTAATACTCATACTCCTATTAGGATAGACAATCATTCAACAATTGCCATAACTAATAACCCACTTAAACACAACAAGACTAAGCACATTGACATAATACATCATTTTATACGTGATTATGCTGAGAAAAACTTGATTAAACTGGTAAAAGTTCCAACGAAAGACAATAATGCGGCTATTTTCACCAAAACATTTGATAGGTCACGCTTTGAATTGTTAGTTCAACTAAACGACATGCGTAATCTGGAGTAACTTGACCTTAGTTAATTTTTTTTCTTTTAGTAGTAAGTTATTAGTTACTTTATTAGTTTATTTTACATAACCGTGAAAAACAAAAGAAAAAAGAGAGAAAACCATAAAAATTTCAAAAAATGAGAATATTGAAAAAATGAGAGAAGTCTTAGAGTCATAGGTTCAAAGTGACGAAATTTAACACAGTTTAACAAACTCTTAGATTTAAAATTTCACACATAATGCACTGTAAATTCTAAGTGACATACATATTATTGTCTGATGTGTTGGTAGGCATAATACAGGAAGGAACTCCTAAAAGCTAATAAAATAATCAAGAAAATGTCATATGTGTAACTAACTTAGATGTATGACCAAAAGGTCTTAATTTCTATGTTAGAGACATATAGAAAATGATTATGAATGAGGTATGCAAATTTATCTGGGGGATGTATAGCATCATCAAAATACATCTTAAACAAAGAAAGAAAAAGAGTTATAAAGAAAAGGAAGTCAAAAGAAGTCGCTTTGTTGTACGTGAGTACAGATCTGTCACCGCTGTTTGACTTAAACTAGCAAGATAAGTCGCTCTGTTGTATGTAAGTACAGACTTGTCACTACTGTCTTGCTTACATAAGAGGAACTCTAAGACAAACTAAGACACTCTGTTGTATGTAAATACAGAACTGTGTCCGACATTTAACTTTTAAATATAATTTTCAAATACCAAAAAGTCATATTCATCCTATGTCTGCGTTGTTTATAGAAGTATATCTAACCATGGGACACGTAAGGTAGTTTCTTGATAAATAAAAAGGCCAAAGAAAATTTCAAAGTGTTGAATGTTTAAAAGGAAAAAACATACCAACAATCACCTTGAAGTGTATGTTACGTCAAACAATCAAAGGAATGTAAATTCCTACTTGTGGGAGTGAAATACTGAAAGTGCATTTGATACCGCTATCTGATTGAACCTTCTTTGACTATCTCATAAATATATTCAGTTTATATATATTTATTTTTATCCTTAAATTATTTTTGAGTTAATTTAATTTCACTTTATTTATTTCTATTTTCTTTTTTTTTCAGTTTAGATTATTTTATTAGTAAATAGGAATGAGATCAAAGTTACTAGGATGCATTTTTAGTTGAAGAAACAATATTGCGTGATAATCTGTTGTTTAGTGTGAATGTCTCGCAAAGTTGAAAAAGTTCTGTCAAGTGAAAAAGTTGAAAAAGTTTGATTTTATTCAAGAATTTTCAAAATTTTCAATTAAGTTCGAACAACACTTATGTTCGAATTCGAACTTAATGGAAGTTCGAACTTAAGTAGTTTTTGATATAAATAGGTCAACAGTGTTCATTTAATGCACCTACTCTCAAACTTCTCTTCTTGAACTTAATCAGGCGATCTCGAACTTGCTCTCGAACATATCGTTTTTCGAATTTGAAGCCTATTCCTCGAATTTTACCCACTGTACCTCGAACATACCCATACACTTAGGTATTTTTAATCAACATTCACTAAGTAAGTGTATTTTTAGAACCTGTTAGTGGTTAAAATTGAGTATATTGGAGTTTTTGTTTAACTAAAAACTAGGTGGTTTAACTCACAACTTTTAGGATATAAAACTTAAAATTAATTCTTAATAAACTCGATTAGAACCTATTAGGACTAGATTCAACAGTTAATTGAGTCCAAAAAGGTTTAAATTATGATTTTGAAGTTTAAAATTGCCGACTTCACACTTGTTCAATAGGCTTCGATCTTGTTCTTCAATGTTCGAACTTGTCAGGACTTCGAAATTGTTTAAAATATCTATAAGTTCGAAGACAGACATGTTCGAAAAGGATTTTCGAACTTAAATAAGTTCGAAGGTCAATAGATTGTTGGAACTTAAGTAAGTTCCAAGGACTTATATTTTCGAATTTAAGTAAGTTCGAAGGTGTTTAAATTCAAACTTAATCAAGTTCGAATAACTTAAATCTTTGCAAAATTAATTTCAAACATTTTAAATGTTTGATTTGTGTACAGCAATGGCAGATCGTGCTTTCTACAACAAGCACAATATGATCATGGCGGTTGATCTTCAGCTAGTAGAGGCTCAGCCATACAGACAAATGCTGGAATTCCTGTCTCAATCAAGGGTTGCGTTTGCTCTGATGCATAAGCCAATTATTATTCTTCCGTATGTCCGCCAGTTCTGGCAAACTCTACAAGTGGACTGCAATACCGTTCCGACACTTTTGAGGGCTAAAGTCGGTGGCCGACCGATCGCGTTTTCAGCAGATCACTTAAGAACGATTCTGCAGTTGGGGACAATAGTCCAAGAAGATGGTCCCATAGACTTTCCAGCTCCCATGATACGCTCAGGATATTACTAAAGCATCATACGACAAGAGTGGGCTTATTGGCCAATGGAGATACCTGGTGCATGTACTAATGGTCTACTTTGCACCAAAGAAGGCTGGTTTTTATACAATGGTTTCCAACCTGCAGTCAGCGATGATCCTGTTGGTTTAAAACAAACCGTTCAGCTTTTTGGGGTTTTTCTTTAGAGAGTTTCTGCATCAAATCATTGCTCCAGCCCACGAAAGATTTTTGATGTATACAAGGTTTTTAATGTCATCCATTTCTTGCCTGGGCTACCAACACTACCAGAGCAAGTTAAGGTAGTTGCTATCGATAAGAGAATTTTTGCAGATTGTTAATCTCACAATTTACGGAGGGCAGAACAAGTAAGGCCTCGAGTAGCTCCGTTATTTGGAGCAGTGATCGATCCAGATTTTGTCTAGAGGGAGATGAATGGATAAATGAAGCACCACAACAACAAGCATCGGTTGTGCAAGAAGTATCATCTAGAAGGTTTCCTAATCTCGAAAGTACTCTTAAATTCGATGATCCTTTAAAATCGAAGGTCCTCTTAAACTCGAAATTACCAATTCGACTTTAGTGTAAAGTCGAAGATCCAAGCAAATTCGATATGTCCTATTTCGAATTAAACTTCAAACAATCTCGAAAGGAGCGTATTTTGGTCAAACTCTAAAATGAGCAAACCCTAAATTCCCCTTAACAAATTCGAGCGCCGCAAATTCGAAAAACGGCTAATACTTCAAGTTTTTCAAGTTTTTCAGATTAAATCAACAAAGTATTTTTCAGTTTTTCAAGTTTTTCGAACTTGATAAAAAACATGAACTACAACAAAGTATTTTCCGGAATCTAATTTGATAAGCTCGAAAACCTCAAAAATACGTGATATTCTCCGTCTAAAACGTCAAGAAACCTAGGATGTATCTATATGAACATGAAGAACACCAAGAACACCTCGTAGGCTCTGATACCACTTGTAAGGTCTTCAAACTAACAGATCTATCTGGACGCCAGATCACACGCACGGAACACGGAGACTACCACAGCGTTGTACGAACGTCTACGAACGAACCTACGCGATGATTCTCTCCGAAAACACACACTAATTGCTGATAAACTCGAGATCGCCTTCTGCTAATCACTCACACGAAATCTGCAAAAGTCTCTTAATCATTCGAGTTAATCCCTAATTATAGAGACCCATTCGAGTTTGTCATGGGACAAACTCGAATCCAGGCCCAAGGCCCATTCGAATTTGTCCACATGACAAATTCGAATTTACCTTCATGCTAAATTCGAATTTAACCTAAATTCGAATTTCACATGTCAAACTTCTATTTGAATATATGTTTTAACTTATGTTTGAATTAATCTTTGAACTTTATGTTTGAACTTCTTGTAATACGTTACACCAAGTTCAAACATACAAACAATAAATATCAAACACATAAAATCACATATATCAAACACTAGTTAATATTCAATGACTTACACAAAATGTTAACACAACTTAGACTGCTATCGTCACACAGGGTGTATCAACTCATCGGAAGCATTCCAAGGCTTCCGTTCATTTTGAAGTCGCATAATTTTCAAAACTCGGAGATTTATTTGCATCATTTTCGATAATTTAATTATGTATTTAAATCTCTGTAACTTTCGAACTACTCTTTATTCTATTCGGGCTACGTAAAACAACTTCATATTTTGAAGTTATATTAATGTATTTTGAAAAACGTCCATATAGTGGTCGTTCACTTGATTATGACTATGCTTCCGCGACGTCACACTTCGTTGCCAACCGGGGTAACTGGGTTTGACAGATTGGTTTATAGTGAACTAGGTTGCGTTAGTACCGTAGACGATAACTACACTTAAGTCTTATAAAATTTTAGAAAATATGTTGTAAATAACTAAAGACTATAAATGGACCATGATGACAGAATCATGTCAAACAACACAATCATCATCCTGTCTGACTCCATAAATGACTACACCCCTTTGAGGTCGAAGGTCACGGAGGCGTTCATAGAAGAGGACCCATCTGAGGAAGAGGACTCATCAGAAGAGGAAGACCCCTCCGAAGAAGAAGATCTGATGGAGGAGTCCGAGGAAGAACCCACGGAGGAAGACGAACCCTCCGACGGATGGGAAGAACAATCCGAAGACTATCCACCATCACCGGTGGCTCCTTCCTACATCCCATATCATCCCGAGGTTCCATCGTATAAACCATACCGTCCACACCTCAACGGCCCGCGTATGTTGTTCACACCGGTGATGATCTCGAGATGGGAGTTTATCCCAAACCCTCACACCCCAAAAGAGGGTGATGATGTCGAGATGAGTTTATCCAAAACCCGACTCCCCAGCCAAGCCCACCACAGCAGCGACCGGCAAACGCTTGTAGATGGGGCTGGATGCCGGAGACCTCCGATGCTGGAGGCAAGATGAGGGACTCCCCTCCCAGTTCGAGGTCGGAGGACCATTCTCCGCACCAACCCCACCACTCACCAGGAGCCCTCGGACTAGACTGTGCCCCTACTGGTGGCAAGAGCCACCCGTCACGATCTCCAAATTCGGCTACTCAACCAGGATATCGGTGAGATCACTTCGAGGATCGAGCATGAAGAAATACAAAATACAAATATCTACTGGGCCAACTAGCATACTTTAACTATCCAACAAGACGGGCTGGAGGAACTCCGTCAGAGACTGGCCGGCTGCGATGCACGCAACGAGGCGCTGACACAACGCCTCAACCCCATGGAGCAGGGAGAGACCCCCGATCACTCCCACATTTAGTGATTTTCTATTATTGTAATTGTAAAAACTATGAATGTATGTGTTTAAGTTAGAATAGGACTTGAAATTTTTCGGGTAACAACCCGACCCTTATGTAAGAAATTATGTATCAAGCCCTTTATTAATGAAAAATTAAGTTTAACTATGCATTGGTGTTTAATGTTATAGAACTGAATGCCTTAAGAAGATTCGAACCTTTAAGACTCAATTTCTTACACTATGTTCTTTTTCTAAACTTGAAGATAATGCTGACAAAGAAAGGCATGAGCACAGCAGCGATCGAGCAACTCATTGCTCAACGAGTGGCAGCTGCTATAGCCACCTATGAGACCAACCGGAACAGCACTGCAAACGGCGACGAAGGGGCAAGCCGCACTATGGGAGGTACCGACACCAGCCTAAAGGGGTGTGGTATTCAGAGATTTCTAACCTGTAAGCCTCGATACTTTAACGGGACGGAAGGCGCTGTCGGAATTCACTGGTTCGAGAAACTTGAGTCTGTGTTCCGCGTTAGCGGCTGTAACAAGGACGAAAAGGTCAAGTTTGCTACTCACACTCTACAGCATAGCGCACTGACATGGTGGAACTCATATGTCAAATCAGTTGGAATCGACATGGCTTACCAACTCGTCTGGACTGAGTTGAAGCAAATGATGACGGATGAGTATTGCCCCAGCAACAAGCTACACAAGATGGAATCTGAGTTTTAGAATCTTAAGATGTCGAGTACGGATGTTGCCGGATACACTAACCGTTTCCACGAGTTAAGCCTAGTATGCCCACAAATGGTTACTTCATAATACAAGCGTATTGAGCGCTATATTTGGGGACTCGCTCCTCAAATTCAAGGGAATGTCACCTCATCCAACCCAACTACAATTCAAGGCGCCATTCAGATGGCGAATAATCTGATGGATCAACTGTCAATACGAATCTTGGCCAAGGTAGGGGAAAACAAGAGGAAGTGGGAGGACAAATCAGGGAAAGGTTCGGGGTCACAGTCCAAAAAGCCCTAAACAATCAAGCCATTCGTTGTCGGGGCTGATCCAGTGAAGGGATATACTGGAAACAAACCGTTCTGTAACCGATGCACCTACCACCACGTAGGTCCCTACCCAACCCCTTGCGGGAAATGTAAGAAACTTGGTCATCTGACTCAGGATTGTAACTATAACGTAAACGGAAACAACAACGGCACACCGAATAGCTGCTTTGAATGTGGGATTGTGGGGCACTGATAAGTCTATAATTAATATGGTTTCTGAGTCATATTATGATCATTTTAATCACCGATACTTCGTAAAATCAATATTATTACTCCAAGTTTGTATTTCAGGGCTAAGATGTTAAAAAGAAGCAATCCGAAAGAAATTGAAGCAAACCGAGTTGAGGGGGGCGCAGGCCTGCGCCACCCTGCACTCCACATAGCGTCCAACCTGTCCAGATACGTTCCAGCACACGCCAGCTAAACCCTAGCCGCATCCGGGCGCAGGGGGGCGCAGGCCTGAGCCTGGCCTGCGCTAGTGCAGTGCAAAAACGCGATTACAGCCCGTGGAACCCTAATCTCGACCTCCCTATAAATACAAGTCGAGGGGCAGCTTTGGATAGAGTCCCGACGTGTGTGAAAGTGTGCCGAAGCCCTGCCGGAGTGGATCTACGATACGAGAACGAAGACGGTGATTCGCAAGCTACCCAATGGCTCAGATCTATGATTGTGACGGGCATTTGATGAGTGGCTAATTAATCCCATTAGCCGTTTGTGGAGTATCTACGACTAAGTTTACTCTTCTTTAACTTCTTATGTTTTGATGTATTCGTATTAAGCGAGATCTATTATGTTATGCAAATGATAAACATTTGGCTAAGATTATGATTATGTGTTGCGATGGTAAAAGCAAGATAGTTTATCGTGGTTTTATTATTGGTGTCATGTCCATTAGTTTAGGGATTAAGACGAGTTTTAATGTTGCATACGCTATGCCGAGAGTTATTGGTTAAAACACGTTTGATTAATTTAGTCGCGCAATTGATTATGTCTATGTGATCGTTGCATGAAATTATAGTGAGTAATACTTACGCCGTGGTGATTCCGTGAATGATTATTCGTCTCTTGATTCTTTATCTTCTTCGTTGGTTACTTCGTTCTTAACTTTAGTTACAAAGCAATAGCAAATCATTACTCTAAACAACTCATTCAAATCCACAAATTCACAATTTAAATGCTTTCAATAAACTTATAAGGCTAATAACCTAATCCTGATTACGACCATGCTCCTTGTGGATTCGACCCTTACTTCTCTAGCTAAATAATGGATTTAAGGATTAAATCGGCGCGTCACAACGACGACCCGTCAGAATTTTGGCACCGTTGCCGAGGAATGAAATGGTAGTTTAGGTTTAAAGTTAGTTTGTTGCCTTAGTTTTAAGTAATTAAGTTTAAGTTCCTTTCTTTGGTTATTTTTAGTCTTCATATTATTATTATAATTATTAAAAATCAAATAAAAATTTTAAAAAATTCAAAAAGGTAATTGTAGTCCTCTACTTTACCACCAAAAATATTAGTTTAATTAAAGTATTCTATTTAAGTATTTTATATAGTGTATGCACAAACGTCGATCGTCTAAAGGATTGCCGCTACGATTCGAAGCTGAGATCGGAAAAGTAGCGAGATCGAACCGAAAGACTGTCAGGATTCAAAATCAAGAATTAATCACGGAGAATCTAAACGCACAAGAGGGAGAAATTCCTGATTTAGAAACTCCCGATTCAAAGATTCCTAATTTAGAAAGCCCTCCGATTTCACCACGAAATCGTGATCAAGAAGAACCCGAGCGCATAATTGCTAGAATGGGTGATCAACCGAGACGTACGGTTGAGTCGCATTACAGTCCAGGTGATGTGCCCGACCCGTCTCCAATTCGTTATCCCGAAAACGAGAACGAACCCAAAATTCATCCTCAATTATTCCAAATTCTTCTGATCTTTCGAATGATGCCAATTGAGGAACCCTATGAACATCTAGCTAAGTTCGCCACTATTTGTAAAGCAAACCATTTTCAAGGTGTAACCACCGACGGTTTAAAACTTCGATTATTTCCTTTCTCGTTAAAAGAGAAAGCGAAGAATTGGTTCGTATCCTAACCAACCAATAGAATTACAACATGGGATCAAATGAAACGAGAATTCCTTAATGAATATTACCCCATTCGTAAAACCACCGAGAAAAGAAAGAAATTACCGGATTTAAACAAAAACCGGGTGAACAATTCTACGAAGCGTTCGATCGTATGAATGAATTATTGAGAGCTTGTCCACACCACGAGGTACCCAAATGGATGCTTATCAAAACATTCTTTGATGGTGTGAGTCAAGAAAGTCGTAATATGATTATAGCTGCCACAGGAGGCACATTTTTAGGTAAAGAAGACGATGAAGCTTGGGAGTTGCTTAATCAACTTGGTAAAGGTCTTAAGGTCCAAGCTGGTTCTGAAAATAGTATAGGTGTTCAAGTAATGGGCATAGATAATGCCTGGAAACGTGATGTTAAAAGTAAGATTTCCGAATTAGGAAAGAAAATGGATCAGTTGATTAAGGGTTTTTCAAACCCTAGCGTATCAATTAATTGTGTTACATGAGGAGATCCATCACATCATTCCGACGCATGTCCTCAAGTGCAATTCACTAAGGAATTTGCTAATGAAGTTTATGGATTTAGAGCTCATCGAGAGAGGGATAATCAATTTTCGGAAACATACAATCCGGGGTGGAGAAACCTCCCAACATCCGATGGAAAAAAGATCAACCTACCGATTATCAATCGAAACCAAGATATGAACTACCAAAGAGAGAATATCAATATGGTTCAACTACAGCAGCGAAGGATGAGCGATATTATAAGTCAAATCATCGTGATCAACCACAATTCCAAGTGGAAACAAATATGACTTCTGCGCAATTCTTAGAGTTTGCTAAATTTATGAAACAATAATCAGCCATTAGTACTAAGACCATGGAGATGTTAACTCGCCAGATGGGTCAGATAGCTGAATCGCTCACTAGGCGTGAGGAGGGAAAGCTTCCTCGCAATACTGTTCTCAATCCTTCACGCGCCCTTCATCATAACAAAGATAAGGAACATGAGATTAATGAAGTTAATGAAGTACCTAAGATAACCACATTAAGGAGGGAAGAGAGGTAGCTAATAAAATAGAGATGCCTAAACAGATGAAGCAGAAGAAGATACCTACACTGAAGTCGTGTATGAGGAGAAGGAGGATCCAAAGAAGAAAGAGATTCCTAAGAAAGTTTCTTTTAAAGAGCCAATTAAAGCATATATCCCGACGCCAAAGTTAGGGAGGCGGATAAGAGTCAGGATACTTCAATTCCTCCTCCTTATCCTGCTGCTTTAGAAAATCCAAAATCTTCCCCATACGGCAAAAGAGTCTCACAACCAGAGGATCTTTGGGACTTATTCAATCAAATTAAGATCAATATTCTTCTGAAAAAGGCCATTCAACAGGTTCCATCATATGTCAAATTTCGAAAAGATCTCTGTACTCAGAAAAGAAAGTATAAGGTCTCCATACCAAAGCAGATCAATCTAACTGAACAGTTGAGTGCAGTAGTTTCTAGTTCTCTACCTCCTAAGCTGAAAGATCATGGATCACCGTTGATTCCAGTGACAATAGGCAATGTGTAGATTAAAAAGTCGCTGCTTGATCTTGGAGCTAGTGTTAATATTTTACCTGGAAGCCTGTTTAATAAACATGATGCAGGGCAGTTACAGACAACTGATATTATCTTACAACAGGCAGATCGGTTAACCAAGTTCCCAAGAGGTATTTTATAAGATGTCATAGTAAAAGTTGAAGATTTTTACTATCCATTGGACATCGAAAGTTCAATAGGAGATAATCAACTGTACAAATTAATCCTAGGCAGATCTTTCTTAGCCACAATTAATGCACAAATTAATTGTAGGACAGGAGAAGTGGATATTGCATTTGGTAATAGGAAATTAGGACTGAATGTATTTAATGCTTCAAGTGTCTATGCTAGTGAATCAGAATGTTATCTTATAGACATAGTGGACGAACTTGCGCAGCAGCATAGTTCATTAATCAACATCAAAGATGCTACTGAGTTATTCTATGCTGAGAATGAGCAAGCCAAGCTAAATCATACTGAGTGTGATAAGTTTGAAGTAATCATGGAATCCACACTAGAGTCAAAACAACCACCCTGGACCCGTAGGACTGAAAAAGTACCTACTGATTTACCTAAGTCAGCCAAACCTTCAATAGAGCAACCACTTGTTCTAGAATTGAAGGAGCTGCCATCTCATTTAAAATATGCTTTTCTTTGTCAGAATGACACGTTGCCTGTCATAATTTCATCAGATCTGACTTAAGAGCAAGAAAAAGCTCTACTGCAAGTATTAGTCAAATATAAAGAAGTAGTAGGGTGGACGATAGCTGATTTATAAGGAGTCGGTCCCACTTTATGTATGCACCAAATCATTACTGATCTAGAAGCTAAACCAGCTCGGGATGCACAAAGGAGGTTGAATCCTAATTTGAGAGAGGTAGTTAAGAAGAAAGTGTTATAATGGTTGGACGCTGGAATTATATATCCTATATCTGGTAGTAAGTGGGTAAGTCCAACCCAAACTGTGATCAAGAAATCGGGAATTACAGACATTAATACTGAACAAGGAGAGAAGATAACTATTCGCCTTATAATTGGGTGGAGAGTTTGTATAGACTACAGAAAACTTAATGACGCTACTTCGAAAGATCGTTTTCCGCTATCATTTATAGATCAAATAGTGGAAAAATTAGCAGGATAGAAGTTTTACTGTTTCCTGGATGGATATACAGGTTACAATCAAATCCCAATTCATCCAGAGGATCAAGAGAAAACCACATTTACTTGTCCCTATGGCACTTTTGCCTACCGAAGGATGCCATTTGGACTATGTAATGCACCCGCCACATTTCATCGATGTATGATGGCTATCTTTTCAGATATGGTGGGTGATTCTCTTGAAATATTTATGGATGATTTTTCCATATTTGATAAAACATTTGAAGATTGTCTGGGACATTTAGCAAAAGTCCTAAAGAGATGCACTTAAACCAACTTAGTGTTAAGTTGGGAGAAAAGCCATTTTATTGTAAAAGAAGGGGTAGCCTTAGGTCACATTGTGTCTGAGAGAGGAATGGTGGTAGACAAAGCAAAAGTTCAAATAATACCCTCACTTCCACCCCCTACCAACGTTAAATGAATAAGATCATTCCCAGGTCATACTGGTTTTTATCTGCGATTCATTAAAGATTTCATTGAGATCTCAAGACCGTTATGCAATCTTCTTTTAAAAGATGTCGAGTTTAATTTTGATGATGCTTGTATGAAAGCAGTTGAGAAGCTTAAATCAAAATTAACCGAAGCGCCAATTCTGAATCTCCGGATTGGTCTCGACCATTTGAGATGCTGTTGGTGTTGTTTTAGGACAAAGATTAGAGAAAAAGCCAGTTGTGATTTACTACGCAACTAAAACCTTTGATGAGGCACAAATCAATTACACAACTACGGAGAAAGAGTTATTAGTCGTAGTGTTTTCCCTAGATAAATTCAGATCATATATTTGGGGGGCAAAAGTAAGTGTGTACTCTGACCACAGTGCTTTAAGACATTTATTTGCGAAGAAGGATGCCAAGCCTAGATTGATTCGGTGGATCCTTCTATTGCAAGTATTTGATTTAGAAATTAGAGATTAAAAAGGCACAGAAAATGTTGTTTCCGATCATTTGTCAAAGCTTCAATTAATCCCAACAAACTCAACTGATCAAATCAGGGACTCCTTTCCTGATGAACAATTATTATCACTATCTAAAATCCCCTGGTTTGCGAATCTAGTTAATTATTTCGTAACAGGAAGATTGCAAGAGTACTGGAACTCACAACAAAGAAAATATTTCCATGCTCAAGCAAGGCAATACGTTTGGGATGAGCCTGAGTTATTTAAAATAGGAGCAGATCAAATTATAAGACGATGTGTCCCTAACTCGGATCACAAAGAAATTCTTAAACACTGCCATGCATATGCATGCAGTGGCCATTTTAGCACAAAGAAAACTGGCCACCGACTATTGCAGTGTGGGTTTTTCTGGCCCACGATATTTAATGATGCCGACGAGTTTGTTAAGGGATGCACAAGATGTCAGCAAACTGGTGGCATCACGAAAAGAGATGAAATGCCTATGACCCCGATCCCTGATAGTAATCGTAGAAATATTTGATGTGTGGGGCATTGATTTTATGGGACCATTCCCAAAATCATTTGGATACGAGTACATCTTAGTTGCAGTATCTTATGTTTCCAAATGGGTCGAAGCAGAAGCTACACGCACTAATGATAACCGGGTTGTGTGCAAATTTGTTAAAAGAAATATATTGGCACGACACGGTATTCCAAGGTCTATCATCAGTGACGAAGGGTCACATTTTAATAATCAACATTTTTCTAAACTCCTTAAACAGTATGGAGTTAACCGTAGAATAGCAACACCTTATAATACGCAAACAAGGGACAAGTCGAGATCTCTAATAGAGAGATTAAGAGAATCCTTGAAAAGACTGTCAGATCTGATCGTAAAGATTGGTCTAAAAAATTAGAGGATGCTCTATGATCATACAGAACCGCATTTAAAACACCAATCGGTATGTCCCCATATAGACTTGTGTATGGTAAGCTTTTCCATCTCCCAGTGGATTTAGAACACCAAGCTCTATGGGCTATCAAAAACACTCATTTTAATTTACATGATGCCGGTGTTGATAGGAAATTCCAATTGAATGAACTGGAAGAAATTCGTAGAGAAGCCTACGAAAGCGCTAGATATTATATAGAGAAAACTAAGGTTTTTCAAGATAGAATGATTAAAAATAAAAAATATTTTCCAATGGAAATAGAGTTTGGTTATTTAACGGAAGACATAGATTATTTCCCGGTAAATTAAAAAGTAAATGGACAGGTCCATATATTGTAACTAATAACTACCCACACGGTGGGTAGAAATACAAGACCCGAAAGGTGGTGAGCCATTTAAAGTAAAAGGACATAGACTTAAATTATATGTTCAATGGGCCACCAAGGATATGTTAGTATCTGAACTCATCAGGTTACAAGATCCTAAGGTTAATTAATTAGTTTAGGAGCAATGCGTCTGGCTGAAGACGTAAAACTTAGCGCTTTCTGAGAGCCAACCCAGAGTATTTTGATTATCTGAATTTAATTGTTTTTAAGTGTGTTTATTTGCTTATTTATGTTACTTGTGTGTACCCAATTAAGTTGGGGAGGATTCATCCTCCTGAACTTAGTTGTGTTAGAAATTAGGATCTATACTATATAAAATAAGAAGACCACTTCAAGTTTCTGGACCAATCGGATGGAAAAAAATCAATGGTCCAGATTAATGACAACTCATAAATATTTATGAAATGTCTCTTATACCCTTAACTAAAATCAATAATTATACCAATGTCATTTTTTAAATTTATTTTCCAAATTTACTACCTTAACTTAATTACATTTCATTTTGATTTTAATTTTTTCATTAATGAATTAATATTAAATTAATATTTACCTAAAATAAATATGTGTCACTATTATCCTCAATGATCATAGTCAAATTCAAATGCAAAAATTTGGATTTAAATGTAGAAGTGTAGTAAATAAAGTTAAAATATTTTTGTTAATTATTTTGCTAACAAGATTTAAAATTAAATTGATCAAACTTCAATTGTGAATTTGATAAATTTTGATTGTTGATTTTCAGATTTTCCATTTTTTTATATTTTTATCATTTTCAAAATATATACACATTCACATAATTGAAGTTTTTGTTTCTTACATTGATATTTCATATTTGAAGTTAATAGAAATTAAAAGAAACATTTTTTGCAAACACATATAATTTGTTTTTAATAATACAATATAATAATAATTTTTTATTTAGTATCAAACAACTAAGTATTTTTTTATCTTTAATTTAAGTAGCATTCAGTTTTTTTATTTTAATTATATATAAATTTTATACTAATTTATTAAAATATAAAAAACTATGTATTTTCTAAATCAACCCATGTAATACATGGGTTGATTAACCTATACATTATAATAAAACAAAACAATCCATGTCATATGTCACTTCTACAATACAAGAAAATTTTATTTTTCCACCTGTTTTTTCAAATTTAACACCTTAACTTAATTGCATTAAATTTTGACTCTATTTTTTTCATTAATTAATTAGTAATAAATTAGATTTTGCAACATATAAAATTAATGTTTACCTAAAATAAATATATATCATTATTATCCATAATAATCATAATTAGATCCAAATGTAATAATTTGAATTAGTTGTAAAAATTACTATTATTATGTATAATAAAGGAAAACGTCAAATGTTATGTGTCACCTCTACGTTCATCGAAAAGATAATTACAACTTATAATAAAATAAAAGATAAATACAATTTAATATTTTTAAAAAAGATAAATATACTCTTTTTTTAATCTGTAAATAATAACACAATTATTATTTTTTTATGTTTTTATTGTTACTCATATACATTTTATATAAATAAATTTAATTAAAAATATCCACATAATACGTGGGTTATAAACTAGTTTACATTAAATAATAAGACACCGCATCAGAAAATAAAATTTTTTAAGCACGTAGCAGAACTATTCTAACCTGATAATAAGAGCGTAAGTTGAGGAGAGTACTTGCAAAATTAAAAAAATTAAAGAATTAGTGTTCCAAGATCAGTGCATGGCCCAGATCGCAAATACGGAGGCCCGGGCGTAGGCCAGTGCTTTCCGTGCGGCCCGACGCGCTCAAAATCTAATAAAAATTGTATTGATCGTCCCCATAACTCCAAAACCCTAATTCCAGTTCCAGAAAACGGCGATTTCGATTTTCTAAGATTAAAAACATAAAAAATTCTTCTTTTCTACGTCAATTCTTCTATCCGGCGCTTGTTTATCTCAAACGTTAGTAAGATATAGGCCTTATAACACTCATAACTTCATTCGATAGTAGTTTTGTATAGATTTTTCATGCATGCATGGGTTGAGATTTGTTGGAGTTACATGATTTTATATAAAAAGGGTTATTATTAATTTTCTAATATTCATTTAATTAATATAAAATTATTCTTGCAAAACTTTTACAAAAAATATGCATTTTTCCGTATTTTTTATAATTTATAAACTTTTTGACGTAAAAGGTTACATTTTCATTGATTATTTATTATTAAAGTTCATTCGTTTAATAGGGTTAGATTGGGCTCACATTGTTTGTAAGACTTAAGATTAGTTAATTATTTTCGAAAAAGGGTGTTTAAAATTATCATGCATTACATACGTGAAAACCCCACATTTTTAATCCTTTGTTTTTGCACTATTTTTAAATGTCAACCCAGTTCAATGCAAACGGTAATTGTCCTGGAAATTCCCAAAAACCTAGGATGACAACCCACGACCCTAGGGATGTTCGTTTCGAAAAACCACGCAATGTGGAGTTCCCTGAAATTCCACCAAATACTAACAATGGTAAACCCCCTAGATTTCTCATAGAGCGTACCCTAATAGAGTCCGACTTCGATAATTTTGAAATATTAGAGTGTTTTGAGAGACTAGGATGGGCTAGAGCTATACAATTGGAACTTCCTTATATTAATACTAGTTTGATCCAATAGTGGTTTGCTACTGTTCGGAAAGCAGAGGAGGAAGAGGACCATGACTTTGAGCTCACAGGAATAGTAGGAAATAAGAAAATGTCAGTATCCAGAAAAATCCTTTGTGAGGAATTCGGTATAGACGCAGATATTCCAAAGCCTAGGGAATTTTGGTCATCTTTAGATCTTCAAGGGGGTTGAGCAAGACAAATTGGTGGATGGTCTAAGAAATGGGATAAGATGTTAGCCACGGTATTTGGAATGACAATAGGCGAGAGAGTATGTACATTATAATAGAGGTGATTTATGCCCATTAGCAATAGTGTTGTGGAAGTTTGTTACCCTCAACTTACTTCCGCATCATCAAGACACCACTGTTGTTACATCCCAAGAAATACTGTTAGTGCATGCGTTAATGACTGGATATCCGATAATATCTTTAGGGTACATAATAATGGAAAACCTGTGGGACTGTAGTTTCCCAGGGCAAAGGATGAATTATCCACAATGCCGTATGCTAACTGAGCTATTCATTATTAAGAAAGCGGTGTCGGAACAATTGCCAATTAAATACCTTAACCCAAACGAGAGTTGGTTCACTAGAGTCACAATGTTAGGGTTAGATTTCGAGAAAAACCATTTAGGCTATCAAATTCGTTGTCAAAAAACCTCAAAAGTAACCCAAATCCTATTCATTGTACCCGACAACCCTGAAGGACAAAACGACAAAGAGGATGAAAGATCACGGGAAAGAGTAATAATAGAAGACTTGATGAGATCCCAAATCAACATTCTGAAGGACGTCATGGGTAGCATACTAAATGCAAACAAAGATTTTGTGAAGATTATTGAAAAGTTGCAAGAGGAGCAAAACAAACATGCAAAGATGTTTCGTCACTCAGACTGGCTCACCAATCTTCAGATCACTCTCGGAGAGTTGGAAGAGATTGTCACACCTCCAGCCGAATGATGATTTTATAATTATTTGAATATTTATTTTAATTACGCGTGCTAAACATTAAGTATGACTTGAATGAATTCTAATGTGGTGGTTTACTTTGTTTGGTTTGATTATTTACGTTTATTTGGATTGTAATAGTACTTTATTTTTATTTTTAAATTTAAAGTGTGATGTTTATTTAAGTTGAATTATAAAAGTTAAATTTTGTTTGTTTATTATTTCTTTGTTTAATTTTAATTATTATGAATAAGGAATATGTACCGAGCTATCTTTCTATGATCTTAACCGGTAAATTAATTCTGATGTGACGGAGGACGTCACAAAAGTCTAAGTTGGGGAGGGTAGGTTATAACGATAATATTAAATAATTAATTTAGCCGTCACTAAAAATTTTTAGACTACATTCTATATCAAAAATTAGAAAGATTTACAGCCCCGCGTACCAAAACAGTAAAAAAAAGAAATTTTAACAGAGTTGGGTGCAGAGGGGGACGCAAGCCTGCGCTGGCCCTGCGTCCCATCGTCCTTAAAACCAAGATTTGATCTCGATTTCACCATTTTCACAACCCTAGAACAATAGTCTATGCTTGGGTGTGCAGCTCTCTCCTAAATACATCATTTTTGTGGCCAAAAATTGCAATTTTTTTTTTGAAAGGCAAAATATTATTAAAGAAACAACAGGCTCCAAGGAAGAGCCAAGAAACAGCAG
The DNA here is from genome assembly GCA_020465985.1 of Centrapalus pauciflorus. Taxonomy (NCBI): domain Eukaryota; kingdom Viridiplantae; phylum Streptophyta; class Magnoliopsida; order Asterales; family Asteraceae; genus Centrapalus; species Centrapalus pauciflorus. The sequence continues at coordinate 31,276 of JAANYP010000607.1, read as the reverse complement.
CTAAGAACATCAGCTACAACAAATTACAATGAAAGACTTTCAAAAGGATTACAAGCCCAAATTGACCAAATCGATCTTTACTGAAGGGGACCTATTTTCAAACCAAAGGCCTGCCAATCTTTGAACCCACGGGAAAGGGTCGTCCTCCAAAACTTTCCTTCGGTACTCCTGAGACGCAAACAAAACTTTATTCCTCCATCTCCACAAAATCCACCAAGCGACCATAATGATACTCTTGAAAGAAGAGTTAAATCTTCTCTTCTCCCCTTTGAAAAATTCAATTGAAAAGACGGAATCTACCGAATTAATCAAGGGACCCTTGAAAGAAGAGTTAAATCTTCTCTTCTACCAAAAATTGCATATTTAAGCTTCAAAACACCTACATTTCCATAAATATCAAATATCTAGGCTAGAAATCACCTCCTTGTGGGTAGTTTCATCTATTTTAAGCTTCCAATCACCAAGGTTAGTTTTTTTTATTGAGTTATTGCAACTTATTTCATACTTTTTGAGCAAGAATGAAAGCTTGAGCTTCATGGTCATCCATGAAGTTTTCATGGTAATTTTGACTTTTTAAAGTCAAAGTATGTGAAATTGCATGAATTTGATGATATCCTTGATGTATGTTTTATGAGATATGTGTTTATTTGATTAAGTTTGTTAATTTGCATGATTAATTTCTTAAAATTAATTTTAATTTAAAAAGTTGGTTGCCAAAATGTGCATATATTGTTAAAATCATGAAACTTGGGTGATTAGCATAAAAGTTATTTTTATGTGCTAAATGGTTTTTATTATATATATCTATATGTATATATATATATATATATATATATATATATATATATATATATATATATATATATATATATATATATATATATATATATATATATATATATATATATATATATATATGCATCTTTTACGTAAGCATAATTGTGCAAATTGCAATTATAGGTTACATTACTTAATTTGTCTCATACATATTGTGGTTGGTTGGCACAAATTGTAGATGTCGAGGAGAACGAGGCAACGAACTCAAAATGTTAATGTCCTGAGAGATTGGTCTCCAAACCTCCTATTATCCCAACACCCCGAACACATTAGAACACACTTGTTTTTGTATAAGAAATATTCAAATAAAGTGTTAACTGAAAAGAGGGTTAAGAAGAGTGATTATGAGGACTACGAGATCCCATACCTTTTTGACTATTTAAGGTGGGAAGGTGTTCTTGAGTTGGGCGGCCTAGATATTTATCAGGCCGATGTAGTCGAGTGGATGTCTACCCTACGGAGGGAGACAGTCGTTCAGCGAATGACTTTAGGTTGATAGGTACCGTCTATGGTAGGGACATGGAGATGGATGCATAAATCCTTCGCCAATTATTTAATATTAATATTAGGGTAGGCTACGAAGGGTCTAACCAGCAGGGGTACGAGTATAGGAATGGGGCATAATTGGCCTTCACTGATATGACTTGGTCAGCGGAGTGGACAGAGTAGGTTAATAGAGTTTTTATCCCATCCATTTTGGAGTCTGAGTCCTCCACTTCCTACAGCCGAAAGGCTTTATCTTCGAGGTGTAAGGTGCTTCACAAGATTCTTGTGAACACTATTTTGCCTCGCGATAGCGACCTGACCAAAGTCAGGCATAGGGATATCACAGTCCTTCACGCCCTTCTTAAGGGTAGGCCCAGACTGTCCTTTGCGTGGACAATTATGAATGATCTATGAGCTATGTACGACACGAGAGAGAGGACGATCATCCCCCATGCATGGTTGATCTCCAAGTTCCTTGAAAGGACGGGCTCACTTTCACCCGATTCCCTGCTATCGACCATTTCGGCGACGTTCATTACGGCCACCATGTTCCCTACCTTGATTTTTAGGGAAGTTGACGAAGGGTTCGAGATATTCGACAGAGAGACAAATGAGTCATATATCAAGGACTATATTGAGGATGAGAGGAGAGAAAGAGAGGAGAAGGCTTCCAATGAGTCGGGAGTTCGACATGCTGAGCCGAACCTAGGTGCGTCTACCTCGCGCAGTCGAGGTAATGACAGTTTTGGTTTTGACCGTATGATGAGGCTGATAGAGGATATAGCAGTGGGTTAGGGCGAGTTCCGAGAGGATGTGACCCTGAGGCTAGAAGAGATGAATGGGCGTATGACCCATATTTATGACAGGATCGATCACTTAGCGGGTCGGGTAGATCAATTACAGGATGGGCAGAGAGCCCTGACATACCAAAATCCCTATTACCAGCACCATGACTAAGCATATTGGGAAAGAATCCGACATCACGAGAACTGCGTAGCCGGTATGCCATATTAGTCTTATGAGGATTACATGATGCCCGACTACCAGGCCTATAACCCTGTCGTAGATACTTATCAGCGCTATCTGGCGCATGGCAGGCAGGACCTCCCAGACCCGATGCCTCCTCACTTGGTTCCGCCGACTGCACAGTTGATCCATGGCCATAACCCGTATAACGACTTCTTCGACACCGTCTTCGGTCCTCCTCCGCCGCCTCCTCCATTTGAATGATCGGGTACTATCCTTCCTTATTCTTTACTTTTCTGTCTTTTATTTTATTTTATTTTTCTTTGTTATGCATTTAATTTCTTTATCGTAATTTTCATTTATTTTTAGTTCTTAGCCGAGTCCTATTTAGAGTTTATAATATTTATATAGTCTGTCATTTCTTGCCCATTCGAGTCTTGTTTTCTGATCAGGCTGTGGAACATGATGATACTTAGAAAATACATGTGCGAGTGAATGGGCATGGGAGTTTTCATAGACGTACAATTTTCCATCTTAAATCTCTTTAAGAAATCATGGATGTACTTTGACTGCTTTATGAGAATCCTGTCAGGAAGTTATTTTACTTTTAATCCGAGGAAAATGTTCATTTCCCCCATCATACTCATCTCGAACCTCGATTCCATTAATTTTGAAAATTCTTCACAAAGTGAAGGTTTTTTATGTCCGAATATAATGTCATCTACGTAAATTTGAACAAGTAGAATGTCATTACCTTTATATCGTATAAACAGGGTTGTGTCGAACGTACCTTTGGAGAAACCAAAATCGAGCAGGAACTTAGTTAGGCTATCATACCATGCCCGAGGTGCTTCATTCAAACCATATAGAACTTTCTCAAGAGCATAGACATATGATGGTCTAGACTCTTCGATAAAACCTTCAGGTTGAGAAACGTACACCTCCTCATTCAGAATTCCATTGAGAAACTCCGTTTTCACGTCCATCTGGTAGACTGTGAAGTCTTTATGTGCCGTGTATGCAAGGAATATGTGAATCACTTCAAGTCTGGCAACTGGGCCGAACGTCTCATCGTAGTCAATTCCTTCTTGTTGTCGATACCCTTTAGCCACGACTTTGGCTTTGTTTCGGATGACAATCCCGTTCTCGTCTCGTTTGTTCTTGAAAATCCATTTTGTGCCGATGATGGACCGATCCTCTGGTCATGGGACTAAAATCCATACGCGTAGGCATTCGAAATGATGTAGCTCGTCATGCATTGAGTTCACCCAGTATGAATCTCATAGAGCTTCCGTTATGGTTGTCGGTTCGATCTTGCTCAGGAAAGCAGCGAATAGGCATTCGACGTTGGTAACTCTTCTGGTTCGAACCAGAGCGGACGTATCCCCAATGATTCGAGATTCGGGGTGCGATACAGTCCATTTGCGTTGAAGCGGTACAAGCTCGTCTGCGGATTGGGGTGAATATGATGGGGTTGAGTCGGTTTGAGGAGCATCCACCGGTGTCGAAGGTTCTGGGGCTATCTCTGGGTTCAGGTTAGGAATATTAGAACCGATTGGGGATTTGGGAGATGTAGGTGTGTTGTCAGTAGGTGTGGGCTCAGATATGTCAATGGTAGGTGAGCTTGGACCGACATCATTTGTATCTGCATCAGATTTAAGAAAAGAGTTAGGACTAGACTTGGAGTGTGGATATAATAACTCAAATAGGGAGTCTAGGTCTAGATCATCTTCTCTGATTGGCGTAGTAAAGGTGGATGCAGATGACATCTGAGTCGGTTCAGACAATTCTTAAGGAGTCGGTTCTGAACTGTTCTAGTACGTTTGTTGTACACCCGGTAGGAGGCTGAGTTCTTTGAGTATCCAATGAATACTGCTTCATCTCCTTTGGCATTGAACTTACTGAGATTATCTTTGTCATTTAGGATGAAACATCTGTAATCAAAAACAAGAAAGTGTTTGACATTAGGTCCACATTTATTTATAATCCCGTAGGGTGTTTTGCCAAACTGTTAGTTGATGATGGATTGGTTTTGAGTGTAGCACACAGTGTCCACGGCTGCAGCCCAGAAGTGTAAAGGCAGCTTTGAGTATGTGAACATAGAACGAGCTGCTTCAACCATAGTTCGATTCTGTCGTTCTACGACTCCTTTCTGTTGAAGAGTTCTGGCAGTGGAATATTGGTGGGTGATACCTATCGAATCTAGGAATGCAGTTAACTCATTGTTTTTTAACTCAGTTTCATTGTTCGTACGGATGGTTTGGGCTTGAAGTTGGAGGTTGACTTGGGTCTTCTTCAGAAACGAGATGATCAAATCTAGCGTCTCGTCCTTCGTGCATAGGAACTTTACCCAAGTGTAGCGTGAGAAATCGTCGACCATCACCAGTAGATACTTCTTGGCATTGATGCTATGAATGCGCATCGGACCACACAAATTTATGTGAATAAGTAACAGGGGTTTTGTAGTGTTTGAGACTGGCTTCGGTTTGTGTGAGGCTTTCTTGATCTTACTCTTTTTGCAGGCTGCACATAATTCATCTTTGTTGAACTTTAGTTCCTGTAGACCTCTGACGAGTTTGTTGGATACGAACTTGGTTATGTTGGTGAAATGCAGATGAGAGAGACTCTCATGCCATAACCAAGGCTGTTGTGACGAGGCCTTGGAAAGGAGACATATCGTCTTGTTGACCTTGACTTTAGAAATGATGGATGGTCTATAGGTTGGACCATCGAGTGCTGGCGAGTATCTCCATACCAGTTGAAGATCGAATACTCCATCTTGAAGCTTTGAAGGATACCTCAAGTCCTTTATCACAAAGTTGGCCAATACTAAAGAGATTGTGTCCAAGACCTTGGACATAGGAGACTTAAGGTTATCTTTAGATTTTCCATTTCGAGATCTCCAAAGCCACAGATTCGAGCAACACCGTTGTTGTTGAATTTCACCAAACCACCATCAGTTGACGTGTAGTTGGACAGAAGATCTTGTTGGCCAGTCATATGCCGTGAGCATCCAGATTCTAGAATCCACATACTGTTTGCCTGAAAGCAAAGGACAGATCAGTGTGTGAAGATTGAAGAGCGGGTCCTAATCCGAGGTGATTAGAAACCAATGTCTGTAAGACAGTTAAGTGACATTTAGTACCCAAATTCTACGGAATTTGAGTCGATATGGATTAGCGTCGATGGGAGGGTTCTTAACGGGAGAACCACCATCGGTCTTAGAGATAGTACACTTAATGTCGTTGTTTGCAAAGATGCTATTTTTAGGGACCCAGATAGACTTTTATTTAATAGGTTTGTTAGTTTCCTTTTTAACCTTCTGTTTAGGTTTGCGACAACGTCTATGTTTGAGTATTGGAGCATAATTTAACAATGTAGGTCTAGACAAAGTTTGTGGTGTTTTGGACAAACTAAACAACTGATCAAATGAATATGCATTAATCAGAATAGCGTTCAAACCATTACAATAATTCAAAACAATACTAGAATGTAAATCAACCACACGTTTGTCTTTTAGTACATTGGAACTTAAAAACATTGAAGAATAAAAAATAGCTCTTTGACTCTTGACTTTAGATGTCATATTTTGAGGTGTGCCCTTTGTTCTTACTCAATTTTCTTAAATGAAATGAACATGTTTGTTAGCTTTTGCAGATTTAGAGTTACTAGACTGTGTGTGGGATATCTGTTTCCGAAAATTCTGTTTGGCTTTACTACTAGAAGCAGTTGAATTTCCGGGAACAGATTTAGAAGTGTTGCCAACATGTTCTGAGATAGGTACGATCATCGGGGCTTTGCATTACTTTATTTCTAAGAGGTGTTGTTTTCTTAGAATTGAGTTTGTGTTACTGGCTGGAGTTGAAATTATCGCCTTAGAGTTGTTAGTGACAGAAACTTGTTTTTCAAAACTATGTTGATTAGAAACAAGTTGAGATTCTAGTCCCTTAATTGTGGCTAGAAGCTGATCTCGTTCTTTGTCAAATGAGTTGTTATCAAGTTTGAATCTTTGTTCTTGAACTGAAAAATGTCGTCTTGCCTCATTAAACTCATCTTCTTTTCTTAAAAAATTGTTTCTGTCTGAATCAAACAACTCTTTTGTTTCTTTCAACGTTAGCTCAAGGTCATGGAATTTACCAACAGTCAGTGAAGTGTCAGCCAAAGAAGAATGAAGTCGAGTAATTTCGGTTTCTAGATCTGATATTTTCTGTGTAAAATCTATCCGTTCTTGCTCAAAATCGCGTGTATATTCTAATTTCTGTTTTAGATCAGAAGCCTCATGTTCTAGAACGAAATATGGTACAAATTCAAGATGTTTTGGCAGGTTCGGATCAAGTGGGATCTCTTTTGGTTCAACAAATTCATCTTCTCGAAATGTTTTATCTAATTTTTCTTGAAGAGAATGGTAATTTAACCAGTTATAAACAAATTTAATTTCTTTTCTATCAGGTGTGGCTCACTTTTCTTCTTCTTCAATTAACACTTCTGGCAGGGTTTTGTGATAAGGCATTTTAAAACCAAAACCTAGACTCTCGATTTCATATAAAGGATCATGTTGTATGTTGACCATTTCGTGCATGACTCCATGACCGGTATATCCTAAACCATCTTTTGACTTCAACTTTCTAGGTTTATACATATTTATAGTTTGATCAGTTTAATCACGTTTGTAAAACCTATCTTCCATGTCTTGGAGTTGTTCATTTAATTCTATTTTCTCAGCCAGGACACAAAGATAGTTGTCATCTATGTGGGATTTTTTAGATTTAAGCACTTGATGATCATATTCTAATTTGGCCAGTTTGGTAGTTACATCCATTGTTACCATAATAGTCTTACACACTTGATCTTTTAAAACTAAAATGACTGTTTTGCAAATCAATTCATTTCGAGTATCTCGATTGGCATTTTGACAAACCTTTAGCTTTTTGGCCTCTTTACGCGAAACATTTAGTTCAGCAAGGAATTCTTCAAAAAGAGAATTTACCTCTTTATCTGCTGAGGGAGATGTGTTGCTGGAACTTGCATCTTGAGCCGTTAGTGAGACTTCAGGTACTGAAATTTTATCTTCTGTTGGCTGAGTGTTGGCAATGAAACACATGGGATCTGCAGCATCCTCTTCATTGTCAGTATCTTCTAACTAGTGTTCCTCTTTAGCGAACAGAGCTCTACCAACATTCCTTTGCTTGGGGAGATTGTACTTTATCTTATAGTAGTTCTCATTCTTCTGCTTTGGAAGACGACATTCTCGAGCAAAGTGGCCTGGTTTACCACAGTTGAAGCATCCCTTCTCTTTGTCTTCAGCTTTACGGTCCTCCTCCTTTGGCTTCATAGCGACATCCCTTTTGTCATCATACTTTTTACTCTTGGCTTCTCGTCGAAGCTTGTTGAATGATTTCAGAAACTTCTTATGAAAGGGCATGAGTGAGTAATGAGATTTTCCATTTAAGATCAGTAGCCTCAGGATCATTGTCGGCATCATCAGTATCAGATTCAGAGGACTCAGAGAGAATTTTGAGGAGTTTAGCAACCGTAAAGGACTTAATTTTCTTGTCTTTGAGAAGAGCAAGGGTGTCAGATGTGGTGGTTTCCTCTGGTTTCTTGTGTTCATGCTTACCCGAGACTTCAGACTGATAAACTACAAGACTATCAAAAAGATCATGTAATCCGATGTCATTTATCTCACGAATCAACCAAATGCATTGTTTCTATTCTAGTTTTAGAGAGTTCACAAACCCTCTATTCAGTTCTACTTGGGATTTGTTGACTCCGTTCTTTCGGAATTCGTTCATCAGCTTGCGGTAGCGGTGATATGTGGTCTCCAGAGTCTCTCCATCTTTTGCGAAAAACATGTCGTAGTTGTTCAACGCATTCGCTTCACGTTGCTTAGCATTCCAATCATTTCCTTGCAATTGTCTCTCAATTTATTCTCACATTTCTCGTGAAGTCTGAAAACTGTCTATGCTGATCTAGATTTCATCCTGAACAGCCTGGATGATGAATGAGCGAGTTATCCTATCAGCCTTTATCCGGTTGAGTTGTTCAGGCGTGTGAGCCATCTTAGGAATGTCATCGTTTCCGGAATCAGTGCGAGGTGGTGAGGTAGAGTGATTTGAACTGCACCAATGTAGATGGAGTGTAGAATGTCGTTAGCTAGTTCTTGATGTTCTATGAAATCGAGGAAACGAGATTTCCACAGAGTGTAGCGTCCCGATACAGAGTTCGAGGTCTGACGTCGGATCCCATAGCGAGAGTTTCTCGGTTCATGTTGAAAGCTTCTTTGGACCGAGATTGGTAAGTGAGATTCAAAATAAAATTCTAAGTTATAGGTGGTTAACTCGCGGATGATGCTTTATCCGAGAGTTGTAACTCTCGGATGGAGTTGTGGATGAAGTACTTAGAAAAAATTTGCATCTTCAATGGGTTTTCTATTAGATCCGCAAGTAGGAACTTGCGGATGATGAGGATCCGCAAGTTGTAACTCGTGGGTGAAACAGTAGATAAAAAGTTACTTAAGAAAATTATTTAGTGTGGAGTGTGTGTCTTGTGATCCGTAAGTAGGAACTTGCGGATGTAGTGGTATGTACTTGGGCAATTTAAAACTAGTAAGTATCTAGAAGTGTTATTTTGCAAGTTACAACTTGCGAATAAAGCGTAAGGCACAAAAATACTTAGAAAAAAATAACCAGGAAACACACAACTCAGTTATATCCGAGAGTTGTAACTCTCGGATGATGAACAGTTCTTAAAAATAGCGAATTTAAACAGAAATTAAGCACAGATCTGATTGATGTTTGAATCAAATATACTTTCTTTCATGAATTTGTGATTAAATAGTAAGATGTTCACCCAAAGGAATATATTATCAAACGAGATTTAACCACAAACAGTTCAGAAATTTTGAATTGTAAGATCAAACAGAGGGGTTCTTCATAGAACACGAAGAACGTTCAAGAACATTAACAATTTTCAGAAAAAAAATGCAGAATTTTTAAGCAAAATTTTCGAAAATCAGATGTTTATAAACACTTTAAACCAATCTTTAGTCTCTGATACCAATTGTAATTCCCATATTAGAAGCATTCAATCAACATTCAACAATATATTCAATAATATCATAAACATGAAGAACACAATGAACAATATATGAATATTATGAAGAACAATATGAACATTCAAAGATTAGATAAACCTTAATTGCTTTCCAATCCACGTACGTACAATCAGCTGAATGGTTAAGAATGAAAACCTAAAACAAACTATTTATACCATAGAAAATGGATCTAAACTATCGAAACCCATGGGTTGACCTTTTGGTCTTTTAACCCATTTACATAGATCTTAGAAACCTGACAATTTGAACACAAAACTAAGTTTCATTTATTACAATTTGAACCCTGAAACTATCACAACATCTAGATCTAACAGAGCTTATCGAAAAAATCTTGAATGAATTCATTCTGGCTGATGAATCGGAAAGGTAGCAAAGTTTAAGAGTAGCTCTACAAGGAATGTTAAGAAGAGAAATAGACGACATGCTGAATCTGTTGGATAAACAAGAGCTAAATAAAAAGTTGAATAATGAAAAAAAAGGTGAAGCTTTCAAAGCATCAGACTGCCGATTATATCAAGAAAACAAACTATTTACCATTTGTGGAGGATCTATTAGAGAGAGATTTTTTGTAAGAAACAAGCAACATTACCCTAACATGCCACATCTGGTAAACTACCCAATTTTTTTCCAAAATAAAGCACAACCGATCAAAGAGGTATGAGTCTGGCAAATGATAGTTGACCTTAAAAAGATTGACAATGATAGATTTGTCAATGTATTTTATCCTGTTTTTACCATTCTCCGCACTGATCAAAGATATACAAGTTCAGCGAAGCAAACTTCTTTCACATCTTCATTGAAGATACCGATGATCTATTCGATGAACTTTGTAGAAATAAAAGAGAAGAGAACTGTCGATTTGCGGTGAACGCTCTATTCCACTTCATGCACACGAAAATGGTATTAATGTCTATTCAAGACATACAGATCGGAGTGGAAAGAGGAATGAGGATGATAAATGATACTGCACCCAGACGAGACATGAAGGAGATTGAAAAGTACAAATAATTTCAAGTTGTGCTGCAGAATGTTCCTTGTGTGGTATATAAGAATAAAGAACATGTCAAAAAGGCAATGAGAATTTTAGAGCTCAACAAGTATTCTGATGGAACTCTTAGAATGATTTTAATGTCGTTGAGAGGTGTTTTAGATGAAGACTAGTTGAAGCGACCCAAACATGTCATGATAAAGTTGGAGAGATTGAGGACTGCAAATTTTGTAAAAGAAATAGAAATTCGTTTAAGCAGTCGGAGATGGATCATAAGATTTGAAAGAAAATTAGGCTACAAAGATTGAATCCATATTAACATTCATAAAAGGAGGAGATTGTTGAGAATGTATTTTTTTGTACGTACGAATGTTAAAGTCTAGGGGCTTCTATATAGTATTCTTAAAGTCGTAGTTGAATATAAATAGAAGTTTTAATTTAACAGTACGGTAGGTCATTGATTATAATATTCCATTCCTGCATTGTACTGTGAAAATATTCTCTCAATTAAACATTCGGTTATTGTTGATTCAGTCTGTTCTAAATGTATTGATCTTGATTTTATATTAGATTTTGATATTAACAATGTCTCACTGTTAACTAGTTACTCATGTAAGCTGAAAGATTGCCAAGAACACTTAATGAAACAACATAGGTCACAAATTAACATAAAATTACATATACACATGACTAATTACAACTCACAGGTGCTAAAACTGCTCAAATAGACTCAGATTTGTTCGAATTGCTCTACTACTTTAGACTCGAGTTCGAGTCTATAACACTCTAGCTTCGACTTTGGTTTTATATATATATCACTTGGCTGAAGTTGGCTAACACATTTCTCGGCTTCATCAGACTGGAGTTGGAATCCTTTGCACTCGAGCTCGAGTCTTAAGGACTCGAGTTCAACTCTGATCAAAATATCAAACATAGGCTTCCAGTTCAATTAAGTCTATATTATTAAGAATCGATGCTGACATGCTTTAAACTCAAACTTCAAGTGTAGTGCATACAATGCAGAATTTAATTAAGTTTCCTACTTGATTTCTTCATATTTTTGGATTCTATGTAGAGAGACAACCAATTTTCGAGAGAGAGAGAGAGAGTGTGTGTGTGTGTGTGTGTGTGAAACTTTTGAAATGCAAGAAATGAAGAGTTTCTCCCTTTTCCCCCCCTTTGCATACAAAATTCCACAATATACCACCTTTGGTCCCACTTATTCATTTGCACTTCAAACTTAACAAAAAAGTCATATTTACCATAATTAACATATTTCTTAATTGTAGCCATAATAACTCAAAATTCAGTTAGCAACTTTTATAATAAATCATCTCATTAAACTAGCACCCAACTTTCATTAATTAAATTCTCCGTTCATGCTTACCCTAAGATATTTATTAATTCAAACTTAATCAGATGGAAGGTTACAAACATGAGCCTATCATGCTTGGACTTGTAAGGTCACCTACCTACGGATCTTATCTTGACGCGACACCTGCCAACGAGTGCGGAATCCTCGTTAGCGGCTTGACGGATAGACCACGCACACCGAAACACGGAGACTAGCACAGTGATAGACGAACAACGGATCGCCCCAACACGATGATTCTCTCCACACGAAACTCTCTGATTGCTAGCAAGTTCGAGATCGCCCTTTGCACTAATCACTCTGAAATTCTGCAAAAGTCTAATAATTAATTGAATTAACCCTTAATTATACTGCCCAATTCGAGTTTGTCTAGGACAAGTTCGAACATGGCCCAAGGCCTTTTCGAAATTGTCCTCTAACAAATTCGAACCTTTGCCTTCAAACTTATGTTTGAACTTATGTTTGAACTTATCTTTGAACTTATGTATGAACTTCTTGTAATACATTACACCAAGTTCAAACATATATCCAATTAATATAAAACATATATAAACAAACATATAACACACATATAACAAATACTTGTTAATGTATAATAATAATCAAATTGACTTTTACAAAATATGTCTATACTTAGACTGCTATCGTCACCCAGGGTGCACTAACAGACTCCCCCTTGACGATAGCTTCTAACTATTAATGTTTTGCCTAAGTACTAGAACTATATATGCTACTACCTGCATACAATCCTATATCAATACATACTCTAACTATCTTTTGGAATTTCCTAGCCTCAGATCTCCAGCCTTCAAGAAAGAAGATAGGGTGATCGTGTAGCTTTCGCAGGTCATCCTTAGATAGATTTATCAGGTGCAGCGGATCATATACTCTCAAAATAACATTGTCTTCTATATCCACCATTACTGCTTCAGCTGTATCATTATCTATATACCACCATTTCATGTTTCCAAGAATGTCTTGTGGCGTAGACTTTAATGGCACCTTTTTCAAGCATTTGACAGGCTTATAACCCATTTTAGCCCATGGTCTTCCCGTGTGAGGATCTATTCTTGACTCGTCCTCAACTCTTTTGTCTGACCTCGGCTTGAGTCTTTCGAACTTTCCGGATCTGCCCTCTTTTCTGATTATCTTTGCAATAACTTCATCATAAGGGTCCTCTCCAATATTGATCAACTCTTTACAGGCTAACTCCTTCACTTCTACCTTTGGCAGTGTGTTAAACACATTGAGCGTTCGCCTTAGGTATTGAAGTGCATCTCTTCTTTTTAGTATAAATAGTTGCAGTTCTCTGTCGAAGAACCACCTAACAATTCCACCGGAGAGATTTTCAGATGCCGGCACTTTCATCTTCTTTTTCATCTTTGCCTCTGCTTTCTTTTCTTCCTTACGGAACCAAAGATTTTGTAACAACCTAACTTTTGGACCCAGTCATAAATTCAGTATTTTCGAACCGATAATGTAATTTTATTACATTATTTGAATTATAATTTAATTAATTTATGAAATAATTAATTAAATTATATAAATATATAAAGTTATGATTTAATAATTATGAAAGATAATTAAATAAAGGAGATATAAGATACAAAAGTAATAGCGGGTTAAGTAGCAAATATAACTAGATGAAGTATATAAACGAGATTTATTATTCATTTAATCACTTTTACTCTCTCTCTCTCTCTCTCTACACACACTCTCTCTCTACACTCTCTCTCTACCTTCTCTCTAAATTATCTCCCAAACCGACCGGCCGATTATCAAGTTTTATACGTCATTGAAAAGATCTCGAAGAGTTCTACACGAATCTGCTATTTCATGCGTGATTTCGTATGAATTTGAGGTAAGAATCGACATTTTTAAGCTTTATTACTTTCGGTTTTTTTTTTGAAGAAAAATTCAAATTTCCCATTTTTATTCGAATTTATGCTATTTTACTTGAGTATTAACTTGGTTCTGAAAGATTATATATAACAGAATTGAATCTAGGCTTAATATCTAACATATTCATGATTTTTAGACTTAAAAATGAATGTTTTAAAGCTGAATATTACGAACAAATTTGAGATGACAATAACAAACTCGAGTTTAATTAGAATTGAATCTCAAATTCGAATTTGACCATTAAATTCGAATGGTCTTCGAATTTAATTCCAAAGTCGAAGCAAGTACCTCGAATTTAGCTATATACTTGAATTTGGTCTTCGAATTTAATGGTCAAAGTTGAAGCAAGTAACTCGAATTTAACCCTATACTTGAATTTAATTCCACTATTCAAATTTAACATGTATATAATTGAAAGGATATCTTCAAAATTAGCCATGGATTTTTAATTCAGCATATATTCGAATTTAGTATATATATTCGAATATTGGTTCGAATTTAATCTTCTATATTCGAATTTAGGTGTTAAACTCGAAACCCATTACTTAAATTCGAATATATTGAATAAAACACTTAGACAACACATAAAATAACAATATAATTAGCAAAATGAGTATATATTTTAATATATATATATATATATATATATATATATATATATATATATATATATATATATATATATATATATATATATATATATATATATATATATATATATATATATATATATATATATAGACCTTTGAGAGTTTATGAAACAAAGAATATTAATGAAAAATGATTAATGAATAAACAAGTTATCAGAATAAGATAAAATAAAGATTTTAACGACTAGAGAGATGACGATAATGATATGATATTGACAAGATATGATATAATAATTCTAGACAGGTTCAGTGAAATTCTGAACATTTAGTTAAAGATTTAAAGCGGGTCAAAAATTTGAATTGACAGAGAACAGACTGACAAAGATAAAATCCTGGGATAACTCATGTGGCAAATTTTACATCTGTTTGATAAAGACCCCAGATCTGTGAGTTATAGATATTCAGATTTAGCATGCTTGAATTTCCGGTTGAGACATATTGTTCATGTTAGATTAAATCGACATTCATATTATCAGCTGGATTGTGACCTGTGCACACTATGGTTTGGTGTTGCCCAGTGGATCATGATAGCTATTTGACTTATCACTTCATACGATATTGCATTCACAATTCATTTCTGACATTGCATTGAGATTATTGCTATCGTGACTTTGACTACGTATGCTTCATCATTGCATAGACTTTGACATTTGATTCAGCTTGACTAGCCTTGTTGGTCTATTGTTCTAGACCTGGCTATTTCACCAGTTCTATTGAATTGGTAATGACCTCCGATGTTCCGCCACGTTGATTTACTGGTAGCTAGCCCAGTATGTGGCTGATCCCCACGATTTAAGCGTGAGCGTGGCTTGAGCATCATCCAACTCTATGACCCTATGTCTCAATCATGAGTGGCTGTAGCGGCAGCCTTGACATATCACGCTAGACTTATGATGATCCGCTTGACAATGCATGTTTAATTTGAAAATCTATTTACTCACTAAGCATTGCTTACGGTTGCTACATTAACATTTTTACAGGAAAAGATAAAGGAAAGTCACCTGCGGGACCTAGTACTTAGGTCATACAAGGATCAAGTGAAGTTTTCATAGACCTCTACTCAGCAAACCATTTTGGTACAGATTGGATGATGATATTGTGGTGTTCTAGGTAGATTTATCTTGATTGTGTGATGATATGAACTAGATTAGATAGTACCCTTTATAAGTTTAATTTGAAAACTTAATCTGTATTAAACTTAATCCTAATATGCCGATACATGTAATTTAATTTTCCGCATTAAAATTACTCTATCTTAGTTATGGTTTATATCGTATTGCATGATGTGGGACCTAGACTAGTAAGAACTGCCCTGTAAGGGGTGGTCTTCACAGGATGGTATCAGAGCCCATAGTTTGAGTGAACCAAGTATTACGTGAGTTTACTTGGTCTCAAACTGAAGCAATACATATGTATCAATCATTTAGGTGGTTTGAACTAAGATAGGATGTACAGACTATTAGGATGGGAAAAAGGGTACGTAGATCTAAGTGTAAAAACTGATAGTTAAATGAGTTTAATTTTTAGTTAAGATGTCAGGATCAGGATCAGGTGACATACCAAGCAACATGACCCAACAACAAATGTTTGAATTGATGCAACAACTTTTAGCCCAACACTCTGAGCAACAAAATAAGATAATGCAAGAACAGTTTCAGGCCAGAGATGAGGCCGAAGCTAAAAGACGTGATGATAAAAGAAATAAGCGAAAAGATAAACAAGTCTAGAACGATGAAACTGATTCTGATAACTCAAATCCTGAAACCCAAATTGCTCAGCCAAAAGGCTGCAAGTTTAAAGATTTTAAAGCGAGCGGTGCCCTGAACTTCGAGGGTACAGTGAATCCAATTCAGGCGATGGATTAGATCAGCCATACAGAAGAGATCTTTAGAATCTCTGACTGCTTAGATTCAAAGAAAGTGAGTTATGCGTCTGCGCTGTTTGTTGGAGCTGCCCGTGCTTGGTGGAAAACCCAGAGAAGCATATACGGAGAAGAAGTTATCCAGACTCTAGAATGGGAACAATTTTTAGATATGTTCAATGCAAAATATTGTCCAGTCGACCAGCGAGACAAGATGGAAGTACAACTGATGCAGCTAACTCAAGGAACAAAGATGTTGATGAATACGAGCATGAATTCTCACGATTGTACGGCTACTCTTCGTATCAAGTAGCTACCGAGAAGAGAAAGATGAATAGATTCTGTGTAGGACTCAACCCGAGATATCGACATCCGATGAGCGCAATAAAATACAAGAGTTACTTGGAAATGGTAGAAGCAGCTAGACAGATCGAGCGAGGGTATTTAGAGTACGGCGACCAGCTTTATGCTCCGTCTACTAACCCGACATGTCCTTCTCCTCCGAAGAAGCAAAGATTCGGTAGATTCTTCAAGAAGAACAAATCCCAGTCTCAACAGCCACATCAGTATAGTTCACGGCCGAAAGCCCAAGCATATTCACTAACGAAAGAGCCACGATTCTGCAAGCGATGCAGAAAGTCACACATGGGGTTGTGCAATCCAGATGACATCACTTGTTTTGCGTGCAACATGATCGCTCACAGCAGTGAAGAATGCCCATAGCAGGGACGTGGATGTGCGAAATGCGGGAAAAGAGGACACTTCATGTATCAGTGTCGCAGCGGGCAACGATTTCAGTCGCAATCATCAGCGGGAGGTTCTACAGTAAAGAGTTCTGCTGCAACTCCGACAGCAAGGACATGTGCGTTTCAGATAACAGCAGAAGAAGCGAGAGAAACACCTGACGTAGTTACCGGTACGTTTCTGTTAAATACGATACCTGCTCGCGTACTATTTGATTTTGGCGCTAGTCGTTCCTTTATATCGACTTCCTTTGCATCAAGATTATCTAAATCCCCGTCAAAGCTTCCAGTTGTAATTGATATCGAGACAGCCAGTAACAACTATGTTATGGCTGATTCTGTCTACTGAAACTGCACCCTGCTCGTAAATAATATTGTATTCAACCTCGATCTTATACCGATTCCGCTAAAAGAGTTTGACGTTATCATCGGCATGGACTGGCTAACGAACAATGAAGCAACGATCGTATGCAACCGTCGGATCATCAGAATCAAGTCCTCAGACGGCCGAGTATTGGAGATCAAAGGAGAGAAAAGAAAAGGTGCTCACTGCTTCATTCCTGTAGAGAAAGCTCACAAATGATTGTCTAAGGGTCACGAATCTTATCTGTGCTACGTCTCTTCTGAATCTAACTCTGAAAAGAAAACCCTAGCTGGCATTCCTATTGTCTGTGAGTTTCCAGACGTCTTTCCCGATGATATTTCTGGAGTACCACAAGAACGTCAAGTCGAATTCGGCATTGACTTTGTTCCTGGTGCGGCTCCCATTGCAAAAGCTCCTTACAGACTTGCACCTGCAGAAATGCATGAAATGTCAAAGCAGTTGCAAGAGCTGTTGGAAAAGGGGTTTATCCGACCGAGTTCATGTTGGTACATCCTGTGTGACGACAGCAGTCTAAGTGATCCTACATTGTGATTTTAGCAAGTGTGTGATATATATGTTTATTTATGGTTGATATTTATTAGTGTTTGTATGTTTGAACTTGATGTAACGTATTACAAGAAGTTCAAACATAAAGTACAAAGATAAATTCAATTATAAGTAATAACGTAAGGATCAACACTTAGTTGTTTATGTAAAAGGCTAGATTCGAATTATATATGGGTTGACATTCGAATCTGTGATAGATTCGAATGTAACCATAGATTCGAAAATAGGCTAGATTCGAGACTGTCAGATGGACAGATTCGAATGGGCCTTGGGCCAGATTCGAGGTTGGCCCACAACAGACTCGAATCAGGGTCTATAATTAGGGATAGACTCGAATAATTAGAAGACTTTTTGCAGAATTCGTGAGGGATTAAGCAAAGGGCGATCTCGAGTTTATCAGCTAGGTGAGTGCCGTTTCGGAGAGAATTAGTACGTAGGATCGTTCGTGTGTCGTTCGTTCAACGTCTAATAGTCTCCGTGTTCCGTTGGTTGAGAGTTGTCCGTCTAACCGTCAACGAGGATTCCGCACTCGTTCACGGATCCGCGTCTAGATAGATCTTGCAGTCGTAGACCTTACAAGTGGTATCAGAGCCTACGGAGTGTTCTTGGTGTTCTTCGTGTTCATCAGATACATTCTAGGTTTCTTGATGCTAGTTGGACGGTTTTGCTCTCAAAAACGTGTTTTTGAGCTTAGCAAATTCATATTCGGGAAACACTTTGTTGTTTTTCATGTTTTTGATCGAAATCATTATTTTTCGTTTGAAAAATAGTGGTTTAATCTGTAAAACGTCAAAAAATCAACGTGTTAGCCGTTTTTCGAGTTTGCGGCGCTCGAATCTATAGGGGTAATTAGGGTTTCACTCTAGTCTCGAGTCTAACCTAAATACGCTCCTTTCGAGTCAATTTCAGTGAGTTTCGAGTCTACTTTGTTTCGAATCTGTTACTTCATTCGAATTGGATCCCGAGTCTGTGTTGTTTCGAGTTTATTTCGAGTTTGTTACTGTTTCGATTCTGTGCTTGGATTCTGCTGACATTCGATTCTACTGTGCCTTCGATTCTAAGGACCTTCGAATCTAAGGAGTTGTTCGAATCTGACATAATTTCGAATCTAATTGACTTTTAAGACTTAATCGAATTTAATCTCAACAGATTTAATATTAATTAGTTTCGAATCTATCTAGATTCGAATAAGTTAGTCTAAATCAGTTTCGAATTAAATTAATTAAGTTCAAATTCAATTTGTTTCAGAAAAGATGTCAAATCTTCAGAAATTCCTTGTGATGGATCACGAGGTTGGGAAGGCAAATGCACCGCCTAAGCTGATGAAAGTTGAGGACTATTACTGGTGGAAGGACAGATTTACAGATTTTGTACGATTCAATGATATGCGCATGTGGGTGTGCATAGATGAAGGGTACATTCCACCAGTATCTGAAGTTGAAGGCCGTCAAAAGGTCTTGTCATATCAGATGATGAAAGAGGATGACAAGAAACTATTTGAAGCTGAAAACAAAGCTTTCTCCATAATCCGTTTGGCTTTACCTCAAGATATTTTACACACATTTCGGACTCAAAGGACGTCGAAGGAACTTTGGGAGTCTCTCCAGAAAAGATGTGAAGGTAATCCTCGGGTGCGTAGAAAGCGTACAGAGCTGTTGACCTAACAGTTTGCGATTTTCAAGGCAATTAAGGATGAACAGTTGGATGATATTATCACAAGGTTCTATCATCTGATAACGGAACTTGAAAGTCATGGAATCGAGTATTCGGACACTGACAAGAACAACAAGCTTCTTGATGCCCTACCAGCCAAATGGGCTATGTACGTGGCAATGATTAAGCTGAATGAGGACAAATATTATGCTCAATCACTTGATGACATTGTGGGAACGTTGCGGGCATATCATTTCGAGATGATTAAGGCTGAGACTGATTACGAGCAAGTCCAGAATCCGGCTATGTATTTTGGAAAGACATCTAAATCATCAGTGACAGCTGAACCGAAGAGTGCTACAGCGTTTTTCACCGGAGAAACGTCATCGCCACCAGAGTCCGAAGACTCACTGAATCGCGCGTTCTTAGGGTTAGGAAGATCAGAAGAACCGCAACCTCAAGTCCATCAGGCACCGACAAGTCAGAGCTATTCGAAGATGCCGATGAGCGCAAAGTCCGCAGAAGAACATTTGAATCTGCTTGCTTCCTTTGTGGCAGCTTATGGAAATTGTGTTCAAGGGAAAATCAATGACCCAGCTCTATGGGATGAAGATTACGATCAGGTCGACCCTGATGACTTAGAGGAAATGGATCTTAAGTGGCAACTGGCCATGGTGACCCAGAGGGTAAAAAGATTCATCAAGAGAACTGGGAGGAATCTGCAAATGAACAACAAAGGGATAGGATTTGATAAGTCTAAGGTCAAATGCTACAACTGTCAGGGATTGGGACACTTCGCCAGGGAGTGTCAAAGACCGAAGGTAGAGTCATACCAAGGACAGAGTCAGCATCAAGGACAGTACCAAAATCAGTCCCAACAAAGATACCTTCCGAGTTCCTCATCTGGTCAAGCCAATCTAGCGGGTCTACTATCCAATGTCACCTCTGACAGACAGCTAGATGGTACCTATGACTGGAGTTCACATCCTGAGTCCAATGCTAGAGCTTTCATGGCTGAAGTTACGGAAAATGGTTGTGAAGAAGACGAGCAGACCACAAGGGAAAACAGTCCGATGTGGGTAGAGAAGTCGAATGATCAAACCGTGCTGGAGTTTGCTGCTCAGATGGCCAACGTGGAATCTGATAACTCAAAGGTTAGTCTTTCTTATTCTCTATTTCAAGAATTATGTGCTTTGTGTGCTACTTCTAATGATAGGTTAAATCTAGTCTTAGAATCACATAAAACCATATCTGCTCAAAATGAAAATTTAAAAATTGAAAACGCTAGCCTAAATGATATAAAGCAAGATTTAAAAGAAAAGCTTAAGGCTGATGCTCAAGACGTAATAGTTCTAAAAGACAAACTGAGTGAGCAGTGTGTTAGGATAGAGCTTATGTATGAGCACGTAGAGGCCTTGACCAAAAGTCTGAAAGACAAGGACATAGAGCTAGCCGAGACCAAGGTTAAGGTAGCAGAGGCAAATAGCAAGCTGGAAAAGTTTAGGAATTCGAGCCTAAACCTAGGAAAAGTCTTAGATGCCCAAAGACAGTCTAAGAAGCCTGTAGGTCTAGGTTTTCATGAAATTCCTCCACCTTTCAATGCTAATTATGTGCCTCAACCTCAGGAGAAAACTGACAAGTCAGTAGACTTAGAGGACCTACCTGAACCGACACCAGAGCCTATAGTAGAAAATGCACCTAAGGTGGCTGACTCAACCGTCAAGGTCAAGAAAGTGAAATTTGTGTCTTCCTCCAGTGAAACACCTGCAGGAAAACAGAAAATTTCATGGGCTGACCAGGTCGAAGAGACAGACACTGTAGATGTACCAAAGGAAGTAGACACTAGTGAGACACCTAGATCTAAGGGACCAACCAAAAAGTCCATGGATAAGATGTCTTGCTTTAGATGTCACGCGAAAGGGCATGTTGCTTCTCACTGTCCAATTAGGAAAGCAGATGTTACCCCTAAGACAGTAAATCCAACACCTGTTAAGCCCTCACCCAGTGTGGCAAGCAGCAGTAGTTCTCAACCTACCGAGAAAACTGTGCAGGCCGCACCCAAACAAGTTGTGAAAAACACACCGGTTAAGGTTGGACCAAAGGAAGTGATTAGGACAAATTCACCGAATCGTGTCAATAATCAATCTAGGTCAGCACCTCAGCAAGTCTATAGGAGCACAACACCTAACAGGTCACATACTCCAGTTAGGTCTCATACTCCAGTTAGACAGTATGCACCGGTAAGAGCTCAAGGATCACAGTCAGAAATGGCATATAATAGAAATTATTCTAGAGCTCCACAACAAATGCCTACACCACGGCAAAGAGTGAACTTAAATCACTCGGCACCACAACAGAATTCAGTTCAAAGGCCCAAGTCACCTGAAAGGCGAGATGGGTACTTGAAAGAGTTCACGTATGTGGACGAGAATGGTATTACCAAGTCAGTCATGGCTTGGGTTCCCCGTGATAACTAACCTATTTTCTTTCATGTGCAGGAGATAACTACCGGTCCAAACAACAAGTGGTTCGTCGACAGTGGTTGCTCCAGGCACATGACGGGGGAAAGAAGTCTTCTCACAGACTTCAAGGGGGTAATAGGGGATTTGTATCATTCGCGGGTAACAAGGGTGGAAATATCACTGGAACTGGAGAAGTCACTAATGGGACGATTACTTTGGATCAAGTTTATCACGTTGATAAACTGGTTCATAATCTCATTAGTGTCTCTCAAATCTGTGATAAGAAGAACTCAGTGTTATTTACTGACACTGAGGCGTTAGTGCTAAAGCCTGGATTCAAGATACCTAAAGATTGGATATTGATGCGGGCGCCAAGGAAGAATGACTTGTACATGCTCGATATGAACAAGCCAGATACTTCGATGGGTCCGATCTGCTTACTATCAAAAGCTTCAGAGACGGAGTCCGTACTGTGGCACAGACGCATGGCTCACCTGCACCTGAGGAAGATGAATTACATTACGAAGCATGGACTGGTGCAGGGTGTGCCCATGAAAAGTTTTCAGTTCGAGGATAAGTGTCTACCTTGCATGAAGGGCAAACAACACAAGAAGACACACAAGTCCAAGAAGCAGAATTCCATAGCCTCAACATTCGATCTGTTGCACATGGACCTTTTCGGCCCAATCAACAAAAGGAGTATTGGAGGTAGTTGGTACTGCTTAGTTATCACCGACGATTACTCACGTTTTTCTTGGGTTTTCTTTTTAGGTACGAAGGACGAGACGGCTGCAAGGCTCATCGGGTTCTTGGACCAAGTGGAGAACTCATACGGAACTAGGGTTAAATGTATTCGTAGTGATAATGGAACTGAATTCAAAAACACTGTAATTGGTGTATATTGCCTATCAAAGGGCATAGTGCATCAATTCAGTGCACCATATGAACCTCAACAGAATGGGGTGGCCGAACGTAAAAATAGAACTTTGATTGAGGCTGCAAGGACTATGCTTTCGGATTCAAAGCTTCCTACCATGTTTTGGGGGGAGGCAGTGAATACCGCGTGCCACATTTTAAACCGAGTCCTTACAGTCAAATCATTGAACAAAACATGCTATGAAATTTTGAATAAACGGCCACCTAACTTAACTGGATTCGAACCGTTTGGAGTACCATGCACACTTTTAAGAACAAAACATCAACCGAAGTTTGGTGAAAAGGCTGACGAAGGATACTTCCTAGGTTATGTGCCAAACTCACCAAACAAACGGGTGTTTAACAAAACAACTGGTACTGTGGAGATTGTGTATAACATTGAAGTCACAAGTTATACACATGAACCCCAAACTGGTCCGGAATGGATATTTGACTATGATAAGTTATTTGAGTCATTTAACATTCCTCTGGATGATAATGCAGGTACAATCGAGAAGGACTTGGCGACGTTGCATCTGAATGACGATGGCCAAATCTTTCCAAGGACCACGTTCGAATCTACGTCCGAGCCTACTGCGACTGTAGATGGATCTCCAGAAGTTGCTGATCAAGAGGCACCTAACACTGAGAATCAGACTCAAGCTTCAAGTTCTAACTCTGAGGAAAACGTCCGTGAGGAGGAAAATGTAGAAGCTGAGCCTGTTCCCCCTTTAGGTGAGATAGGATCCAACTTAGGAGATAATCTAAGGGTTGATGAAATAGAGACCTCTAGGATTAACAAGAACCATCCAATAGATAGCATCATAGGAAATCCTAACGAGGGTGAGAGGACTCGGAGTAGTGTAAATAACAACACTGTGTTGTTGTCGATGATAAACGACTCCGAGGCATATCACACATGTCTATATTCGTGTTTCATATCGCAAGTAGAGCCCAAAAATGTGCAAATGGCACTTAAGGACAACTCCTGGGTTGAAGCGATGCAGGAAGAACTTTCACAATTTAGGAAACTAGCAGTGTGGGAGTTAGTTCCGTTACCTCGAGGGGAGATTGCAATAGGAACCAAATGGGTTTTTAAGTGCAAGAGAGACGATCGGGGTATAGTCACGCGCAACAAGGCGAGATTAGTTGTAAAGGGTTTCAACCAAGAGGAGGGAATCGATTACAACGAAGTTTTTGCACCAGTAGCAAGGCTGGAAGCCATTAGGTTGTTTCTAGCGTTTGCCTCCTTCAAAGGCTTTAAGGTATATCAACTAGACGTTAAGAGTGCTTTCCTGTATGTGAAAGTGAAGGAGTTGGTGTATGTAGAACAACCGCCCGGATTTACAGATCCAAAATATCCTGATAGAGTATATCGCTTAGATAAGGCTCTTTATGGATTACATCAGGCACCTAGGGCGTGGTATGAGACTTTATCCAACCATCTTTTAGAAAACGGTTTTGAAAGGGGTAGGATAGATAGTACTCTATTTGTGAAGAGGAAGGGTGAACACTTTATCTTAGTACAAGTGTACGTCGATGATATCATTTTTGGATCATCAGACGAACAGATGTGCAAAGATTTCGAGAAGGTGATGAAGTCTAAGTTCGAGATGAGTGCTATGGGGGAGTTGAATTTCTTTTTAGGGTTACAAGTTGACCAAAAGAAGGAAGGGATGTTTATCCATCAAACTAAGTATGTCTATGACATATTAGAACGGTTTGGGATGGAGGGAACTAAGTTGACTGCCCACTTCAGCACGCCGATTCAAGTGAATCACAATCTCGGGTCGGGTACTGAAAGTGATACCAATGTGGATCCGACTTTATATCGGGCAATGATTGGGTCACTTATGTATTTAACCGCTTCAAGACCTGACATAATGTTTGCTGTGTGTATTTTTGCTAGGTTTCAAGCGAATCCGAAGGAGATGCATATGAAGGCTGTGAAGCGGATTCTACGATACCTCAAGTCGAAACCGAAGCTGGGACTTTGGTATCACGCGGAGGGAGATCTAGAGTTGGAAGCGTTCACAGATTCGGACTACGGAGGATGCAGCTTGACGCGCAAATCAACGACTGGAGGTTGTCAGTTCCTAGGAGGGAGACTGGTGTCCTGGCAATGCAAGAAACAAACGTCGGTAGCCGTGTCAACGTGCAAGGCCGAGTATGTTGCTGCTGGTAGTTGCTGCTCACAGGTTCTGTGTATACAACAACAATTGCGGGATTACGGTTTGGCTTACACTCAAAAACCTATTAGGATAGACAATCAATCTACAATTGCTATAACTAATAATCCAGTTAAACACAGTAAAACAAAGCACATAGACATAAGGCATCATTTTATTCGTGATTGTGCTGAAAAGAACTTAATCAAACTGGTAAAGGTGGCAACAGAAGATAATAATGCAGATTTATTTACCAAAGCGTTTGATAAGTCACGGTTTGAGTATTTAATTCAACTGAATGGAATGCGCAACCCAGAGTAATTTGACCTTAGTAGTAGTAAGTTTATTTTCTTTTAGAGTCGTAGTATTTCTTTCTTTACAGTAGTCTGCTAATTTAGGAAAGTTTCTATTTTTAGTAAGTTTCTAATTTTAGTAAGTTTCTATTTTTAGTAAGTTAGTAGGTTAGCTTATTTTACTGCTTTTTCTTATGAAAAAACAAAAGAAAAAAGAGAGAAAATTACAAAAATACAAAAAAAAAGAGAATATCAGAAAAAAGAGTTAGGTCTTAGATACATAGGTTCAAAGTGACGAAAATTAGCACCGTCGTTACAAACTCTAAGTATTTAGGCTTTCACACATAATGCAACTAAATCCTAAGTGTTATACTTTACTTAGTTTGATGTGTTGGTAGGCATAATACATATAGGGAATCTCAAGGCTACTAAAATATTCTAGAAATAGTCAAACGTGTCACTAACTTAGATATATGACCAATCGGTCTTAATTTTTATGTACAAGACATACAAACATTGAGTCTAAATGAGGTATGCAAACTTTCTGGGGATGTATGGCAACATCAAATACATCTGAAAATGGAAAGAATAGAAATATCATGTAAAACTGAGAGTCGAAAACATGCAACTCTATTGTACGTAAGTACAGACCTGTTGTCTCTGTTTAGATTCGGGGTAGCAGACATGTCGCTTTGTTGTACGTCAGTACAGACCTGTCACCGCTATCTGCTAACTTTAAAAATAAACCTTAAGTCGAACTAAGACACTTTGTTGTATGAGAATACAGACCTGTGTCCGATATTTGTCTTTTAAAGAAAGTTTGCAAATACCAACAAGTGAGAATCTTTGTCTGTGTGCCTTGATCATAAAAGTATATCTATGTCTGAGTCACGTAAGATAATTTCCTGATAAATAAAAAGGCCAAGGGATATTCCGAAATGTAGAATGTTTAACAGGGTAAAATACCAACGATTGGCTAAATAGGTATGTCACAACAAACAATCAAAGGAATCAAAAATTCCTAAGTGTGAAAGTTTAAGTACTAAAAGTTAGTATCAGACATCGCTATCTGATTGAACCTTTCTTAGACAATACTCATCAAAAATATGTTGTTAAGTATTTAGCTTAGATTGTAAATTTTTCTTAAGTCTAGATTAAATTTTTTGGTCAAAATTTTATTTTACTTTATTTTATTTTATTTTTTTTCCTTAGTTTATTTTATTTCATTTTAGTTTAGTTTAATTTTTACTTAGGGAAAAGGTCAAAAGTTACTGAGGGTGCATTCAAAGTTGGATAAAATAAACAATGCGTGAACTATCTTGAGCTTCGGGTAAAAGAATTGGCATAGTTTATCTGGTTACACGATACCGTAGCAAAAAGTTGGAAAAGTTGAACTTATTTCAAAATTTTCGAAATTTTTCTAAGTATTGGTAGTTTCGAATCTAAGACAGACTCGAATGAGGAGTAATTCGAATCTGTCAGTAGATTCGAATCTACACTTAGACTCGAAGGTTGGTAGTATATATAGGTCAACAGTGAAGTCATTTAATACTTACTGTTGTCGAATCTATACTCTCGAATCTATATTGGAGATTTCGAATCTGTTCTCGAGTCTACCGTTTCTCTCCTAAACGACATTTTGTCGACTTTGAAGACGTTGTGTTCGATTCTACAGACACTTCTAGGTATAATCAACCGGATTGTACAAGATTTGTGTAGTTTTATACACAATTTTAGGCTAAAACATCAAATTTTGAAGTTTTATAGGTTGAAATAGGGTTTTTGCTAAATTACCAAGATTGGACCTATAAAAGATCAAATTAAAGGCATAAATCAATGATTAGAACCTAGTTGAACTAATGTATGTGATGTACCAAGTTCAAAATGGTTAAAATCTTGAGTTTTTGTTGACAAATCAACCGTCGGGCCTTCGAGTCTGTTCAAGGACCTTCGAATCTGTTCATGGGTTTCTCGAATCTGTCATTAGATTCGAGATGACGATGATATTCGAATCTGTCCATTAAACTCGAAAAGGGACTCTTCGAATCTGTCCATTACACTCGAATATGGACACTTCGAATCTGTTATTTTCGAATCTGTACTTTATTTATTTTGTTTAATTTAAATTTTATTAAACTTGTGGAAATTTAATTGTGTTAGATTTTGTATTTAAAAAGGTACAAAATAAAACAAATTTGAATTTAAACAAGTTTATTGATTTTTAATGAGTCTAACAGTTTTATTTATTGTGCAGATATGGCAGTTCGCGCTTTTGTTCCTAAACATAATATGGTCCTTAATCCAGACATGAATCTCCCTGAGGCGCAGGGATTCCGTGAAATACTGGATTTTCTAGCTGAATCAAGGATCGGACATGCACTATGGCATAATGTGCAGCTAGTGTTACCCTACATCCGTCAATTTTATGACCATTTGCAAGTAGACTGCTCGGTCACTCCGACAGTTCTACGCACGCGCATTGAAGGACAGCCGTTAGTATTTTCGGCTGATATGATTCGTCAAGTGCTGCAGTTGGGCACTCAGGAACAAGAAGCTGGTCCTATAGAATTTCCGATAAATATAAGGCAAGCGGCCTTTCAAAGAATGGGGTACAGCCTCGATGTGACAAAAGTGTCATACATGAAAAGTGGATTGATAGGACAATGGCGATTTTTGGCGCATGTATTCATGGTGTGCTTTGCTGCGAAAAAGGCAGGATTTGACTATATTGTCGCGAAGATTCAATCAGGGATTGTCGCAATGGTGTATAATCGCCCATATAGTTTTTCAGAGATGATCTTTTCGGAGTTTGTTCATCAGATATCTGCTCCCGAAAATCAGCAGTTCTTGCTCTATCCGAGGTTCATTATGATGTTGATCAGACACTTTTTGCCGAACTTGCCAATAACAAATGACTTTCAGAGTGTTGCCATCCTGGACAAAAGGATTTTCGCTGATTGTTCCTCACACCGAGGAAGATTGGCTGTTCCTGTTGCTCGTCCACTGTTCGGAGCTATTGTGGATAGGGATTTTCAAGCCCCGGAAGTTGCCAACTGGGCAGGGGTCGTTGAGTTTCCACAACAACAACAACAGCAACAACATCAACAGCAACAACAGCCTCGTGCTCGGCCACGTGATCCAAGACGCCGACAAAGACCAGCCGCGAGTCAAATCCAGGCTTCCAGGCCTATTACCAGCGAACAGCCCCAAGCACAGGAAGCAGGGCCTTCAAGTGCCATTCCTGAATCTGAGCAAATTGCTCAAACCTTGGAAGAAATATGGGCATCTGGTCCACATGCCAATGAAGATGTTGCAGCAGCATTAGTAGATGAGCTGCTTAGTCCCCCAGTAGATACAGATGATGTATTTAGAGATGTCGAGGAATACGAGCCAGAAGGGGCAGATGACGGATTAACATCCTCGGACTCCGACTCAGAATCCGCGGAAGTTCCGGCAGCTGCAGTTCCTGATATTCAAATTGGAGCATATGGTTCGAGATTGATTATAAATGAGGGTGGTTCGAGGAGGCGCGTGAACAGGGAATTGGAAGAGTCTGATTTTGAAGAAGAGGAAGTTCCTCAACTAGTGACAAGGCAACGGGCCAAACGTCACAGGTTCATGCAAGGATCATCTTCAGCTCCTGTAGATCAACCAGAAATTCCACAACATCAAGAACCTCAAACCACCACTCCACCACCACTACCACCTCAAGATGAACCGTATATACCATCACCGTTCATTCCTACTCCTATACAGTCCATTCCATCTGCCTCGACCACATACACTGACAATCAAAGGTTTCTGCAGCTTAAAGCTCGCGTTGACTTCCAGAATGTCCAAATCTTAAGCCTAACCAAGGCGATCGGAGAAATTCAGACTCATAATGCAAATCTTGATAAAGAAAATGCCGATTTGAAGAAGATTGTGGAGCAAGTCCAGGAAGAGAACGTAGAAATCAAAACTTTTGTTTGCGATCAGGCAGCTGAGATAAGGTCGATGCGCTCTCTAATTGAGCAGTTAATGAAAAATTTACAGGCTCGGGGGGAGACATCGTGCCGAGATCAGGAGGTGCAGAGAAGAGATGATCATGAAGGCGATGATCCCGGTGCGAATAAAGAGATTGAGTCTGTAGATTTTCCTGCAGCTCAAGTTACACAAGTTCAGGGGGAGCCTAGTCAAGGCGAAGGAGAAAGAGGTGAGGCCAGTTCATCTAAACAGCCTACAGACTTTGAGATCAGTGAGATGATTGAAGCGCTCATGGATCTCGAAGATGATCCACTGGATGTAGGTTTTGATAATGAAGATGAAGAGCTGGAAGAAGGGGAGTTTGTGCCAGGGGAGATAGTAGACTGGCGGTCGGATGATGAAGTTCTTGCTGATGAGGATGATGAAGCTGACGAGATAGTTGTGCAGCAGAATCCTATCACTGATACTTACATGATTGATGGAAATAAAATTGTCGATGCAGATATAGTTAATGTTGCATTGAATCCTCAGCCATCGACAGAGGAACCTGCAAGAGAGCTAACTAATGAAGAAAAACGAAAGCTATGGTTCAGGGCTGAAGAGAAGGAAGCAGCAATTAAAAAGACAATGAGAGTGCCAGGTACTGGGAAGCTGTCTGAGCGAATTTTAAGCTGGTTCTTTGACAGAGATCTGCAGCTATTTATAATAAAGAGAAAAGACGGGCTTCAGTACATGAGGCGAACTTTAAAAGCGTTCAACTCCCTGCCAAAAATCGAAATCACTGCGCTAGCTTGGAAAGATCTTATAAACATTGGCAATGATCCCTACGCAAGCGTAATCGAAAGAATCATAAGAAAGGAAGGGAGATCAAGGAAGTTCGAACGTTTGAATCCAAGGGTCGGGAGAAGAGTAGAGGATCCGTCACGTATTGATCCTCTAACTGGACGACCTTGGATGAGGATTCACTATAAGCCGGCTAGGTGTCTTAGGAAGGTTCCTCTCAAGCCAATGCCACAAAATATTCTGAAGAATCTGAAGTGGTGGTATGCTGACACGGAAACTGGGGAAGCGGTTATGGAAGACTTAGAAGAAAATGTTATTCTTAGAGTCTATGACCCGCTTCACCTGGTAAACATATCTAAAGAAGATCTGCAGATTTTGTATAATTGTAAGATTTCCAGTGACGCACATATGGATACTGAGGCTAGTAAGTATGAAAATGTGGTCAAGGTATGCGTCGAGAAAGGTCTGTATGCTGGTAGTGTTTTGAATCAATAAATAAACCAAGTTCTTAAATCAAATGTGTGAATTATTAGAAGCTATCGTCAAGGGGGAGTCTGTTGGTACATCCCGTGTGACGATAGCAGTCTAAGTGGTCCTACATTGTGATTTAGCATGTGTTTGTTATATATATATTATATATGATTGATGCTTATTAGTGTTTGTATGTTTGAACTTGATGTAACGTATTACAAGAAGTTCAAACATAAAGTTCAAAGATAAAATCAATCATAAGGTAATATCATAAGTTTTATCACTTAAGAGTTTAAGTATTTTGGCTAGATTCGAATTTCTTAAGGGAATACATTCGAATCTGAGATAGATTCGAATGAGTCCATAGATTCGAATAGGCTAGATTCGAGACTGTCAATATGGACAGATTCGAATGGGCCTTGGGCCAGATTCGAGGTTGGCCCACAACAGACTCGAATCAGGGTCTATAATTAGGGATAGACTCGAATAATTAGCAGACTTTTTGCAGAATTCGTGAGAAATTAAGCAAGAGGCGATCTCGAGTTTATCAGCTAGGTGAGTGCCGTTTCGGAGAGAATTAGTATGTAGGATCGTTCGTGTGTCGTTCGTTCAGCGTCTAATAGTCTCCGTGTTCCGTTGGTTGAGAGTTGTCCGTCTAACCGTCAACGAGGATTCCGCACTCGTTCACGGATCCGCGTCTAGATAGATCTTGCAG
>JAANYP010000606.1:56895-94344 GCA_020465985.1 Centrapalus pauciflorus | reverse complement strand
TAAGGTAAAATCGACCATTTTTCTGACTTTTATTTCGGTTTTTGTTGAGCAAATTCGAGTTTGCTCATATTCCCTTCATTTGAAGCTGATTTGCTCTCGTTTAGGACTTGTTTTGCTTGGAAATCATCTATAGTCGAAGGATATAGCTTGGACGAAGGTTAGTAACTATTTTTCCCTCATTTATGTTCAAGTTTAGTTGTTAAAACCTGGAAAAACGATGAACTAGAAGATCAAACTCGAGAGATTCATGACTAGACTCGAAGCCTCCTAGTTCGAATCTACCTGAACTCGAAATTTTGCTTTCGAATCTATTCCCCTTAGAATCCAATATGTGTGTTTCGAATCTGTTTAGCTAGACTTGAATGGGGTAAGTTTCGAATCTAAGCATCCTAGAATCTGTTGAGCTAGTTTCGAATCTAATAGACTCGAATGTATGCTAGTATCGAATCTAATCTCATAGCCTCGAAGGTGTGTCTCGAATGTGTATGTGTTTCGAATCTATTCATTAGATTCGAATGAGCTTCTTTCGAATCTGCCCATTAAACTTCGAATCTATGATATCCGAATCTGCTCCCTATTCGAATCTGTTGCCTTTAATTCGAATCTGGTTTTGTTCCAAGCCTAAGATTAATTCCTAAATCAGATTAAGTTATTAAACAACCTTATGTAATTGAAAGTATCTTTTGATTATGATAAAAATCACAAGTTTCAAGTTGCATAACTATTTTATGCACAAATAAATTAACCGACTCTGTATGAACCTTTAGAATGTGTATGGCATGTTACACCTTGCTAGAAATACGATTGGCCTTGTTTCAAGGCCACACATCTGTAATTAGATGGATCGTATTAATCTGATAAGAATAGGCTCACTTTGGGACGATAGGAACTACCTCAGACTCGACAGCAAGAAATGACAATAACCTGATTATATACTAGGGTTATATAGATCATGCTACAAAACTTGACATTAATATGCCAGACTTGAAACTGAACTGCAGGAACCCGTCGATTGACAGAGTAAACTGAACCGCTTAATTCGTTAAGCATTATCTGACTACGGACCACTGTGAGTGACAGATTTCATTAATTACTTGCATATGTTTCGATACTTATTGGTGAATGTCATCGACTGTATGGAAACTTCCGATTTGTTGCTGCATGTTTCTTTAATACTATATTGTATCATAGAAACGTACTTTTGACATTACTGAAGCTAGACACTTGAATTGACTTGATTTGCATGCTCACTTTTACATTTTATGTAAATACTTATCATGCATACTGCTTACTTGACTGTTGATATATTTGCCGCTGCATACTGCATTATCCGACAGGACCGAATGTGAGATCTCCATTCACAGGAGGGAATTCTGCAGATTCCTTTCCTATTTGACTTGTTTCCATACACTTCCCGTAGGGCTTCGGCCTTACACAGGGAAATACAAACTGGGTTGTCTCCCAACCTTTTTGCCGTCTCTGACGTAGTGACTTGCCGGCAGGAGCTGATAGTATGTTATGTATGTGTGGTAACTAATGGAACTCTGTTAACTCACTAAGCAATGTTAGCTTACTCTGTCATGACAACTCTTTTTCAGGAAAAGCTGATAAAGGCAAGACCATAGCAGGTAGTTCGTCCCAGGCTAAGTGAATCTGGACTTTGATGAATAGCAGACTTTTGGACTTTTGTCGACGCCTATTTGAAATGATGATGCGGTCTCGGGTAGCTTGTTCAGTCTTCTGCACTCTGATTGAAGATTTAGAAGCTAGTTTAGACCACCATTAATCTTTAATATATTGTTGTTATTAAGAATTCAGGCAGATGGACCTGTGGTATCAAACAATTAGTAATATTTATTACTTAATGAAATGAAATTTTATGACGTGTACTGTTTGTGGTAACTTGGATGTTACAGTAGGCTTGCAATCCTATACGCTCGAGAATTTCAAAAGGACCCACAAATCGAGGGCTCAACTTCCCCCGTTTGCCGAACCTCACTATCCCTTTTCTTGGCGAGACCTTCAACAACACTTTATCACCCACCTCGAACACAATTGGCTTACGTCTTCGATCATGATATTTCTTTTGTCTGTCTTGAGAAGTCTGTATCCGCTGTCGAATCAATTGTAGCTGATCATGGGCTTCTTGCAAAATGGCTGGTCCTGAGATCGGGCGTTCACCTGTTTCCCTCCAACAGGTTGGAGTTCGGCATCGTCGTCCGTACAAAAGCTGATATGGAGGCATACCAATAGTCGAGTGATAACTATTGTTGTAAGCAAATTCTACAAACGGAAGGTGAGTATCCCAACTTCCACCGAGATCAATCACACAGGCGCGTAACATATCTTCTAAGGTCAAAATCGTCCTCTCACTTTGCCCGTCAGTTTCAGGATGATAGGCGGTGCTCATCTTAAGTTCAGTTCCTAGTCCATTCTGAAAAGCCTTCCAAAAACGAGAAGTAAATCTGCTGTCACGGTCCGATACTACAGACAATGGCACACCATGTCTAGTCACGATTTCCTTTACGTACAATTCAGCTAACTTTTCGAGGCGTTCATCTTCACGTATGGGTAGAAAATGGGCTGACTTAGTAAGTTGATCCACTATTACCCATATAGAGTCATGATTTCGTTTAGTCTTGGGCAGCTTCGTCACAAAGTCCATGGTTATGTGGTCCCACTTCCATTCCGGGATTGGCAATGGTTGTAGTTCCCCATACGGCTTCTGATGTTCAGATTTGACTTGTAAACAAGTCATGCAATTTTCCACATATCGTCCCACGTCCTTCTTCATTCCAGGCCACCAATATTCCGTCCTCAAGTCTTGATACATTTTAGTAGAACCAGGGTGTATCGAAAATTTTGACATATGAGCCTCCGACAGAATTTGATCACGAATACCTCCTAGTCTGGGAACCCATATTCTATCCATGAACCGTCTAAGACCACGATTATCAAGAGTCAGCTGGGTCACATAAGTAACCATACGTTCAGATTTCAAGTTCTCATCCCGAATGGCTTCGGTTTGAGCGGCAATAATCGACTCAGGCAAGGCAGACTCCAAAACAACTGAAGTCAAAGCATAACATCGGGTATAATGGTCTTGTCCGGTTTTGCGGCTTAGGGCATCTGCTACAATGTTTGCTTTACCTGGA
Source organism: Centrapalus pauciflorus (assembly GCA_020465985.1). Classification (NCBI taxonomy): domain Eukaryota; kingdom Viridiplantae; phylum Streptophyta; class Magnoliopsida; order Asterales; family Asteraceae; genus Centrapalus; species Centrapalus pauciflorus. The sequence continues at coordinate 91,189 of JAANYP010000606.1, read as the reverse complement.
TGGTAAAGGATCTCACAGTCATAGTCTTTAATCAATTCCATAGATCGCCTTTGTCTCATATTCAGCTCTTTCTGGTCAAATATATACTTCAGACTTTTGTGATCTGTATATAACTTGCATCTAGTCCCATACAGATAATGTCGCCAAATCTTCAATGCAAAGGTCACGGCTGCAAGTTCTAAATCATGCGTCGGATAATTCTTCTCATGCGCCTTTAGCTGCCTTGATGCGTAGGCAATTACTTTATCGTTTTGCATCAACACACAGCCTAATCCCATCTTAGAAGCATCACTATAGACTACAAAATCATCATTGAGGGTAAGGCCAGAATCGGTGCTTCAATCAGCTTACGCTTCAGGGTCTCAAAGGCTCGATCCTGAGATTCATTCCATTCAAACTTAACCTCCTTCTTCGTCAGACTGGTTAAAGGCACCGCAATCTTGGAGAAATCACGGATAAATCTTCTATAATAGCCCGCTAAACCCAAGAAACTTCGAACTTCAGATACGTTTTTCGGTGCTTCCCACTTCTGAACCGCATCTACCTTCGATGGATCCACGGCTATTCCCTCACCCGAGACAATATGTCCTAAAAATTGCACCTGGCGTAACCAGAATTCACATTTGGAGAATTTTGCATAGAGTCGCTCCTTTCGTAACAATTCTAGCAATTCTCGCAAATGCATCGCATGATCAGATTCAGACTTGGAGTAAATCAAGATGTCATCAATGAAGACTATCACTGATTTATCCAGCATGGTCTACATACCCTATTCATGAGGTCCATAAATGCGGCCGGGGCATTTGTGAGACCGAACGGCATTACTAGAAACTCAAAATGGCCGTAACGAGTACGAAATGCAGTCTTCGGTACGTCAGACTCAAATACCTTGAGTTGATGATATCCAGATCGAAGATCAATCTTTGAGAAGTAGCTAGCCCCTTGCAGTTGGTCAAACAAGTAGTCAATTCTAGGCAAAGGGTATCGGTTCTTGATAGTTACTTTATTCAGCTCCCGATAATCGATACACATGCGAAAGGACCCATCCTTCTTCTTAACAAAAAGAACCGGAGCACCCCAAGGAGAAGTACTCGGACGAATAAACCCTTTTTCCAATAATTCCTGCAACTGACTCATCATTTCCTTCATTTCATTCGGAGCAAGACGGTAAGGAGCTTTCGCAATAGGAGCAGCACCCGGTACAAGGTCAATATGGAATTCGATTTGACGATCTGGTGGCAATCCAGAGATGTCATCCGGGAATACATCAGGGAATTCTTGAACTACGGGTACTTCAGACAAGGTCTTTTTAACTTCCTTAGCATCTATGGCATATGCTAAATAGGCGGCACAACCTTTGGTTAGGCACTTTCGGGCTTTCATTACAGAGATGAGACCTAAATTTCGAGTCTTTCTATCGCCATAAACATAACGTTCACTTCCTTCGGGGGTTCTAATTCTAATTATCCTTTTAGCACAAAGGATTTCAGCATTATTCATCATTAGCCAGTCCATTCCTATAATAACATCGAATTCTCTAATCCACATCGGTATCAGGTCAACGTCCGAGGAGAGGTCATCAATCACTAGCTTACAGGAACGAAAGACTCTATTCACAGTCACAAAATTCGAGCTAGCAGTTTCTATGTCTAAGGGTGCAGGTAACATTACAGGGGCAAAATCAAACTGTTTAGCAAACTTTTCAGACACATATGACAGATTAGAACCAGAGTCAAATAAGATTAAGGCAGGCATAGAGTTGACAAGAAATGTACCCATGACGACATCAGCAGTTTCTTTTGCCTCTTCGGCTGTCATCTGGAAAGATCTTGGCTGATTCCTCGGGGCAGAAGAACCCTTGACTGATTGCTGGGGTGAAGATGCAGGCGGAGGAACAAATCGGGGCCGAGTACAGTCTTTAGCATGGTGCCCCAACGTAATGCAGTTTCGGCAAGCCTCACTGCGCCTGGGACATTCTGACCGATCATGACCATTTTGTCTGCAGCAGTAGCACTTAACGAATGCAGGATCGCACTTTCCTTCATGAATCTGCTTGCAGCAAGGACAAGCAGACCTTGGCGTAGAGGTCACAGCATAAGATTTAGCCTTCTTAGAAGACTGCTTATCTCCTTTCCTTGAACTTTCATTCTTTTTCTCCTTCCCAGCTTTTTCAGATTTTTCCTTCTTACTAGATTTAGCAATAAAAGGGCACGCCCGCTCAGGATAGATTTCAAGCTCACCTACCCTAGCAATTTCAACTGCTTCTATATAACTTCTCGGCCTACCAGATTTCACAAACTTCCGGATTTCTCTATCCAGACCATCCACAAATAAATCTCTTCTCCTTTCGTCGGTATCAACAGGGTGATCAGATAATAGCGAGAGCCTGGTAAATTCCAGCTCATAGTCCGTCACGGATCTTGTACCTTGCTGAAAAGATAGCAGGGTTTTCTCCATCTGGCGCTTAACATCCTGAGGGCAGTATTTCTCCTTCCGATGAATCTTGAATTGATCCCAAGTAATGGATTTCTCCATTGCATCAGACATGGGATTCGTAATTGACTTCCACCAACGGCCAGCTCCATCTTCCAACATTCCTGTTGCAAACGTCACCTTGTCTTCTTCATTACACTTGGAGAGTTTAAACGCTTTCTCCACATTTGCGACCCAGTCCATAGCTTTAACAGGATCATATGACCCCGCAAACGTACGAGCCCCACATTTCTTAAAGTCAACAAATGTACACTCACGTCCTACCTTAACGTGATGGTCGGAAGAGTCAGTCTCACTTTCATCAGATGACACATGCCTGTGTTTCCTCTTTCGGTCTTTCTTGGGCTTTGCTAACATTTCTTCCTTATACTTCAGTTCTAACTCCTGCAACTTAAGTTCTCGCAACCTAAGTTCTTCTTCACGGCGCTTAAAGTCAATTTCTCGCTGGTCTTCCTCACCAGATTGAATCACCGCTTTACCCTTAGTAAGCAAGTCTCTAATTTCTTTAAATCGGTCTTCAACCGCCATATCAGTCTGTAATCGATTCCTATCCATCATAAGCTGCATCTGCCTACGATTATCCTCATTCAACTTATGAACGAGATCTATCAACTGAGCCTGCTGAAGAGGCACGGGGGTGGCAGTACTGCTTGAGTCATTAGCAGTATTTTCAGGGTCAGTGCCTAAGTCCTCTACATGAACAGATTCTTTGTGTTGATCAGCTGCAGCATCAGCAGCTTTACCAACAGTCGAGGTACCAGCAACATTTGGATTCTTATCAGCCATTGGCTGAAAATATAAAGGAAATAACTATTATTTCCCGATTCAAATAAGCACGATTCGAGTCATAATTCCTACGTCAGATAATCACATCTAAGTTCATAGATATGAAGGCAGTCAGTCAGGCTGGCACAAAGTCAAGTCAAAGTCAGGTCAGTATCAAGCAGTCAATCCCTCCCCCCATCCTATCAGTCATCATTTGCCTAACTTAGGTCAAGTTGTGTGGGTAGTCCTTTACTAATTAAGTTACCCTAGGCCTCGGTGACTTGTTCGGGAATTCAGAGTCACATAGTCCAAACCATACCAGTAGTTTAAGTATCGGGTGGCCAATCCAATGATTAAACTGCTGCTCTGATACCAACTTTGTAACATCCAAGTTACCACAAACAGTACACGTCATAATATTTCATTTCATTAAGTAATAAATATTACTAATTGTTTGATACCACAGGTCCATCAGCCTGAAAACTTAATTACAACAATAAGTTAAAGATCAAATGGTGGTCTAAACTAGCTTCTAAATCTTCAATCAGAGTGCGGAAGACTGAACAAGCTACCCGAGACCGCATCATCTTTTCAAAATAAGCTTCAGCCAAAAGTCCAAAAGTCTGCTATTCATCAAATGTCCAGATTCACTTAGCCTGGGACGGACTACCTGCTATGGTCTTGCCCTTATCAGCTTTTCCTGAAAAAGAGTTGTCATGACAGAGTAAGCTAACGTTGCTTAGTGAGTAAACAGAGTTCCATTAGTTACCACACACATATAACATACTATCAGCTCCTGTCGGCAAGTCACTACGTCAGAGACGGCAAAAAGGTTGGGAGACAACCCAGTTTGTATTCCCCTGTGTAAGGCCGAAGCCCTACGGGAAATGTATGGAAACAAGTCAAATAGGAAAGGAATCTGCAGAATTCCCTCCTGTGAATGGAGATCTCACATTCGGTCCTGTCGGATAATGCAGTATGCAGCGGCAAGTATATCAACAGTCAAGTAAGCAGTAAGCATGATAAGTATTTACATAAAATGTAAAAGTGAACATGCAATCAAGGCAATTCAAGTGTCTAGCTTCAGTAATGTCAAAAGTATGTTTCTATGATACAATATAGTATTAAAGAAACATGCAGCAACAATCGGAAGTTTCCATACAGTCAATGACATTCACCAATAAGTATCGAAATACATGCAAGTAATTAATGAAATCTGTCACTCACAGTGGTCCGTAGTCAGATAATGCTTAACGAATTAAGCGGTTCAGTTTACTCTGTCAAATCGGCGGTTTCCTGCAGTTTAGTTTCAAGTCTAGCATATTAATGTCAAGTCTGTAACATGATCTATCCATATAACCCTAGTTATATAATTAGGTTATTGTCAATTCTGGCTGTCGAGTCTGAGGTAGTTCCTATCGTCCCAAGGTGAGTCTATTCTTATCAGATTAATACGATTCATCTAATTATAGATGTGTGGCCTTGAAATAAAGCCAATCGTATTACTAGCAAGGTTGAACATGACATAAAATTTCTAAGGGTTCATACAGAGTCTGTTAATTTATTTGTGCAAATAATAGATATGCAATTTGAACTTATGGGTTTTATCATAATCAAAAGACACTTTCAATTACAATAGATTGTTTAATATCTTAATCTGATTTTGGAATTAATCTTAGACATGGAACAGAGATCAGATTCGAATTGCAGGGATAGATTCGAACAAGGCACAATTCGAATCTTTAGATTCGAACTTCATTGATTTGAAGACTAGATACATTCGAAGACCTTTCATTTTGAATTTAGGATGCTAGATTCGAAACACACACATTAGATTCTAGGGGAATTTCGAAATTAGCTAGGTTCGAGATGTGTTAGATTCGAAAGGGCATAGTTTCGAAATGGGAATAGATTCAAAGCAGTATTTCGAGTCTAGGAGGGGGTTATATTCGAATCTAGTTGAATAGAGTCGAAATTCACATCACATTCGAGACTAAGGAATCAGATTCGAAGCTAATAAATTCTGAGACAGATTCGAAGCCATATAGACTCGAACCCACACACAGACTCGAGACACACAATCATTCGAGTTTGTTCTACTTGTTCAACGATTTTCCAGGTTTTTAACTACAAAATTTAGCAAAAATAAGGGAGTAATAGTCACTAACCTTCGTCCAAGATATATCCTTCGACTATAGATGATTTCCAAGCAAAAACAGGTCCTAAACGGGAGCAAATCAGCTTCAAATGAAGGGAATATGAGCAAACTCGAATTTGCTCAACAAAAACCGAAATAAAAGTCAGAAAAATGGTCGATTTTACCTTAAATCCGGACGAAATCTAACATGCAATGATAGATTCGTGTAGAGCTCGACGATCTCTAACCGATGGCGTATAAATCACGAGAATCCGACGGATCGTTTGGGAGAAATTCTAGAGAGAAGGTGAGGTTGTAGAGAGAGAGAGAGAGTTTCAAGTCTTCCAAACTTAAGAAATGAGGGGGGGATGCCCTATTTATAGGAAAATAGGGAAAAATCAGATTTTCTACTGAATTTTCCGGAATTGACCAACTTTTATTCCCAACAATCCGATTTGCATATTTGTCTTTTAGTCACATTTTTATTCATTTTAGTCTGTTTCGTCACTTTCAGTCTTTAATTTGTCATTTAGCTGAATTTTAATTATTAACTTTATTTCAGCTAATTTTGGGCAACTTTTCATAATTAATTATAACTTAATATAATTAATTATTACAGATTCATATTTTCGGTTAATTACTAATATTTGGATTAAAATTGCTTTATTATCCAAAGTCTGCTGCTGTAATTTATATTTAATAAATTACGGGCTGTTACAGAATCTGTCTCCTTAAATTTGAATCTGGTTTAGTTCCAAGCCAAAGTTAAATTCCTAAATCAGATTAAGTTATTGATCAACCTTATGTTATGTGTAAATGTAATTGAAAGTATCTTATGATTATGGTAAAACTCACAAGTTTCAAGATGCATAACTATTTTATGCACAACTAAATTAACAGGCCCTGTATGAACCCTTAGAAATATTATGTCATGATTCACCTTGCTAGTAATACGGTTGGCTTTTGTTTCAAGGCCATATTTCTGTAATTATATGGATCGTATTAATCTGATAAAAATAGACTCACTCTAGGACGTTAGGAACTACCACAGACTCTACAACAAGAAATGACAATAACCTGATTATATAACTAGGGTTATATAGATCATGTTACAACTTGACATTAATATACCAGACTTGAAACTGAACTGCAGGAACCAGCTGATTTGACAGAGTAAATTGGACGGCTTAATTCGTTAAGCATTAACTGACTAAATTACTTGCTCAGGACTACTGTGAGTGACAGATTACTTTGAGTACATGCATATATTTCAATACTTATTGGTGATTGTTACTGAATTGTATGGAAACATTTGATATGGTTGTCTACTTATTGTATGATAGGAATTTACTTTTGACATTATTGAAATTAGATATCTGATATGCCTTATAATGCATGTTCACTTTTACTTTTTATGTAAATACTTAACATGCTTGTTGATTTCTTGTTAATGAATCATTCGCATCTGCATACTGCATTTACTGATCTGACCGAATGTGAGATCTCCATTCACAGGAAGGAATTCTGCAGATTCCTTTCCTATCTGACTCGTTTCCATACACTTCCCGTAGGGCTTCGACCTTACACATGGGAATACAGTTTGGGTTGACTCCCAAATCTTTGCCGTCTCTGACGTGTTGACTTACCGACATGAACTGATAGTATGTTATATATGTGTGGTAACTAATGGTACTCTGTTAACTCACTAAGCAATGTTAGCTTACTCTGTCATGACAACTCTCTTTACAGGAAAAAGTGATAAGGCCAAGGTTATAGCAGGTAGTTCGTCCCAAGCTAAGTGAACTTTGATACTGGAGGATTGCAGACTTTTGAACCTATTGCTGATGCCTATTTTGTACTGATTATTGCGGTCTCGGGTAGCTTGTTCAATCTTCCGCACTCTGATTGAAGATTTTAGAAGCTAGATTAGACCACCATCATATGTTTAATATATTTTGTAATTAAGTATCTTGTAGCTTTTTGAATCAGGTATGTGGACCTGTGGTATCAGACAATATATTTATTACTTAATGAAATGTACTTAAAGAAATTATGAGGTACTGTTTGTGGTAACTCGGGTGTTACAAAGTTGGTATCAGAGCAGCGGTTTAATCATCGGATTGGCCACCCGATACTTAAACTACTGGTATGGTATGGACTATGTGACTCTGATTTCCCGAACAAGTCACCGAGGCCTAGGGTAACCTAATTAGTAAAGGACTACCCACACAACTTTACCTAAGATAGGCAATTGATGACTGATAGGACGGGGGAAGGATTGACTGCTTGATACTGACTTGACTTGGTGTCAGCCTGACTGGCTGTTTTCGTAATAATGTAATTAGATGTGATTATCTGACGTAGGCATTATGATACGAATTGTGTTTATTTGAATCAGGAAATAATAGTTATTCCCATTATATTTTCAGCCAATGGCTGATTAGAATCCGATTGTTGCTGGTACCTCAACTGTTGGTAAAGCTGCTGATGCTGCGGCTGATCAACATAAACAGTCTGTTCATGTAGAAGACTTAGGCACTGACCCTGAAAATACTGCTAATGACTCAAGCAGTACTGCTACGCCTGTGCCTCCTCAGCAGGCTCAATTAATTGATCTCGTTCATAAGTTGAATGAGGATAATCGTAGGCAAATGCAGCTTATGATGGATAGGAATCGATTGCAGACTGATATGGCGGTTGAGGACCGATTTAAGGAAATTAAGGACTTGCTTACCAAGGGCAAAGCAGTGATGCAACCTGATGAGGAAAACCGGCGTGAAATAGACTTTAAGCGCCGTGAGGAAGAACTTAGGTTACGAGAACTTAAGTTGCAGGAGCTGGAACTGAAACATAGGGAAGAGATGTTAGCAAAACCGAGGAAAGACCGAAAGAGGAAACATAGGCATGTGTCCTCTAATGAAAGTGAGACTGATTCCTCTGACCATCACGTTAAGGTGGGACGAGAGTGTACATTTGTTGATTTTAAGAAATGTGGAGCCCGTACGTTTGCTGGGTCATCAGATCCTGTAAAAGCTATGAACTGGGTTGCTAACGTGGAGAAAGCGTTTAAACTCTCCAAGTGTAATGAAGAAGACAAGGTTACGTGTGCAACGGGAATGTTAGAAGATGGAGCTGGGCGATGGTGGAAGTTTGTGAAATCCGCTATTATCTGATCACCCTGTCGATACTGATGAAAGACGAAGGGATTTATTTGTGGATGGTCTGGATAGAGAAATTCGAAAGTTTGTGAAATCCGGACCGCTGTGAGTGACAGATTGCATTACTTACTTGCATATGTTTCGGTACTTATTGGTGATTGTTACTGACTTGAATGAAACATCTGATGCAGTTTGTTCCTTGATTACTTAATTGTATACTAGTAACGTATGATAGACACTCCTGTAAGTGGACAACTGCTGCTGCATGTTCCTTGTTACTTGCATTGCTTAGGACCGCTGTGAGTGACATATTGCATTACTTACTTGCATATGTTTCGGTACTTATAGGTGATTGTTACTGACTTGTAAGGAATCATCTGCTGCTGGTTGTTCCATGAATACTTAATTGTATGCTAGGAACATATGATAGACACTGATGAAATTGGACAACTGCTACTGCATGTTCCTTGATTACTTGCAATGCTCAGGACTGCTGTGAGTGACAGATTGCATTACCTTCTTGCATATCTTTCGGTACTTATTGGTGACTGTTACTGACTTGTATGGAAACATCTGCTGCTGTTTGTTCCTTGATTACTTAATTGTATGTTAGGAAGGTATGATAGACACTGCTGAAACTGGACAACTATTGTTGCATGTTCCTTGATTACTTGCATTGCTCAGGACCGCTATGAGTGACAGATTGCATTACTTACTTGCATATGTTTCGGTACTTATTGGTGATTGTTACTGACTTGTATGGAAACATCAGCTGCTGCTTATTCCATGATTACTTAATTGTATGTTAGAAACCTATGATAGACACTGATGAAACTGGATAACTGCTGCTTCATGTTCCTTGATTTCTTTCATTGCTCCGAACCGCTGTGAGTGACAGATTGCATTACTTACTTGCATATGTTTCGGTAGTTATTGGTGATTGTTACTGACTTGAATGAAACATCTGACGCAGTTTGTTCCTTGATTACTTAATTGTATACTAGTAACGTATGATAGACACTCCTGTAAGTGGACAACTGCTGCTGCATGTTCCTTGTAACTTGCATTGCTCAGGACCGCTGTGAGTGACATATTGCATTACTTACTTGCATATGTTTCGGTACTAATTGATGATTGTTACTGACTTGTATGGAAACATCTGCTGCTGCTTGCTCCTTGATTACTTAATTGTATGTTAGGAACGTATGATAGACACGGTTGAAACTGAACAACTGCTGCTGCATGTTTCTTGATTACTTGCATTGCTCAGGACCGCTGTGAGTGACAGATTGCACTACTTACTTGCATATGTTTGGTACTTATTGGTAGACTTGTATGGAAACATCAGCTGCTTCTTGTTCCTTGATTACTAAATTGTATGTTAGGAACGTATGATAGACATTGCTGAAACTGAACAACTGCTGCTGCATGTTCCTTGATTACTTGCATTGCTCAGGACCGCTGTGAGTGACAGATTGCACTACTTACTCGCATATGTTTTGGTACTTATTGGTGATTGTTACTGACTTGTATGGAAACATCAGCTGCTGCTTGTTCCTTGATTACTTAATTGTATGTTAGGAACGTATGATAGACACTGCTGAAACTGAAAAACTGATGCTGCATGTTCCTTGATTACTTGCGTTGCTCAGGACCGCTGTGAGTGACAGATTGCACTACTTACTTGCATATGTTTCAGTACTTTTTGGTGATTGTTACTGACTTGTATGGAAACATCAGCTGCTGCTTGTTCCTTGATTACTTAATTGTATGTTAGGAACGTATGATAGACGCTGCTGAAACTGGACAACTGCTGCTGCATGTTCCTTGATTACTTGCATTGCTCCGGACCGCTGTGAGTGACAGATTGCATTACTGACTTGCATATGTTTCGGTACTTATTGGTGATTGTTACTGACTTGAATGAAACATCTGATGCAGTTAGTTCCTTGATTACTTAATTGTATACTGGTAACGTATGATAGACACTGCTGTAATTGGACAACTGCTGCTGCATGTTCCTTGTTACTTGCATTGCTCAGGACCGCTGAGAGTGAGAGATTGCATTATTTACTTGCATATGTTTCGGTACTTATTGGTGATTGTTACTGACTTGAATGAAACATCTGATGCAGTTAGCTCCTTGATTACTTAATTGTATACTGGTAACGTATGATAGACACTGCTTTAAGTGAACAACTGCTGCTGCATGTTCCTTGTTACTTGCATTGCTCAGGATCGCTGTGAGTGACAGATTACATTACTTACTTGCATATGTTTCGGTACTTATTGGTGATTTATACTGACTTGTATGGAAACATTTGCTGCTGCTTGTTCCATGATTACTTAAATGTATGCTAGGAACGTATGATAGACACTGCTGAAACTGGACAACTGCTGCTGCATGTTCCATGATTACTTGCTCTGCTCAGGACTGCTGTGAGTGACAGATTGCATTACCTTATTGCATATCTTTCGGTACTTATTGGTGATTGTTACTGACTTGTATGGAAACATCTGCTGCTGCTTGTTCCTTGATTACTTAATTGTATGCTAGGAACGTATGATAGACACTCCTGAAACTGGACAACTGTTGTTGCATGTTCCTTGATTACTTGCATTACTCAGGACCGCTATGAGTGACAGATTGCATTACTTACTTGCATATGTTTCGGTACTTGTTGGTGATTGTTACTGACTTGTATGGAAACATAAGCTGCTGTTTGTTCCATGATTACTTAATTGTATGTTAGGAACCTATGATAGACACAGATGAAACTAGATAACTGCTGCTTCATGTTCCTTGATTTCTTTCATTGCTCCGGACCGCTGTGAGTGACAGATTGCATTACTTACTTGCATATGTTTCGGTACTTATTGGTGATTGTTACTGACTTGAAAGAAACATCTGATGCAGTTTGTTCCTTGATTACTTAATTCTATACTAGTAACGTATGATAGACACTCCTATAAGTGGACAACTGCTACTGCATGTTCCTTGTTACTTGCATTGCTCAGGACCGCTGTGAGTGACATATTGCATTACTTACTTGCATATGTTTCGGTACTTATTGGTGATTGTTACTGACTTGTAAGGAAACATCTGCTGCTGGTTGTTCCATAAATACTTAATTGTATGTTAGGAACATATGATAGACACTGATGAAATTGGACAACTGCTGCTGCATGTTCCTTGATTACTTGCACTGCTCAGGATTGCTGTGAGTGACAGATTGAATTACCTTCTTGCATATCTTTCGGTACTTATTGGTGACTGTTACTGACTTGTATGGAAACATCTGCTACTGCTTGTTCCTTGATTACTTAATTGTATGTTAGGAACGTATGATAGACACTGCTGAAACTGGACAACCATTGTTGCATGTTCCTTGATTACTTGCATTGCTCAGGATCGCTAAGAGTGACAGATTGCATTACTTACTTGCATATGTTTCGGTACTTATTGGTGATTGTTACTGACTTGTATGGAAACATCAGCTGCTGCTTGTTCCATGATTACTTAATTGTATGTTAGAAACCTATGATAGACACTGATGAAACTGGATAACTGCTGCTTCATGTTCCTTGATTTCTTTCATTGCTCCGGACCGCTGTGAGTGACAGATTGCATTACTTACTTGCATATGTTTCGGTACTTATTGGTGATTGTTACTGACTTGAATGAAACATCTGATGCAGTTTGTTCCTTGATTACTTAATTGTATACTAGTAACAACGTATGATAGACACTCCTGTAAGTGGACAACCGCTGCTGCATGTTCCTTGTTACTTGCATTGCTCAGGACCGCTGTGAGTGACATATTGCATTACTTACTTGCATATGTTTCGGTGCGTATTGGTGATTGTTACTGACTTGTATGGAAACATCTGCTGCTGCTTGTTCCTTGATTACTTAATTGTATGTTAGGAACGTATGATAGACACGTTTGAAACTGAACAACTGCTGCTGCATGTTTCTTGATTACTTGCATTGCTCAGGACCGCTGTGAGTGACAGATTGCACTACTTACTTGCATATGTTTTGGTACTTATTGGTGATTGTTACTGACTTGTATGGAAACATCAGCTGCTGCTTGTTCCTTGATTACTTAATTGTATGTTAGGAACGTATGATAGACACTGCTGAAACTGAACAACTTATGCTGCATGTTCCTTGATTACTTGCATTGCTCAGGACCGCTGTGAGTGATAGATTGCACTATTTACTTGCATATGTTTCAGTACTTATTGGTGATTGTTACTGACTTGTATGGAAACATCAGCTGCTGCTTGTTCCTTGATTACTTAATTGTATGTTAGGAACGTATGATAGACACTGCTGAAACTGAAAAACTGATGCTGCATGTTCCTTGATTACTTGCGTTGCTCAGGACCGCTGTGAGTGACAGATTGCACTACTTACTTGCATATGTTTCAGTACTTTTTGGTGATTGTTACTGACTTGTATGGAAACATCAGCTGCTGCTTGTTCCTTGATTACTTAATTGTATGTTAGGAACGTATGATAGACGCTGCTGAAACTGGACAACTGCTGCTGCATGTTTCTTGATTACTTGCATTGCTCAGGACCGCTGTGAGTGACAGATTGCACTACTTACTTGCATATGTTTGGTACTTATTGGTAGACTTGTATGGAAACATCAGCTGCTGCTTGTTCCTTGATTACTAAATTGTATGTTAGGAACGTATGATAGACACTGCTGAAACTGAACAACTGCTGCTGCATGTTCCTTGATTACTTGCATTGCTCAGGACCGCTGTGAGTGACAGATTGCACTACTTACTCGCATATGTTTTGGTACTTATTGGTGATTGTTACTGACTTGTATGGAAACATCAGCTGCTGCTTGTTCCTTGATTACTTAATTGTATGTTAGGAACGTATGATAGACACTGCTGAAACTGAAAAACTGATGCTACATGTTCCTTGATTACTTGCGTTGCTCAGGACCGCTGTGAGTGACAGATTGCACTACTTACTTGCATATGTTTCAGTACTTTTTGGTAATTGTTACTGACTTGTATGGAAACATCAGCTGCTGCTTGTTCCTTGATTACTTAATTGTATGTTAGGAACGTATGATAGACGCTGCTGAAACTGGACAACTGCTGCTGCATGTTCCTTGATTACTTGCATTGCTCCGGACCGCTGTGAGTGACAGATTGCATTACTGACTTGCATATGTTTCGGTACTTATTGGTGATTGTTACTGACTTGAATGAAACATCTGATGCAGTTAGTTCCTTGATTACTTAATTGTATACTGGTAACGTATGATAGACACTGCTGTAATTGGACAACTGCAGCTGCATGTTCCTTGTTACTTGCATTGCTCAGGACCGCTGAGAGTGAGAGATTGCATTATTTACTTGCATATGTTTCGGTACTTATTGGTGATTGTTACTGACTTGAATGAAACATCTGATGCAGTTAGCTCCTTGATTACTTAATTGTATACTGGTAACGTATGATAGACACTGCTGTAAGTGAACAACTGCTGCTGCATGTTCCTTGTTACTTGCATTGCTCAGGATCGCTGTGAGTGACAGATTACATTACTTACTTGCATATGTTTCGGTACTTATTGGTGATTTATATTGACTTGTATGGAAACATTTGCTGCTGCTTGTTCCATGATTACTTAAATGTATGCTAGGAACGTATGATAGACACTGCTGAAACTGGACAACTGCTGCTGCATGTTCCATGATTACTTGCTCTGCTCAGGACTGCTGTGAGTGAAAGATTGCATTTCCTTCTTGCATATCTTTCGGTACTTATTGGTGATTGTTACTGACTTGTATGGAAACATCTGCTGCTGCTTGTTCCTTGATTACTTAATTGTATGCTAGGAACGTATGATAGACACTCCTGAAACTGGACAACTGTTGTTGCATGTTCCTTGATTACTTGCATTACTCAGGACCGCTATGAGTGACAGATTGCATTACTTACTTGCATATGTTTCGGTACTTGTTGGTGATTGTTACTGACTTGTATGGAAACATAAGCTGCTGTTTGTTCCATGATTACTTAATTGTATGTTAGGAACCTATGATAGACACAGATGAAACTAGATAACTGCTGCTTCATGTTCCTTGATTTCTTTCATTGCTCCGGACCGCTGTGAGTGACAGATTGCATTACTTACTTGCATATGTTTCGGTACTTATTGGTGATTCTTACTGACTTGAAAGAAACATCTGATGCAGTTTGTTCCTTGATTACTTAATTCTATACTAGTAACGTATGATAGACACTCCTATAAGTGGACAACTGCTACTGCATGTTCCTTGTTACTTGCATTGCTCAGGACCGCTGTGAGTGACATATTGCATTACTTACTTGCATATGTTTCGGTACTTATTGGTGATTGTTACTGACTTGTAAGGAAACATCTGCTGCTGGTTGTTCCATAAATACTTAATTGTATGTTAGGAACATATGATAGACACTGATGAAATTGGACAACTGCTACTGCATGTTCCTTGATTACTTGCACTGCTCAGGATTGCTGTGAGTGACAGATTGAATTACCTTCTTGCATATCTTTCGGTACTTATTGGTGACTGTTACTGACTTGTATGGAAACATCTGCTGCTGCTTGTTCCTTGATTACTTAATTGTATGTTAGGAACGTATGATAGACACTGCTGAAACTGGACAACCATTGTTGCATGTTCCTTGATTACTTGCATTGCTCAGGATCGCTATGAGTGACAGATTGCATTACTTACTTGCATATGTTTCGGTACTTATTGGTGATTGTTACTGACTTGTACGGAAACATCAGCTGCTGCTTGTTCCATGATTACTTAATTGTATGTTAGAAACCTATGATAGACACTGATGAAACTGGATAACTGCTGCTTCATGTTCCTTGATTTCTTTCATTGCTCCGGACCGCTGTGAGTGACAGATTGCATTACTTACTTGCATATGTTTCTGTACTTATTGGTGATTGTTACTGACTTGAATGAAACATCTGATGCAGTTTGTTCCTTGATTACTTAATTGTATACTAGTAACAACGTATGATAGACACTCCTGTAAGTGGACAACCGCTGCTGCATGTTCCTTGTTACTTGCATTG
Organism: Centrapalus pauciflorus; assembly: GCA_020465985.1. Classification (NCBI taxonomy): domain Eukaryota; kingdom Viridiplantae; phylum Streptophyta; class Magnoliopsida; order Asterales; family Asteraceae; genus Centrapalus; species Centrapalus pauciflorus. The sequence continues at coordinate 75,521 of JAANYP010000606.1, read as the reverse complement.
CTCAGGACCGCTGTGAGTGACATATTGCATTACTTACTTCATATGTTTCGGTGCGTATTGGTGATTGTTACTGACTTGTATGGAAACATCTGCTGCTGCTTGTTCCTTGATTACTTAATTGTATGTTAGGAACGTATGATAGACACGTTTGAAACTGAACAACTGCTGCTGCATGTTTCTTGATTACTTGCATTGCTCAGGACCGCTGTGAGTGACAGATTGCACTACTTACTTGCATATGTTTTGGTACTTATTGGTGATTGTTACTGACTTGTATGGAAACATCTGCTGCTGCTTGTTTCTTGATTACTTAATTGTATGTTAGGAACGTATGATAGACACTGCTGAAATTGAACAACTTATGCTGCATGTTCCTTGATTACTTGCATTGCTCAGGACTGCTGTGAGTGATAGATTGCACTACTTACTTGCATATGTTTCAGTACTTATTGGTGATTGTTACTGACTTGTATGGAAACATCAGCTGCTGCTTGTTCCTTGATTACTTAATTGTATGTTAGGAACGTATCATAGACGCTGCTGAAACTGGACAACAGCTGCTGCATGTTCCTTGATTACTTGCGTTGCTCAGGTTCGCTGTGATTGCATTACTTACTTGCATATGTTTCGGTTCTTATTGGTGAATGTTACTGACTTGTATGGAAACATCTGCTGCTGCTTGTTCCTTGACTACTTAATTGTATGCTAGGAACGTATGATTGACACTGCTGAAACTGGACAACTGTAGTTGCATGTTCCTTGATTACTTGCATTGCTCAGGACCGCTATGAGTGACAGATTGCATTGCTTACTTGCATATGTTTCGGTACTCATTGGTGATTGTTACTGACTTGTATGGAAACATCTGCTGCTGGTTGTTCCATGATTAGTTAATTGTATGTTAGGAACATATGATAGACACTGATGAAAGTGGACAACTGCTACTGCATGTTCCTTGATTACTTGCATTGCTCCGGACCGCTGTGAGTGACAGATTGCATTACTTACTTGCATATGTTTCGGTACTTATTGGTGACTGTTACTGACTTGTATGGAAACATCTGCTGCTGCTTGTTACTTGATTACTTAATTGTATGTTAGGAACGTATGATAGACACTGCTGAAACTGGACAACTATTGTTGCATGTTCCTTGATTACTTGCATTGCTCAGGATCGCTATGAGTGACAGATTGCATTACTTACTTGCATATGTTTCGGTACTTATTGGTGATTGTTACTGACTTGAATGAAACATCTGATGCAGTTAGCTCCTTGATTACTTAATTGTATACTGGTAACGTATGATAGACACTGCTGTAAGTGAACAACTGCTGCTGCATGTTCCTTGTTAATTGCATTGCTCAGGACCGCTGTGAGTGACAGATTACATTACTTACTTGCATATGTTTCGGTACTTATTGGTGATTGATAGTGACTTGTATGGAAACATTTGCTGCTGCTTGTTCCATGATTACTTAATTGTATGCTAGGAACGTATGATAGACACTGCTGAAACTGGACAACTGCTGCTGCATGTTCCAAGATTACTTGCTCTGCTCAGGACTGCTGTGAGTGACAGATTGCATTACCTTCTTGCATATCTTTCGGTACTTATTGGTGATTGTTACTGACTTGTATGGAAACATCTGCTGCTGCTTGTTCCTTGATTACTTAATTGTATGCTAGGAACGTATGATAGACACTCCTGAAACTGGAAAACTGTTGTTGCATGTTCCTTGATTACTTTCATTGCTCAGGACCGCTATGAGTGACAGATTGCATTACTTACTTGCATATGTTTCGGTACTTGTTGGTGATTGTTACTGACTTGTATGGAAACATCAGCTGCTGTTTGTTCCATGATTACTTAATTGTATGTTAGGAACCTATGATAGACACTGATGAAACTAGATAACTGCTGCTTCATGTTCCTTGATTTCTTTCATTGCTCCGGACCGCTGTGAGTGACAGATTGGATTACTTACTTGCATATGTTTCGGTACTTATTGGTGATTCTTACTGTCTTGTATGGAAACTTCAACTGCTGCTTGTTCCATGATTACTTATTTGTATGTTAGGAACCTATGATAGACACTGATAAAACTGGATAACTGCTGCTTCATGTTCCTTGATTTCTTTCATTGCTCCGGAACGCTGTGAGTGACAAATTGCATTACTTACTTGCATATGTTTTGTTACTTATTGGTGATTGTTACTGACTTGTATGGAAACATTAGCTGCCGCTTGTTCCATGATTACTTAATTGTATGTTAGGAACCTTTGATAGACACTGATGAAACTGGATAACTGCTGCTTCATGTTCCTTGATTTCTATCATTGCTCCTTACCGCTGTGAGTGACAGATTGCATTACTTACTTGCATATGTTTCGGTACTTATTGGTGATTGTTACTGACTTGTATGGAAACATCTGCTGCTGCTTGTTCCTTGATTACTTAATTGTATGTTAGGAACGTATGATAGACACTGGTGAAACTGGACAACTGCTGCTGCAAGTTCCTTGATTACTTGCATTGCTCAGGACTGCTGTGAGTGACAGATTGCACTACTTACTTGCATATGTTTTGGTACTTATTGGTGATTGTTACTGACTTGTATGGAAACATCAGCTGCTTCTTGTTCCTTGATTACTTAATTGTATGTTAGAAACGTATGATAGACACTGCTGAAACTGGACGACTGCTGCTGCATGTTTCTTGATTACTTGCATTGCTCAGGTTCGCTGTGATTGCATTGCTTACTTGCATATGTTTCGGTACTTATTGGTATTTGGTACTAACTTGTATGGAAACATCTGCTGCTTCTTGTCCCTTGATTACTTAATTGTATGCCAGGAACGTATGATAGACACTGCTGAAACTGGAAAACTGTAGTTGCATGTTCCTTGATTACTTGCTTTGCTCAGGACTACTGTGAGTGACAGATTCCGTTACTTACTTGCATATGTTTCAGTACTTATTGGTGATTGATACTGACTTGTATGGAAACATCTGTTGATGCTTGTTCCTTGATTACTTAATTGTATGCTAGGAACGTATGATAGACAATGCTAAAACTAGACAACTACTGCTGCATGTTCCTTGATTACTTGAATTGCTCAGGACCGCTGTGAGTGACATATTGCATTATTTACTTGCATATGTTTCGGTACTTATTGGTGATTGATATTGACTTGTATGGAAACATCTGTTGCTGCTTGTTCCATGACTACTTAATTGTATGTTAGGAACGTATGTTAGACACTGCTGAAACTGGACAACTGATGCTGCATGTTCCTTGATTACTTGCATTGCTCAGGACCGCTGCGAGTGACAGATTGCACTACTTACTTGCATATGTTTCAGTACTTATTGATGATTGTTACTGACTTGTATGGAAACATCAGCTGCTGCTTGTTCCTTGATTACTTTTTTGTATGTTAGGAACGTATGAAAGACACTGATGAAACTGGATAACTACTGCTTCAAGTTCCTTGATTTCTTTCATTGCTCCGGAACGCTGTGAGTGACAAATTGCATTACTTACTTGCATATGTTTTGTTACTTATTGGTGATTGTTACTGACTTGTATGGAAACATTAGCTGCCGCTTGTTCCATGATTACTTAATTGTATGTTAGGAACCTTTGATAGACACTGATGAAACTAGATAACTGCTGCTTCATGTTCCTTGATTTCTATCATTGCTCCTTACCGCTGTGAGTGACAGATTGCATTACTTACTTGCATATGTTTCGGTACTTATTGGTGATTGTTACTGACTTGTAAGGAAACATCTGCTGCTGCTTGTTCCTTGATTACTTAATTGTATGTTAGGAACGTATGATAGACACTGTTGAAACTGGACAACTGCTGCTGCAAGTTCCTTGATTACTTGCATTGCTCAGGACTGCTGTGAGTGACAGATTGCACTACTTACTTGCATATGTTTTGGTACTTATTGGTGATTGTTACTGACTTGTATGGAAACATCAGCTGCTGCTTGTTCCTTGATTACTTAATTGTATGTTAGGAACGTATGATAGACACTGCTGAAACTGGACGACTGCTGCTGCATGTTTCTTGATACTTGCATTGCTCAGGTTCGCTGTGATTGCATTGCTTACTTGCATATGTTTCGGTACTTATTGGTATTTGTTACTGACTTGTATGAAAACATCTGCTGCTGCTTGTTCCTTGATTACTTAATTGTATGCCAGGAACGTATGATAGACACTGCTGAAACTGGACAACTGTAGTTGCATGTTCCTTGATTACTTGCTTTGCTCAGGTCCGCTGTGAGTGACAGATTCCGTTACTTACTTGCATATGTTTCAGTACTTATTGGTGATTGATACTGACTTGTATGGAAACATCTGTTGATGCTTGTTCCTTGATTACTTAATTGTATGCTAGGAACGTATGATAGACAATGCTAAAGCTAGACAACTACTGCTGCATGTTCCTTGATTACTTGAATTGCTCAGGACCGCTGTGAGTGACAGATTGCATTATTTACTTGCATATGTTTCGGTACTTATTGGTGATAGATACTGACTTGTATGGAAACATCTGTTGCTGCTTGTTCCATGATTACTTAATTGTATGTTAGGAACGTATGATAGACACTGCTGAAACTGGACAACTGATGCTGCATGTTCCTTGATTACTTGCATTGCTCAGGACCGCTGCGAGTGACAGATTGCATTACTTACTTGCATATGTTTCAGTACTTATTGATGATTGTTACTGACTTGTATGGAAACATCAGCTGTTGCTTGTTCCTTGATTACTAAATTGTATGTTAGGAACGTATGATAGACGCTGCTGAAACTGGACAACTGCTGCTGCATGTTCCTTGATTACTTGCATTGCTCAGATTTGCTGTGATTGCATTACTTACTTGCATATGTTTCGGTACTTATTGGTGAATGTTACTGACTTGTATGGAAATATCTGCTGCTGCTTGTTCCTTGAATACTTAATTGTATGTTAGGAACATATGATAGACACTGATGAAACTGGACAACTGCTGCTGCATGTTCCTTGATTACTTGCATTGCTCTGGACCGCTGTGATTGACAGATTGCATTACTCACTTGCATATGTTTCGGTACTTATTGGTGATTGATACTGACTTGTATGGAAACATTTGCTGCTGCTTGTTCCATGATTACTTAATTGTATGCTAGGAACGTATGATAGACATTAGACACTGCTGAAACTGGACAATTGCTACTGCATGTTCCATGATTACTTGCACTGCTCAGGACTGCTGTGGTGACAGATTGCATTACCTTCTTGCATATCTTTCAGTACTTATTGGTGATTGTTACTGACTTGTATGGAAACATCTATTGTTGCTTGTTCCTTGATTACTTAATTGTATGTTAGGAACGTATGATAGACACTGTTGAAACTGGACAACTGTTGTTGCATGTTCCTTGATTACTTGCATTGCTCAGGACCGCTATGAGTGACAGATTGCATTAGTTACTTGCATATGTTTTGGTACTTATTGGTGATTGTTACTGACTTGTATGGAAACATCAGCTGCTGCTTGTTCCATGATTACTTAATTGTATGTTAGAAACCTATGTTAGACACTGATAAAACTGGATAACTGCTGCTTCATGTTCCTTGATTTCTTTCATTGCTCCGGACCACTGTGAGTGACAGATTGCATTACTTACTTGCATATGTTTTGGTACTTATTGGTGATTGTTACTGACTTGAATGAAACATCTGATGCAGTTTGTTCCTTGATTACTTAAATCTATACTAGTAACGTATGATAGACACTCCTGTAAGTGGTCAACTGCTGCTGCATGTTCCTTGTTACTTGCATTGCTCAGGACCGCTGTGAGTGACATATTGCATTACTTACTTGCATACGTTTCGGTACTTATTGGTGATTGTTACTAACTTGTATGAAAACATCAGCTGCTGCTTGTTCCTTGATTACTTAATTGTATGTTAGGAACGTATGATAGACACTGTTGAAACTGAACAACTGCTGCTGCATGTTCCTTGATTAATTGCATTGCTCAGGACCGCTGTGAGTGACAGATTGCACTACTTATATGTTTTGGTACTTATTGGTGATTGTTACTGACTTGTATGGAAACATCAGCTGCTGCTTGTTCCTTGATTACTTAATTGTATGTTAGGAACGTATGATAGACACTGTTGAAACTGAACAACTGATGCTGCATGTTCCTTGATTACTTGCATTGCTCAGGACCGCTGCGAGTGACAGATTGCACTACTTACTTGCATATGTTTCGGTACTTATTGGTGATTGTTACTGACTTGTATGGAAACATCAGCTGCTGCTTGTTCCTTGATTACTAAATTGTATGTTAGGAACGTATGATAGACGCTGCTGAAACTGGTCAACTGCTGCTGCATGTTCCTTGATTACTTGCATTGCTCAGATTCGCTGTGATTGCATTACTTACTTGCATATGTTTCGGTACTTATTGGTGAATGTTACTGACTTGTATGGAAACATCTGCTGCTGCTTGTTCCTTGATTACTTAATTGTATGCTAGGAACGTATGATAGACACTGCTGAAACTGGACAACTGTAGTTGCATGTTCCTTGATTACTTGCATTGCTCAGGACCGCTATGAGTGACAGATTGCATTGCTTACTTGCGTATGTTTCGATACTCATTTGTGATTGTTACTGACTTGTAAGGAAACATCTGATGCTGGTTGTTCCATGAATACTTAATTGTATGTTAGGAACATATGATAGACACTGATGAAATTGGACAACTGCTGCTGCATGTTCCTTGATTACTTGCTTTGCTCCGGATCGCTGTGAGTGACAGATTGCATTACTTACTTGCATATGTTTCGGTACTTATTGGTGATTGATACTGACTTGTATGGAAACATATGCTGCTGCTTGTTCCATGATTACTTAATTGTATGCTAGGAACGTATGATAGACACTGCTGAAACTGGCTAACTGCTGCTGCATGTTCCATGATTACTTGCACTGCTCAGGACTGCTGTGAGTGACAGATTGCATTACCTTCTTGCATATCTTTCGGTACTTATGGGTGACTGTTACTGACTTGTATGGAAACATCTGCTGCTGCTTGTTCCTTGATTACTTAATTGTATGTTAGGAACGTATGATAGAGACTGCTGAAACTGGGCAACTGTTGTTGCATGTTCCTTGATTACTTGCACTGCTCAAGACCGCTATGAGTGACAGATTGAACTACTTACTTGCATATGTTTCGGTACTTATTGGTGATTGTTACTGACTTGTATGGTAACATCAGCTGCTGCTTGTTCCATGATTACTTATTTGCATGTTAGAAACCTATGATAGACACCGATGAAACTGTATAACTGCTGCTTCATGTTCCTTGATTTCTTTCATTGCTCCGGACTGCCGTGAGTGACAGATTACATTACTTACTTGCATATGTTTAGGTACTTATTGGTGATTGTTACTGACTTGAATGAAACATCTGATGCAGTTTGTTCCTTGATTACTTAATTGTATACTAGTAACGTATGATAGACACTCCTGTAAGTGGACAACTGCTGCTGCATGTTCCTTGTTACTTGCATTGCTCAGGACCGCTGTGAGTGACATATTGCATTACTTACTTGCATATGTTTCGGTACTTATTGGTGATTGTTACTGACTTGTATGGAAAGATCTGCTGCTGCTTGTTCCTTGATTACTTAATTGTATGTTAGGAACGTATGATAGACACGGTTGAAACTGAACAACTGCTGTTGCATGTTCCTTGATTACTTGCGTTGCTCAGGACCGCTGTGAGGGACAGATTGCACTACTTACTTGCATATGTTTTGGTACTTATTGGTGATTGTTACTGACTTGTATGGAAACATTAGCTGCTGCTTGTTCCTTGATTACTAAATTTTATGTTAGGAACGTATGATAGACACTGCTGAAACTAAACAACTGCTGCTGCATGTTCCTTGATTACTTGAATTGCTCAGGACCGCTGCGAGTGACAGATTGCACTACTTACTTGCATATGTTTCGGTACTTATTGGTGATTGTTACTGACTTGTATGGAAACATCAGATGCTGCTTGTTCCTTGATTACTAAATTGTATGTTAGGAACGTATGATAGACGCTGCTGAAATTGGACAACTGCTGCTGCATGTTCCTTGATTACTTGCATTGCTCAGATTCGCTGTGATTGCATTACTTACTTGCATATGTTTCGGTACTTATTGGTGAATGTTTGACTTGTATGGAAACATCTGCTGCTGCTTGTTCCTTGATTACTTAATTGTATGCTACGAACGTATGATAGACACTGCTGAAACTGCACAACTGTAGTTGCATGTTCCTTGATTACTTGCATTGCTCGGGACCGCTATGAGTGACAGATTGCATTGCTTACTTGCATATGTTTCGGTACACATTGGTGATTGTTACTGACTTGTAAGGAAACATCTGCTGCTGGTTGTTCCATGAATACTTAATTGTATGTTAGGAACATATGATAGACACTGATGAAATTGGACAACTGCTGCTGCATGTTCCTTGATTACTTGCATTGCTCCGGACCGCTGTGAGTGACAGATTGCATTACTTACTTGCATATGTTTCGGTACTTATTGGTGATTGATACTGACTTGTATGGAAACATTTGCTGCTGCTTGTTCCATGATTACTTAATTGTATGCTAGGAACGTATGATAGACACTGCTGAAACTAGACAACTGCTGCTGCATGTTCCGTGATTACTTGCACTGCTCAGGACTGTTGTGAGTGACAAATTGCATTACCTTCTTGCATATCTTTCGGTACTTATTGGTGACTGTTACTGACTTGTATGGAAACATCTGCTGCTGCTTGTTCCTTGATTACTTAATTGTATGTTAGGAATGTATGATAGACACTGCTGAAACTGGACAACTGTTGTTGCATGTTCCTTGATTACTTGCATTGCTCAGGACCGCTATGAGTGACAGATTGCATTAATTACTTGCATATGTTTCGGTACTTATTGGTGATTGTTACTGACTTGTATGGAAACATCAGCTGCTGCTTGTTCCTTGATTACTTATTTGTATGTTAGAAACCTATGATAGACACCGATGAAACTGGATAACTGCTGCTTCATGTTCCTTGATTTCTTCATTGCTCCGGACCGCTGTGAGTGACAGATTGCATTACTTACTTGCATATGTTTAGGTACTTATTTGTGATTGTTACTGACTTGAATGAAACATCTGATGCAGTTTGTTCCTTGATTACTTAATTGTATACTAGTAACGTATGATAGACACTCCTGTAAGTGGACAACTGCTGCTGCATGTTCCTTGTTACTTGCATTGCTCAGGACCGCTGTGAGTGACATATTGCATTACTTACTTGCATATGTTTCGGTACTTATTGGTGATTGTTACTGACTTGTATGGAAAGATCTGCTACTGCTTGTTCCTTGATTACTTAATTGTATGTTAGGAACGTATGATAGACACGGTTGAAACTGAACAACTGCTGCTGCATGTTCCTTGATTACTTGCGTTGCTCAGGACCGCTGTGAGTGACAGATTGCACTACTTACTTGCATATGTTTTGGTACTTATTGGTGATTGTTACTGACTTGTATAGAAACATTAGCTGCTGCTTGTTCCTTGATTACTAAATTTTATGTTAGGAATATATGATAGACACTGCTGAAACTAAACAACTGCTGCTGCATGTTCCTTGATTACTTGAATTGCTCAAGACCGCTGCGAGTGACAGATTGCACTACTTACTTGCATATGTTTCGGTACTTATTGGTGATTGTTACTGACTTGTATGGAAACATCAGATGCTGCTTGTTCCTTGATTACTAAATTGTATGTTAGGAACGTATGATAGACGCTGCTGAAACTGGACAACTGCTGCTGCATGTTCCTTGATTACTTGCATTGCTCAGATTCGCTGTGATTGCATTACTTACTTGCATATGTTTCGGTACTTATTGGTGAATGTTTGACTTGTATGGAAACATCTGCTGCTGCTTGTTCCTTGATTACTTAATTGTATGCTACGAACGTATGATAGACACTGCTGAAACTGCACAACTGTAGTTGCATGTTCCTTGCTTACTTGCATTGCTCGAGACCGCTATGAGTGACAGATTGCATTGCTTACTTGCATATGTTTCGGTACACATTGGTGATTGTTACTGACTTGTAAGGAAACATCTGCTGCTGGTTGTTCCATGAATACTTAATTGTATGTTAGGAACATATGATAGACACTGATGAAATTGGACAACTGCTGCTGCATGTTCCTTGATTACTTGCATTGCTCCGGACCGCTGTGAGTGACAGATTGCATTACTTACTTGCATATGTTTCGGTACTTATTGGTGATTGATACTGACTTGTATGGAAACATTTGCTGCTGCTTGTTCCATGATTACTTAATTGTATGCTAGGAACGTATGATAGACACTGCTGAAACTGGACAACTGCTGCTGCATGTTCCATGATTACTTGCACTGCTCAGGACTGCTGTGAGTGACAGATTGCATTACCTTCTTGCATATCTTTCGGTACTTATTGGTGACTGTTACTGACTTGTATGGAAACATCTGTTGCTGCTTGTTCCTTGATTACTTAATTTTATGTTGAAAACGTATGATAGACACTGCTGAAACAAGACAACTGTTGTTGCATGTTCCTTGATTACTTGCATTGCTCAGGACTGCTATGAGTGACAGATTGCATTACTTACTTGCATATGTTTCGGTACTTATTTGTGATTGTTACTGACTTGTATGGAAACATCAGCTGCTGCTTGTTCCATGATTACTTAATTGTATGTTAGAAACCTATGATAGACACCGATGAAACTGGATAACTGCTGCTTCATGTTCCTTGATTTCTTTCATTGCTCCTGTGAGTGACAGATTGCATTACTTACTTGCATATGTTTCGGTACTTATTGGTGATTGTTATCGACTTGAATGAAACATCTGATGCAGTTTGTTCCTTGATTACTTAATTGTATACTAGTAACGTATGATAGACACTCCTGTAAGTAGACAACTGCTGCTGCATGTTCCTTGTTACTTGCATTGCTCAGGACCGGTGTGAGTGACAGATTGCATTACTTACTTGCATATGTTTTGGTACTTATTGGTGATTGTTACTAACTTGTATAGAAACATCAGCTGCTGCTTGTTCGATGATTACTTAATTGTATGTTAGGAACCTATGATAGACACTTATGAAACTCGATAACTGCTGCTTCATGTTCCTTGATTACTTGCATTGCTCAGGACCGCTGTGAGTGACCGATTGCACTACTTACTTGCATATGTTTCAGTACTTATTGGTGATTGTTACTGACTTGTATGGAAACATCAGCTGCTGCTTGTTCCTTGATTACTTAATTGTATGTTAGGAACGTATGATAGACACGGTTGAAACTGAACAACTGCTGCTGCATGTTCCTTGATTACTAGCATTGCTCAGGACCGCTGTGAGTGACAGATTGCACTACTTACTTGCATATGTTTTGGTACTTATTGGTGATTGTTACTGACTTGTATGGAAATATCAGCTGCTGCTTGTTCCTTGATTACTAAATTGTATGTTATGAAGGTATGATAGACACTGCTGAAACTGAACAACTGCTGCTGCTTGTTCCTTGATTACTTGCATTGCTCAGGACCGCTGCGAGTGACAGATTGCACTACTTACTTGCATATGTTTCGGTACTTATTGGTGATTGTTACTGACTTGTATGGAAACATCAGCTGCTGCTTGTTCCTTGATTACTAGATTGTATGTTAGGAACGTATGATAGACGCTGCTGAAACTGGACAACTGCTGCTGCATGTTCCTTGATTACTTGCATTGCTCAGATTCGCTGTGATTGCATTACTTACTTGCATATGTTTCGGTACTTATTGGTGAATGTTACTGACTTGTATGGAAACATCTGCTGCTGCTTGTTCCTTGATTACTTAATTGTATGCTAGGAACGTATGATAGACACTGCTGAAACTGCATAACTGTAGTTGCATGTTCCTTGATTACTTGCATTGCTCGGGACCGCTATGAGTGACAGATTGCATTGCTTACTTGCATATGTTTCGGTACTCATTGGTGATTGTTACTGACTTGTAAGTAAACATCTGCTGCTGGTTGTTCCATGAATACTTAATTGTATGTTAGGAACATATGATAGAGACTGATGAAATTGGACAACTGCTGCTGCATGTTCCTTGATTACTTGCATTGCTCCGGACCGCTGTGAGTGACAGATTGCATTACTTACTTGCATATGTTTCAGTACTTATTGGTGATTGATACTGACTTGTATGGAAACATTTGCTGCTGCTTGTTCCATGATTACTTAATTGTATGCTAGAAACGTATGATAGACACTACTGAAACTAGACAACTGCTGCTGCATGTTCCGTGATTACTTGCACTGCTCAGGACTGCTGTGAGTGACGAATTGCATTACCTTCTTGCATATCTTTCGGTACTTATTGGTGACTGTTACTGACTTGTATGGAAACATCTGCTGCTGCTTGTTCCTTGATTACTTAATTGTATGTTAGGAACGTATGATAGACACTGCTGAAACTGGACAACTGTTGTTGCATGTTCCTTGATTACTTGCATTGCCCAGGACCGCTATGAGTGACAGATTGCATTACTTACTTGCATATGTTTCGGTACTTATTGGTGATTGTTACTGACTTGTATGGAAACATCAGCTGCTGCTTGTTCCATGATTACTTATTTGTATGTTAGAAACCTATGATAGACACCGATGAAACTGGATAACTGCTGCTTCATGTTCCTTGATTTCTTCATTGCTCCGGACCGCTGTGAGTGACAGATTGCATTACTTACTTGCATATCTTTCGGTACTTATTGGTGATTGTTACTGACTTGAATGAAACTTCTGATGCAGTTTGTTCTTTGATTACTTAATTGTATACTAGTAACGTATGATAGACACTCCTGTAAGTGGACAACTGCTGCTGCATTTTCCTTGTTACTTGCATTGCTCAGGACCGCTGTGAGTGACATATTGCATTACTTACTTGCATATGTTTCGGTACTTATTGGTGATTGTTACTGACTTGTATGGAAACATCTGCTGCTGCTTGTTCCTTGATTACTTAATTTTATGTTAGGAACGTATGATAGACACGGTTGAAACTGAACAACTGCTGCTGCATGTTCCTTGATTACTTGCATTGCTCAGGACCGCTGTGAGTGACAGATTGCACTACTTACTTGCATATGTTTTGGTACTTATTGGTGATTGTTACTGACTTGTATGGAAACATCAGCTGCTGCTTGTTCCTTGATTACTAAATTGTATGTTAGGAACGTATGATAGACACTGCTGAAACTGAACAACTGCTGCTGCATGTTCCTTGTTTACTTGCGTTGCTCAGGACCGCTGCGAGTGACAGATTGCACTACTTACTTTCATATGTTTCGGTACTTATTGGTGATTGTTACTGACTTGTATGGAAACATCAGCTGCTGCTTGTTCCTTGATTACTAAATTGTATGTTAGGAACGTATGATAGACGCTGCTGAAACTGGACAACTGCTGCTACATGTTCCTTGATTACTTGCATTGCTCAGATTCGTTATGATTGCATTACTTACTTGCATATGTTTCGGTACTTATTGGTGAATGTTACTGACTCGTATGGAAACATCTGCTGCTGCTTGTTCCTTGATTAGTTAATTGTATGCTAGGAACGTATGATAGAAACTGCTGAAACTGGCAACTGTAGTTGCATGTTCCTTTAATTACTTGCATTGCTCGGGACCGCTATGAGTGACAGATTGCATTGCTTACTTGCATATGTGTCGGTACTCATTGGTGATTGTTACTGACTTGTAAGGAAACATCTGCTGCTGGTTGTTCCATGAATACTTAATTGTATGTTAGGAACATATGATAGACACTGATGAAATTGGACAACTGCTGCTGCATGTTCCTTGATTACTTGCATTGCTCCGGACCGCTGTGAGTGACAGATTGCATTACTTACTTACATATGTTTCGGTACTTATTGGTGATTGATACTGACTTGTATGGAAACATTTGCTGCTACTTGTTCCATGATTACTTAATTGTAATCTAGGAACGTATGATAGACACTGCTGAAACTGGACAACTGCTGCTGCATGTTCCATGATTACTTGCACTGCTCAGGACTGCTGTGAGTGACAGATTGTATTACCTTCTTGCATATCTTTTGGTACTTATTGGTGACTGTTACTGACTTGTATGGAAACATCTGCTGCTGCTTGTTCCTTGATTACTTAATTGTATGTTAGGAACGTATGATAGACACTGCTGAAACTGGACAACTGTTGTTGCATGTTCCTTGATTACTTGCATTGCTCAGGACCGCTATGAGTGACGGATTGCATTACTTACTTGCATATGTTTCGGTACTTATTGGTGATTGTTACTGACTTGTATGGAAACATCAGCTGCTGCTTGTTCCATGATTACTTATTTGTATGTTAGAAACCTATGATAGACACCGATGAAACTGGATAACTGCTGCTTCATGTTCCTTGATTTCTTTCATTGCTCCGGACCGCTGTGAGTGACAGATTGCATTACTTACTTGCATATGATTCGGTACTTATTGGTGATTGTTACTGACTTGAATGAAACATCTGATGCAGTTTGTTCCTTGATTACTTAATTGTATACTAGTAACGTATGATAGACACTCCTGTATGTGGACAACTGCTGCTGCATGTTCCTTGTTACTTGCATTGCTCAGGACCGCTGTGAGTGACATATTGCATTACTTACTTGCGTATGTTTCGGTACTTATTGGTGATTGTTACTGACTTGTATGGAAACATCTGCTGCTGCTTGTTCCTTGATTACTTAATTGTATGTTAGGAACGTATGATAGACACGGTTGAAACTGAACAACTGCTGCTGCATGTTCCTTGATTACTTGCATTGCTCAGGACCGCTGTGAGTGACAGATTGCACTACTTACTTGCATATGTTTTGGTACTTATTGGTGATTGTTACTGACTTCTATGGAAACATCAGCTGCTGCTTGTTCCTTGATTACTAAATTGTATGTTAGGAACGTATGATAGACACTGCTGAAACTGAACAACTGCTGCTGCATGTTCCTTGATTACTTGCATTGCTCAGGACCGCTGCGAGTGACAGATTGCGCTACTTACTTGCATATGTTTCGGTACTTATTGGTGATTGTTACTGACTTGTATGGAAACATCAGCTGCTGCTTGTTCCTTGATTACTAAATTGTATGTTAGGAACGTATGATAGACGCTGCTGAAACTGGACAACTGCTGCTGCATGTTCCTTGATTACTTGCATTGCTCAGATTCGCTGTGATTGCATTACTTACTTGCATATGTTTCGGTACTTATTGGTGAATGTTACTGACTTGTATGGAAACATCTGCTGCTGCTTGTTCCTTGATTACTTAATTGTATGCTAGGAACGTATGATAGACACTGCTGAAACTGGACAACTGTAGTTGCATGTTCCTTGATTACTTGCATTGCTCGGGACCGATATGAGTGACAGATTGCATTGCTTACTTGCATATGTTTCCGTACTCATTGGTGATTGTTACTGACTTGTAAGGAAACATCTGCTGCTGGTTGTTCCATGAATACTTAATTGTATATTAGGAACATATGATAGACACTGATGAAATTGGACAACTGCTGTTGCATGTTCCTTGATTACTTGCATTGCTCCGGACCGCTGTAAGTGACAGATTGCATTACTTACTTGCATATGTTTCGGTACTTATTGGTGATTGTTACTGACTTGTATGGAAACATCTGCTGCTGCTTGTTCCTTGATTACTTAATAGTATGTTAGAAACGTATGATAGACACTGCTGAAACTGGACAACTCTTGTTGCATGTTCCTTGATTACTTGCATTGCTCAGGACTGCTATGAGTGACAGATTGCATTACTTACTTGCATATGTTTCGGTACTTATTGGTGATTGTTACTGACTTGTATGGAAACATCAGCTGCTGCTTGTTCCATGATTACTTAATTGTATGTTAGAAACCTATGATAGACACCGATGAAACTGGATAACTGCTGCTTCATGTTCCTTGATTTCTTTCATTGCTCCTGTGAGTGACAGATTGCATTACTTACTTGCATATGTTTCGGTACTTATTGGTGATTGTTACTGACTTGAATGAAACATCTGATGCAGTTTGTTCCTTGATTACTTAATTGTATACTAGTAACGTATGATAGACACTCCTGTAAGTGGACAACTGCTGCTGCATGTTCCTTGTTACTTGCATTGCTCAGGACCGCTCTGAGTGACAGATTGCATTACTTACTTGCATATGTTTCGGTACTTATTGGTGATTGTTACTAACTTGTATAGAAACATCAGCTGCTGCTTGTTCCATGATTACTTAATTGTATGTTAGGAACCTATGATAGACACTTATGAAACTGGATAACTGCTGCTTCGTGTTCCTTGATTACTTGCATTGCACAGGACCGCTGTGAGTGACCGATTGCACTACTTACTTGCATATGTTTCAGTACTTATTGGTGATTGTTACTGACTTGTATGGAAATATCAGCTGCTGCTTGTTCCTTGATTACTTAATTGTATGTTAGGAACGTATGATAGACACTGCTGAAACTGTACAACTGATGTTGCATGTTCCTTGATTACTTGCATTGCAAACGACCGCTGTGAGTGACATATTGCACTACTTACTTGCATATGTTTCCGTACTTATTGGTTATTGTTACTGACTTGTATGGAAACATCAGCTGCTGCTTGTTTCTTGATTACTTAATTGTATGTTAGGAACGTACGATAGACGCTGCTGAAACTGGACAACTGCTGCTGCATGTTCCTTGATTACTTGCATTGCTCAGGTTCGCTGTGATTGCATTACTTACTTGCATATATTTCGGTACTTATTGGTGAATGTTACTGACTTGTATGGAAACATCTGCTGCTGCTTGTTCCGTGATTACTTAATTGTATGCTAGGAACGTATGATAGACACTGCTGAAACTGGACAACTGTAGTTGCATGTTCCTTGATTACTTGCATTGCTCAGGACCGCTATGAGTGACAGATTGCATTGCTTACTTGCATATGTTTCGGTACTTATTGGTGATTGTTACTGACTTGTATGGAAACATATGCTGCTGGTTGTTCCATGATTACTTAATTGTATGTTAGGAACATCTGATAGACACTGATGAAACTGGACAACTGCTGCTGCATGTTCCTTGATTACTTGCATTGCTCCGGACCGCTGTGAGTGACTGATTGCATTACTTACTTGCATATGTTTTGGTACTTATTGGCGATTGTTACTGACTTGAATGAAACATCTGATGCAGTTAGTTCCTTGATTACTTAATTGTATACTGGTAACGTATGATAGACACTGTTGTAAGTGGACAACTGCTGCTGCATGTTCCTTGTTACTTGCATTGCTCAGGACCGCTGAGAGTGAGAGATTGCATTATTTACTTGCATATGTTTCGGTACTTATTGGTGATTGTTACTGACTTGAATGAAACATCTGATGCAGTTAGTTCCTTGATTACTTAATTGTATACTAGTAACGTATGATAGACACTACTGTAAGTGGACAACTGCTGCTGCATGTTCCTTGTTACTTGCATTGCTCAGGACCGCTGAGAGTGAGAGATTGCATTACTTACCTACATATGTTTCGGTACTTATTGGTGATTGTTACTGACTTGTATGCAAACATCTGCTGCTGTTTGTTCCTTGATTACTTAATTGTATGTTAGGAAAGTATGATAGACACTGCTGAAACTGGACAACTGATGTTGCATGTTCCTTGATTACTTGCATTTCTCAGGACCGTGTGAGTGACAGATTGCACTACTTCCTTGCATATGTTTCAGTACTTATTGGTGATTGTTACTGACTTGTATGGAAACATCAGCTGCTGTTTGTTCCTTGATTACTAAATTGTATGTTAGGAACGTATGATAGACGCTGCTGAAACTGGACAACTGCTGCTGCGTGTTCCTTGATTACTCGCATTGCTCAGATTCGCTGTGATTGCATTACTTACTTGCATATGTTTCGGTACTTATTGGTGATTGTTACTGACTTGTATGGAAACATCAGCTGCTGCTTGTTCCTTGATTACTTAATTGTATGTTAGGAACGTATGATAGACACTGCTGAAACTGAACAACTGATGTTGCATGTTCCTTGATTACTTGCATTGCTCAGGACCGCTGTGAGTGACAGATTGCACTACTTACTTGCATATGTTTCCGTACTTATTGGTGATTGTTACTGACTTGTATGGAAACATCAGCTGTTGCTTGTTCCTTGATTACTTAATTGTATGTTAGGAACGTATGATAGAAGCTGCTGAAACTGGACAACTGCTGCTGCATGTTCCTTGATTACTTGCATTGCTCAGGTTCGCTGTGATTGCATTACTTACTTGCATATGTTTCAGTACTTATTGGTGAATGTTACTGACTTGTATGGAAACATCTGCTGCTGCTTGTTCCGTGATTACTTATTTGTATGCTAGGAACGTATGATAGACACTGCTGA